>JXCR01110598.1:15682-54980 GCA_002079205.1 Phalaenopsis hybrid cultivar | reverse complement strand
TTAAAGTGCAATATCACCAAAATAAACACAAAATGTATACATAAAATAGTACATTATTTTTGTGTATTAAGAACTTTTGGAGAATTTTTAGCTGGACCTACAAGAATTAGATTTGGAAATTGTAGTGTTATATCTTATGTGTTTTTGTGTGTTTATTTTAAATAAAATCCAAAATACCAAAAATATTTTTGATATATGTCCTATTAGTTAAGTCTTTACTTTTGTATGCATAGTTTAGGAGCTACAGACCTTGAAATCTACGAATCAAAACTAGAGAGAACTTTTTGGAGGAATATGAATCAAAAAATACTCCATGAATTTAATATAAAATGGCAGATCAAGAGAATAATTAATATTCTATTTTGGATTATTGATCCCAATCTTATATGAAAGTACTACGATGTATGTGGTTGTATTATTAAATTTTTCTTACTTTGCAACAACTTAAGAAACTTGACTTTGAAGAAAATAAGAGTTTAATTATTATAATTAAATATGGGATGCTATGCATGTAAATCATTGTCAAATAATATAGGAGTTTTTGATTAAGCCCTAAATATCGAACCCATAGGGAGACTTTTAATTTGTAAATAAGTCAAAAGAAATTAAATAACAAATTCTAATTTACAAAATGATCTTACTCAAACTATAGATGTCATAATATGAATGAAAGTTTGATTCTTTTTTTGGTAATTTTTTATAATTGAAAATAACTTTACAACTAACTAAATTTAAACTAGATATTTGTAAGATGAAGGCAATATAAATAAAATATCTTTTTTCTTATCATAAATCAGTAACAAGTATGGTAATTCTATTGTGAAAGTATTCAAATTGTGTTGTGCCAAACAAGAACAATATTATTCGTTACCCTTACTAGAGATGCTATAAAGAACATTGGCTTATTTAAAGTTTGAAAAAACTTGAGGATGGGCTAGGTAGGGAAGAGACTAGCTCTCACACTAGAGTTCTCTCTTCTCCCTCCACTTGGAGGATAATATCTCGTATCAAGACCTAAAACTATAAACCGNTTTCATTGTGGTGAAGGTGTGGGTAAGTTTAATTTGAGTTTGGTGGACTGTGGAGGTGTATTAAGCTCTGTCTTGGTTTTAGGCGGAAGTTTAAGCTCAAAATTGAGCTTCTATAATGGGAATTAGTGAGGGAAAGTGGTTGTCTTGAGTTGAGGAGGTCTCAAAGAGTCTCTGTGAGCAATTCGGAGGGCTCTCTTAGACAAAATTTCAACTCTCCTTTCATGGCCATGGAGGGGAGATTTTATAAAAATTGGTTTAAGGGTGGCTGTCATGGCCAATTATGAGGTGCAATGTGATGCTTAGGTGGAGGGAAGAGATGCTCTAACATTTGATTTGGATGATGTGGCCTCTAGGTTTGAAATGGGTTTGATTCCATGGGGGTGGCTCACGATTTTGGTGTTTTCCGACCACTAGACCAGTCGACCAGGCCAGGGGAGGTGGCTAGGTGGCAGGTGAGCTAGGGGAACATGTCAGCAATTAAATGAGTTGAGGTTTATTTTTGGCAAAAATATCCAAGGTTTAAGAAAATATGGAATCAAAATCCCTTGATTTAGGGAACCTTTGGTCTATGGCTTAGCTTAGGTGGTTTTATGGGGTTTAGCTTGGTCATTAGGGTCCAACTAATGGCCGTGGAGTCATTCATTTGGTGACTTTGGGGTGGTTAGGCTAATTTTAGTGCATGGGTCCAATGTGAGTTAAAATGACCAAAACTTGGGTTTGGGCTAGGCTAGCTATGTCAATTGACCTAATTGATTGATGCATTTGATGTAGATGATTGTAATGAAAATTTTATGTGAAGGATTGAAAGGGTTTTGAGTTCAATTTGAGGGTCAATTTGGAGGATTTTGGAAAGTTGGTCATTTTAGGCATGATGGGCTAGACTTGGGTCTAGATTGGGCTAGCCTTGGGCTAAATCCAAATTGATTGTTGAGAATGGTCAATAGGAATGTCATGAACAGTTTTCAACATGAATTTGGTGCCAATTTTGGGGCTAAAACATTCAATTTTGTAAAATTTGGACGCATAGCCAATTTGGGGCTTTTGGACTTAAGACAAAAATAAATGAAATCGAGGCTTCACTAAGGCCAATTAAAGGTTAGTTTGATGTTTAGGAACGTTATGAAGAGTTTTCAACATGAATTATGGCAAATTGAGTGGGCTATGAGTTTAATTAGGTTAGATTAGGTCATGTGACCAAAATTGGTGGTTTGATTTTGATCAAAATTAGGCTCAAAGCATGGTTCAATTGAGCTTGGATTTGGTTTATATTGGTCATATTGAAGGTGAATTTGAGTTTAGAATTGAAATTGGGGAAAATTGGGCCCAAATTGATGGACATTTGAGTTAAATTTGGGGAAAATTGGGCCTTTAAAGGCAAGTTGGGGATTTTGGTCAAAATGGTCAAATTGGGTCATGTGGTAGTTGAGAAAAGTGAAATTGGAAATATTTGAAGTATTTTGAGATTTTTTGGAATTTTTGGAATTTTAAGCCAAGGAGGAGTATTTTGTTAATTTGGAAATTTTTTGGTGATTTTGGGTAATTTGGGCTTTTTCAAAAGGTTTGAAATGACTTTTGAACAAATTTGGGAATTTTAGCCAAATTTAGGGTCCCAAGGGTACTAAGGTAATTTTGGGTAGTTTAGGGGCAAAAGGCTAAGTTCAACATTTTGGTAGAGTTGGGGTGCCAACCACCATAAATAAGCCATGGACCAATGGAAATCCCATTTTGGGTCCTCTATGTTCTGGTCTTAGCCAAACCATAGCCTAGGGCCAGTGGGTTTAGGGGATCATCTACTTGAGTATCCCAAAAGTATCAAGGGACCAAAGTTAAGAGATTTTGGTATGTGCTTNTCCTATTAATTAAGTCTTAAGATTTATATGCATAGTTCAGGAGCTACAGTTTTATGACTCACATTTAGAGAAAACTTTTATGAGGATTATGAATAAAAAAACTCGATCAATTTATGGTAAAAATGACATATCGACAAAATAATGAATATTCAAACTTTGATTAGAATGCAAGTCAAGGACCCCCAATTAATTATTGAGGAAAATTCATTTGGACAATGGATTGAAACTAGTCATGACATTATTACAACCTAGGTTGGGAAAATCATTCGAATTTTAACTGGAATAATAATTTTGAGAAGAAAACCAATTGTGGGAAGAGAATCAATTTAATCAGACATGTAAATGGAATAATCAAGATAATTATAAGATTGGACCTTCTTTTTCCTTTTGAATTTAACTCCAACCTACCATATGAGGAGAAGGACATGTCTATTCAAAAGGTTATTTTTCAAATGGAATATTAGTTGAAAAGTCAATGGGCTACTATAAGTTTTATAAAAAACCATCTGAGGCTGATTTTGATGCACTTAACAGTTATCCTCCAGAGATCTTACTTTTTGACCTTGAGATAAACCTTGAATAAAAAAATGATGAGCAAGATAAAGATATAAAATTAAGAATTAGAAGAGAGTTCTAGGATATGTTTCAAAAGAAATTTGTGTTAAGAAATGAGGATAAGGATATTGAAACTTCTATTGAAGAACTTCTTAAGAAAATAGAAAAACTTATTTCCTCAACCAAGAAAAATATAGAAAGACCACCTCCACCATTTACTCAGTACCAATGGGAAGAATTAGAAGATAACATGAGACAAAAGAATACCCCAGTGGAATTTGATCTAGAATCTCAATCATCTAGGGAGAATCTCATTAAAAATTTAAGAGACGTCAAATTATCATATAGAGATCCATTTTTTATAAATTTTAATGATGAAAACAATATGCAAATTAAGAAAATCATTAGAAGAATATTGGATCTAGAAAGAAACTTGAAGAACAATAATTTTAATCAATTTAAAGAGAAAAAGCTGAAATAAAAACTGAAATTCAAGGATTTAGTATAAATCATAGGAGCTGAAAAAGATTGGGCGATTGATTATGGATTACTTAAATGGAATTTTGATCTGAGAGGAACCCTTTGTCGGGTCAGCGATGTTAAACCAAGCGTTTTATGGGAGGCAACCCATAGTTATCAGTGTGGTTGGATTTATTATGCTTGAGAGTCATGATTGTTTGTGTTGCATTATGTTTATTTTAGTGAAGACTAATCAGTTTGATTGATGATTGATAGATGTTTGGATTATCAATGAATTTATTTGATCTTTAAGTGTGTCATGAGTGAGGTGATTCCTTAACTTCTTACTATGACTATACTTGTTTATGTTCTCTTGTAGTAGTTGGATTGACAAGTCAACTACGACTTGGGTCTTAATTAAACTTTTATTTTACAAAAGATATTTTGAGTTTGGAAAGTGATAGTTCCATCTCAATTTTTTTGCTTCCTTTCTTTGACCTTATTCTCAATTGGTACTATCATGAATCTACTTGATCAGTAATATGTGGATGATCTTGCTCTACCCTTATAATTGTTAGAGGTACATAATTAAAGGGATAAGGTGATGTTTGAGATTGGTGTTCGTGACCCAACTTAACAGGGGTAATCTTTTCCATGTGGATAACCATCTAAAATTCATGGAAGGCACCTAATATATATGTGTAGTGATACCCTTAGAAATTAGAAGTTGTGAGATGTGATGAGTTAAAAAAGAAATAACCTTATTTATCAAGTATGTTAGTGTTTTGTGTTACAATAACATAAGGACATGGAGAGCACTAAAATATATATTCCTACGTTGATTCTGTCATGCTTGTTAAACCATTTTTAGTTCAACTTTATTCTAGCATGTTTAGTTTAGGTTTACTTTCTGTTTCAAAATTATTTTGACCCGATGAATACTTGCAGATGTTTCTGATAGACATTTGCGATAGAACTATTTTTCTTCATGTTTATATTTTTTTTACTAAATGTTATACATGTTAAACATCAAGTTTGGTGGGAAGAAAAACATTTTAAAACTTTTTATTTGCTTCAATTTATATAGTATTGTTTGTGTGTTAGTGTAGTCTTTTACTTTGCAATTTTCATGCTAGACATATTAATTTAAGATGTACTACTACACACACCAATTTTTACTAAAATACTATTTTTTTGGAACCCTGTGACAGATAATTTTTTTAAATCTATCTCTCTTCATACTTGATATGTACTTTTAAACTATTTAAAAATCAAGTTTGGGGGGGGGGGGTGAAAAATCATTTTAAAACTTAACTTTATTTGTTTTCAGTAACCTACATTTAATTTGATATTACTTTTAAAATGATTTGAGGTATGTTGTGTTATCTTTAGAATACTAAACATTTAATTTTTAGGAATGATATCAAAGGACTTACTAGAAACGTTAGTGAAAAGGATGAAACTAAAGCTAAGATATTTAGTAGAAAATAGTAGAGAAATGATTTACTATTTATAGTAGGAAGAATATAATTTCTGAAAAATTAAGGATTTTTAGAATAATTCTTTTTGAGGAATTTAGATTCTATGAATTTTCTTTTTAAAAAATTTATATTATATTTTAAGTTAAGGATAGAACATAAATTCTTAACTACAGAGAAGGGATAGTAAAATTCAAAATCATTAAAAGTTTATCCAGATATAGTAATCCTCACCTGAAAAAAAAGTAAGGATTAAAAAGATTCTCAAAGAAACAAAAAAAAGAAAATCAAAAGAAAAAAAAGAAATAGAAAAGAAAAGTAAAGTATGAAAAAGGGAGGAGAAGCCTGCGGAATAGGACCTAATTAAAAATTGGTTTCACTTGAATGTTTCTAAGGAAGAACGTAAGATCAATTCTTTACTTAATTTCTGAAAGTATTAGTATAAATTATTTTTCAATGTAGATTTCATAAATTCCGAAATTAATATTTTTCTAATAATCCATTGTTTAGGGAAATTTCAATTATGTGTGAATTAAATACAAAATCAGTTTTGCTAAATTTAATAGTAAATGTTATGATACTATAGTTATCATCTGCTTTACTAAAAATTCTTTTAAGTTAGACTATAACATTTCTAAAACAATTTTTTTAGTTATCTAAAAAGTAAATCCACTACCACATGCTAACAACTTTGGTCTTTAAAGCTATAGTGCTACTTGAGGAAAAGTAATGTTTAAAATTAGGGGAATTGATCCACTTGAAAATAACCTATTTTAAATATAAATTTATTGTACATTTCATGCACATTTTTTATGATATTGCTCTTTAAGGAAAGGTAATTTGCATGTTTTTGATTTCAGGTACAAGGAATGGATATTTTGAAAAAATATGGGCAAAATAGAGCAAAATGACAAAAATATCTATGGCGCCATAGCGCTAGCCCTAGCACTATAGCACCAGGCACAACGAGAAGGCAGCGCCAGAGCACCCTAGACTGGCATCTAGCGCTAGTAACCAAAATTCTAGAACGTGCATTGAATGTTGCTAAATTTTGAAGGGGAGCTTGAAGCAACCCTTAGTTATTTTCAAAGCAAAAAAGAGCAGAACTTTGCGTGTGTATGTGTGTGTGTATGTGTTTGTAAGGAGAGATTAGTGAGGGATTTTGAGAGATATCTGAAAGGAATTGTAGGAACTTTGCGTGGATCAACAGAAGACTTGGTTGGACAGATTTTCATCTTTATTTCAAGGGAAAATGCTAAGTATTGTGTTATTCATTATTTTATATTTAGTTTCAACACTTTTCAAGTGAATTTATTTTGATTTAAACAAAATTTACTATTGTTTTTTCTTCATGCTTACTGAGTAGTTTTCCTTACCATTTCTTCTTGTGATGAGATTTAATCATGTGTGGGATTAGAATGGTTTGAAGATTTCTTTTATTCCAAAAAATTGTGATTATTTTTTCACCGTTTATCTGTTGACTTTGCAAACTGATCATTTGTGATCTTAAAACCCGTTGTGAAACAATTATGAATTAAGAGGGTTATCATTTTACCAACTAGTGAATGTCATACTTAACTTTGGAAAGTGTTGTTTTGTTTGTCTTAGGGGAAGTGCAAATTAACAAGAGGATAAGTTTTGATGGGCATAAAATTGATGCTTATAGGGTGGCAATCTAGATTCTTTAATCAAATAGTTCTTGACATTGGACCTAAGGGTCCCTAGTAGATCCTATAGAGAGGGAAAAGTGGGTAATTTGGAAGTGAGAGCCTAGAATCTACTCAACACTACTACACAAGCTGGAACAAACTTTTGATTAGCCGATATTATTTTCTAACCCTAAGAGAGGGTAAAGAATGTGTATGCTCCTATTTGTCACAATGCAACAACTTTAACCTTTAAACATTCTATTCCTACACTAATTATGATCTCATCGTAAGGGGAAAGAGACTTAATTATTTATATTTTTTTCCAAAATTTATCCAGTCTCATTAGATTTTTTTATTTAATTTAGTTAATTATAATTTTAGTGTAAATTAGTGGATTTAGGAAAACCAAACTTTCCAAAAATTCCAAACTAAGACTTGATAGTAGTAGACTAGAATCAGACTAAGGGATTTCTTACCTTGCTTTTGTGTTGGATCGGTACTCGGATTTTTAAGAAAAACCCTATATTACTTGAAATGATACTTTTTGCCCCTAAACTTCCCAAAATTACATAAGTACCCTTGAAAACCTAAATTTGGCCAAAATTCCCAAACTTACCCAAAATACCCAAGTTTGTTCAAAAATCATTTCAAACCTTTTGAAAACATCCAAATTACCCAAAATCACCAAAAAAATTGCCAAATTACCAAATTGCCCCTCCTTAGCCCAAAATTACAAAAATTCCCAAAACATTCCAAATTTTCCCAATTTCATTTTTCTCAACTACCACATGACTCAATTTGACCAATTGGACCAATTTGATGAAAACCCCCAAATTACCTTTAAAGGCTCAATTTCCCTAAATTCACTTCAAATGTCTATCAATTTGGTCTCAATTTCCTCAAATTCCAATTCTAAACTCAAATTCACCTTCTATATGACCAATCTAGACCAAATCTATGCTCAATTGGCCCATGCTTTGAGCCCAATTTTGATCTAAGTCAAAACCCCAACGTTTGCCCTATGACTTGGTATAGAAGATGCATAGTCCCCTAGTGTGTAAATTATTTTATAAATTTTATAACAATATGATTTTGCACACTAGATGATAAATTTAAATTGGGTTAAGTTTTTAGCAATCTTTTGTAAATTAAAATATTGCATAATTGCGGGTTAGCTGAAGATTTTTACACCATTGTCGGGGACTTGACTTGAATTAGTGTGTAGCACTAGGTTCGTATCAGCTTACGGTAGGGTTCCTCCTAAACCAGTGGCCCACTATTTTTTACCATATAAATCTTTTATAGGTATAGTTAGTAATAGAATAGTAATGTTGTGTGTATAAATAAACAAATATTTACAGTAAAGTGCATTAAAAGAGGTAGTGTGGAAAAAAGAAAGTGGTAGTAAGTACCTGACACCTCGGATGATGTTCCAAGAAAGGATTGCAGTTATATGTTTCTTATGTAAGACAATATTGTAATATATGGAAGCTCGGAGCTGGGTATAAGAATTTGAACTAGGGGTGGGCTCAGACTCATAATTCTTGAGGGACTTTAGTAGGAAAACATCGATTATCTATGCTTATAAGGTCCAATCTTGGGTAGAAGGAACCAGTAAGACAATTTAAAGTGGGTAACTCTTAGCCTAATCAAGGTGAATGACAAGTGGACCCATAGAAGATAACACCCTAAATTCTAAATTCTTAATTTATCAGACATATAAATAAAGTGAAACTTTGACTTAGCAGTCAAAAATATTAGTGTCATGAGAAAAAAAATTTCTTGTATTTCATATGTATTTTTGTGAATCAGATAAACCATTAATAAGTAAAGTTACTAGGCTGACCCAACCCACAATTACGTAGCTATTTAGTTTTTTTGTCCAAAAACATGACCCAATTTCTTTAAGCGACTAGTGTACAGAAATAGATATGTTGTAGATTTTATAATTTAATTTAAAGTTTACACACTGAGGGTTCTAAGAAAGTATACGTATCATTTCAAGTAATATAGAGTTTTCCCATAGAATGATCCCACAGAGAAGCAAGGTAAGAAATTTCTTAAGCTTAGTTTTATTCTACTACTATTATGTCTTAGTTTGGAATGTCGATTAAGGGTGTTTTTATATTAACTTCTCCTAAATAAAAACCTAAATCTAAAGTTAAACCTAACTAGATAAATTAGTTTGGTGAGTTTTGAGATGTAAAAACTACTTTTCTCTTGTGATGTCTTAGAAAATGTGTAGGAATATAATGCTTAGAATCTAATATGGATAGTGAGAATGGGAGCAAAAATCTAAGTTACCCTCTTTTGAGTGTAAAACCTAGATTAATTAACCTAGGGTGGTTTCCTTAAAATACTAAATTTTAATGATGAAAATTCTACTATGTCACTCTAGCGTCTCCTTCTCCTAATAGCACTCTAATTGGCTTAATTTTAGAATTGGATTGAATCTAGCCTTAGATCAAATTGGTAGGAATAGAGCAAATTGGTAGAAATCTAGTCTGTCACCCTAATAATACTAATTTATAGCTTATCAATGAATATCTTCCTAAAATTGCATTGAATCCTTGGACTATTATTCCTTCACCCATAAATTCAATGTAGATCCTCATACTTGTTAAAGTCATAGCCCTCTTGGGCCATTATGGTTCACAACAAATTTTAACATACTAATTGGTCATATTGAATATGTAAATAGAGCACAAAGTCAGAACCATCACTTTGATATGAAAAACCTATTCTAACATGCATCCTAATATCTTAAATATTCATCTAGTTCAATTCAAAAAAAAACACAAGAATTCTCTTTCACAAAGCAGGTGTCACAAACAATAGAAAGCTTCATTAAATCAAATAAAATCCACTAAATAAGTGTTTACAAAAAGTATAAGATAATGAAGAACACAATACTTAGCTTCTTCCCTCTAAAATAAAGATAAAAATCCCTTCAACAAAGTCTCCTCTTGATCCATGCAATGTTAAAGCAATCCCTTATAGATATCTCTCAAATTCCCCTCCCCAATCTCTCCAAAAAAAGGTACAAATCTACATCTACTACTACTATCTACGACCTCTTGGCCATCCTGGAAAGTTCTAAAGGGGGAATATGTCAAAAAGTTACCTTAATATATTCCCTAATATCGACCAAGAGACACTTAAGACACCCTTAAAAATTCATCCCAATACTTTTTATTTAAAAAAAAGCAGATTCTATAGCCACAAGTTCTCTAGAAGTTTGAAATAACTGCCTAGCACCTAGGAACTAGATCCTGGTGCTTTGGCATTGGGCTCTTCGTTTCTGTGTATAAGGTCTAGCGCCTAGGTGCCAGTTCACTTTTTTCTCCTTTACTCCATTTGACCCCATTTTGCTTTGTTTTCGCTTCTTTTTCTCCAAAACTCAATCTCTTGTAACTAAAACCAAAAACNTCTAGCGCCTAGGTGCCAGTTCACTTTTTTCTCCTTTACTCCATTTGACCCCATTTTGCTTTGTTTTCGCTTATTTTTCTCCAAAACTCAATCTCTTGTAACTAAAACAAAAAAAATGCAAAATATCTTCCATTAATATGCAATATCATTAAAATTAGCATAAAATTTACATAAAAAAGTAGCACATTTTAGGCATTGTAATTCCGCTAAACATCAATATTACTTGTCCTCAAGTAACTCTCTTACTTTATAAAATAAATACTTTAACTTATGAAAGTGAGTTTCTTTAATGATTCCTATAGTTTTGTCCCATAAATGTGATAGTGTAGCTTTAGAAATATTTTCAATAACTCATGCTAGAACTAGAGTATATGAATCTCTAGTAATCAAGTTAAGAGTCCTAGTTTACTATTCATTTAAAAAATAATTACAATTTGTCAGACATAGAAATCCTAGCAGAATTAAAAGATAGAATTATATAAGAAATCTATTAATAGGATTTTACTAATACATTTAAAATTGATAATAATCTCAGAATTATAATTAAGTTTCTTCTTTTAAGATGATTCAAGTGAAGTCAACCTTTAATTATACTTCTCCTCAAGCTTTTCCTTACATATTGTCTTTTTACCTTTCATTTCTTCTTTTCTTTCTCTTTTATTTTATATTATTTTCTTTCAGGATATTTTTAACTCTACTCTTTTATGTGAGGATTACTATATCCGGATAGCTTTTAATGATTTTGAACTTCATTATCCTCCTTGTAAGGATAAAAATTTTAAATTATTAACCAATTTGGCAATGCTTGGGGTGGACACTTCCTAAGGAGATCCTTAAATCTTTACCAAGCTTCATAAATTGATTCCCCTTCAAAAAGACAAAAAGATGTATTATCATTTCTAAGCTTAGCCATTTTTTATGGTGGAAAATATTTTGATAAAAATTTTTGTGATAAGTCTCCCCATGTTTTGATAGATTCGGGAGCTAATGAGTTTAGCCACATCTTAGCTTTATCCCTTAGTGAAAAAGGAAAAATTCTAAGTCTGATAGCATCATTCAACACTCCATCATAGTTAATTGTAGCACACAATTCTAGAAAGCTAGCAAGGTGTAAGCTAGAATCTTCAGTAGGTATTCTCCCAAATTGATTATTTTGTACCATTTAGATGATAGTAGGTTTAAGCTCAAATGAATTGGCAGCTACATCAGGGTCTTGTATACTCAAATGAATTTCATTTGCTTTAGGATTAACATAATATCTTAAAAGTCTCTGATGATGTTCATTTTCATTTCCAGAATTGTTCAAGTTGCAAGCCATTTTGTTTAAATTATCTATCTATATTTGTTATTTTTGAATTTTTCTAAATGTTCTCTCTAATTTTNAATTTCATTTGCTTTAGGATTAACATAATATCTTAAAAGTCTCTGATGATGTTCATTTTCATTTCCAGAATTATTCAAGTTGCAAGCCATTTTGTTCAAATTATCTATCTATATTTGTTATTTTTGAATTTTTCTAAATGTTCTCTCTAATTCCGAGTCATAAGGTATTAAACCTACCAACCTTAAACTACGCATACACAAACAAAATAAACAATAAAAATAAGCAAACACACTAAAATATAAAAATTTTTAATTAAACTACAAATGGTTTTTTAGNGTCATAAGGTATTAAACCTACCAACCTTAAACTACGCATACACAAACAAAATAAACAATAAAAATAAGCAAATACACTAAAATATAAAAATTTTTAATTAAACTACAAATGGTTTTTCAATTCAAATAAAATATTCTCAATTATAAAGTAATTTACCATTACTCCATAGCAATGACGCCAAAAACATGATGCGGTTGTTGGAAAACACTAATAGTAAATATGCAGTTCAATCCTAATAAAAACCAATTCAGCATAAATAATTTTATGTTTTAAAATCTCTAAATTGTAAAATCCATAATAATNAAAACCAATTCAGCATAAATAATTTTATGTTTTAAAATCTCTAAATTGTAAAATCCATAATAATAATGCAAGAATACATATCACTCAAGTAATAAAGGGCTCTAATGGAGTCCTAAATATCGATCCCATGGGGAGTTGGAAATTCTTATTGTTATAACGTCAAACACAATATTCAAACTATAAATCTTAAGTAAGAAAAACAAATTGNTAATAATAATGCAAGTATACATATCACTCAAGTAATAAAGGGCTCTAATGGAGTCCTAAATATCGATCCCACGGGGAGTTGGAAATTCTTATTATTATAACGTCAAACACAATATTCAAACTATAAATCTTAAGTAAGAAAAACAAATCTNCAGAAATAGATATGTTGTAGATTTTATAATTTAATTTAAAGTTTACACACTGAGGGTTCTAAGAAAGTATACATATCATTTCAAGTAATATAGGGTTTTCCCATAGAATGATCCCACAGAGAAGCGAGGTAAGAAATTTCTTAAGCTTAGTTCTATTCTACTACTATTAAGTCTTAGTTTGCAATGTCGATTAAGGGTGTTTTTATATTAACTTCTCCTAAATAAAAACCTAAATCTAAAGTTAAACCTAACTAGATAAATTAGTTTGGTGAGTTTTGAGAAGTAAAAACTACTTTTCTCTTGTGATGTCTTAGAAAATGTATAGGAATAAAATGCCTAGAATCTAATATGGATAGTGAGAATAGGAGCAAAAATCTAAGTTACCCTCTTTCGAGTGTAAAACCTAGATTAATTAACCTAGGGTGGTTTCCTTAAAATACTAAATTTTAATGATGAAACTTCTACTCTGTCACTCTAGCGTCTCCTTCTCCTAATAGCGCTCTAATTGGCTTAATTTTAGAATTGCATTGAATCTAGCCTTAGATCAAATTGGTAGGAATAGAGCAAATTGGTAGAAATCTAGCNGTGGTTAGGTTGAGAGGATACTAGATGTCACTCTAGAGCTCTCACTTATCCCTTGCCTGAGGGCTAACAACTCACTTTACTTTCCAAGCAACTGGAACAAATTTTTTATTTTAATCTGTCACTTTAAAATCTCCAACTCTACGCCCATCAAAGTTTATTTCCCTATTTATTTGCACGCAACCACACGGATTACATTCTCACCCATGAAATTGAATGTGACTCTTACATTGTTGTAGAAAGCATATCCCTTTCGAATCATATGTTTCTTAATAAATTTTAACATTTCAATTGGCCAAATTGAAAAGTAAATTATGATCAGAGTTTGAATCATCATAATTTATTGAAATTTAGAACCTTACAACACAAAATTAATTCTTCACAAAATCATATCTCATTGTAGGGAGAAAGATAAAGAAGACTACTCATAACTCATGAGTAGGATACGATAAAACACTAATTTCATATATAAAAATAAATTTACAAACTAATGAAAACACAAGTACATAACTTATCTCTCATTCCTTCCTAAGCAAATCCCTAGAAGTTCCTTTTAAGCATTTTATCTCTGTAGAATCACACACAATTCTCTCTTAGAGGTATAACGAAGAAGAAATCTCTCACCTTTCCCCTCCCTTTACAACCTTAGAAGAGAATCCTCCCTTCTCCCTCACACCAAAACCTTTCTCTCTATCTCACCCCCCCCCCCTCTTCTCTATACCCCTCTCCTTTTTAATTAGGGCCCAAAAGTATTTCAAAATTCCCTCCAATTTTCCCCCAAAAGTCACACCTTTTTGCACCAAAAGATAAGTCCTTTCATCTAAGATACAAATCTCTTCATTAAAGAGCCTTCCAAAGTGTCTAGATGCATTAAACCACTCCTTGGGACGTCTGAAATGTTTGNCCCCCCCCCCCCCTCTTCTCTATACCCCTCTCCTCTTTAATTAGGGCCCAAAAGTATTTCAAAATTTCCTCCAATTCTCCCCCAAAATTCGCACCTTTTTGCACCAACAGATAAGTCCTTTCATCTAAGATACAAATCTCTTCATTAAAGAGCCTTCCAAAGTGTTTAGATGCATTAAACCACTCCTTGGGACGTTTGAAATGTTTTAATCATTCAAAAACAACTAAAAAATAGTCACAAACCAAATTACTCCAGCTTAATTTATCTCTGATGTTTCTGGCACCAATCCAGCGCCTCTAGAGCTAGCCTAATGAAGTCCACGTATTCTCTGGATTTTGGCACTTTTGGTACCAAAATGGCACCTCTGACACCTCTTATCTATAAAATTGTACCTTTGGCACCCATTTATGGTGCTTCTCGTGCTAGCTCTCAGGAAAATGGCCCCTTTGGCGCCAGGATCATAAATATCTCTTTTTTGGCTCCAAATTTTCTCCTTTTTGCTATTTTTAGCTCAAAATTTCTAATATTAACGTACATGCAACAAAACATGAAAGTACCATTCTTTAAAGTGCAATATCACCAACNCCAATCCAGCGCCTCTAGAGCTAGCCTAATGAAGTCCACGTATTCTCTGGATTTTGGCACTTTTGGTACCAATATGGCACCTCTGACACCTCTTATCTATAAAATTGTACCTTTGGCACCAATTTATGGTGCTTCTCGTGCTAGCTCTCAGGAAAATGGCCCCTTTGGCGCTAGGATCATGAATATCTCTTTTTTGGCTCCAAATTTTCTCCTTTTTTGCTATTTTTTGCTCAAAATTTCTAATATTAACGTACTTGCAACAAAACATGAAAGTACCATTCCTTAAAGTGCAATATCACCAAANAAATGATAATAAAAATCTTATTCCTTCAAGTGTTAAACCACCTAAACTTGAACTAAAAGTATTACCTACCCATTTAAAATATGTGTTTTTATGAGATTCATCTACATTGCCTGTTATTATATATTTTGATTTAACTGATATTCAAGAACAAAAATTACTAGAAATGCTGAAAAGATATAAGGCCTTTGGATGGACTTTAGTAGATATTAAGGGAATNAAAAACTTGAGGATGGGCTAGGTAGGGAAGAGACTAGCTCTCACACTAGAGTTCTCTCTTCTCCCTCCACTTAGAGGATAATATCTCGTATCAATACCTAAAACTATAAACCAAATTGGGGGCTTTAGCCTATCACTCTAAAGTCCTCTAACTCTACAACGTTCAAAGATTATTTTCTTATTTATTTACACTCAACCATATGAATTACATTCTCATCCATACAATCTCATGTGATTCATACCATTAGTTAACTTAGACAATACCATCTTGGATCTTACATGTTCTGACAACAAATATTAACATCTTAGTTGGCCAAATCAAGAAGTACATGAAGTACAAGGTTTAAAATCATCGCAACTTATTCCAACATTAAAGATTAATACTTCACACAACTTCCATTTAACACTTAATCAGTTATCATTTTACGGAAAAAGATAAAGAAAACTACTCAAAGTTCATGGAGAAAACACAACCACACTTAATTTTAAAATTAAAAATCATGTAAACAAACAAGAAATCTAAATTAAAACAAAATGTAGTCATAAAGATAAGAACTTATCTCAAATCCTCTCAACCAAAATCTTAAAGTTCCTTTGAATCTCTTCTCTTCCTTTCTCTTACAATACTCTCTACTCACACATTACAACTCCTCTCCTTCTTCTCTCTAAAAAAGTATCCTAATTAATCTATGAGAGAGGAGTTGGTGGCCTCTAGAGTGAGGCGTGTAGGAGTCTATTCTCAATCTAATACAAGTCTTCTTTTATAATTTTCCAAAAGGTGCTTTCATGTCTCTTCAAAATGTGTCCACATTTAATGTATCATCCAAGAGTTTCCTCCTTTCAAAAGCCAATAGAATCTATTTTCATGTCCATTAACCATATCCAACATTTTTACCAAGAGTTGCTTCAAACACCCCTTCAAAAATTTGCCCAAATTCATTAAATCATCAAGTAACTACTTCTGGTGCTTAAACATGAGGTATGTGGTTCTTAGGTGCGGCCTTATCGGTTTTCCTAACGCTTAAGCACCAGCTCTGGGCACTTAGGCACCACAGTTCTTTTGCACACCTTCTTCATTTTTGCTCCAAATTTGATCATTTTTCACTCCTTTCACCATTTCTCATCCATTTGATTGTATCTGAAAGAAAAACACACAAATGCCTTCAATTAAAGCGTAATATCCTTAAGAATAAGTATAAAAATGTGTACATAAATACTATATATTTTAGGTGTATCAATTATAATTCTAGTAATTTAGATAAAGTAAAACCTAAAAGGGTAGCAAACTTTCAACAAGATATGATTACTATTTTAACCTCTCATTTTATAGATGTTGCGAGAAAGTTAGAACAATATATAGGAAGTTATCCTGAAGGACCCCCTGTTATTAATGAAAATTCATTTGGATAATTGATCAAAACTAACTCTTTTGAAACTAGTCATGAGATATATAATCCTTATTTCAATTTTTACAGCTCGAGTTAGGAAAATCATTCGACCTTTAACTAGAATAACAATTTTGGAGGAGAAAATCACTTGTGGAAAGATAATCAATTTAATCTGACTTGTAATTGGAATAATCAAAGCTATTATAACAAAGGACTTTGTTTTCCTCATCATTTTAACTCCAACCCATATAATGAGTAGAAGGAGTTATTTTTAGAAGAGATTGTTATTCAAATGAAGAGTTGGGTGGAGAGAACAGGGGTCACAATAAATAATATAGAAAACCAACTAAAGCAGATTGTAATTCAATTAACAATCATCCTCCAAAGATTTTACCTAGTGACCCTGAGATAGACCTTGAGGAGAAGAAAGTGGGCAAGATAAAGATTTCCAATTAAAAAGTGGAAGATAATTGGAGGATATGGTTCAAATAAACACTAAGCTGAGAAAAGAGGAACTAGAAAAACCTATTTCATCAACCAAGATAGATTTATAAAAACCACCTCCACCATTTCTTTAGCCCCAAGGGAAAGAATTAGAAGATAATTTGAGAAAGAAGAGTAATCTAGTAGAATTTGACCCAAAATCTAAATCATATAGAGAGAATCCAATCCAAAGTTTAGGACATCTTAAATTATCATATAGAGATCCTTTTCTTATAAATTTTACGGATGATAATAATATGTAAATTTAGAAAATCAATGGAAGAATATTGGATCTTGAATTAAACATGAGGAAAAATAATTTGAATAAATCTAAAAAAGAAAAACTGAAAGAAAAACTGAAATTTGAGGATTTACTAGGAATCCTACGATCCGGAAAAGATTGAGTGATTTATTAAGGATTACTTAAATGGAATTTTCATCTGGGAGGAACCCTTTTTTAGGCTGGCAACGTTAAGCCAAACATTTTGTGGGAGGCAACCCATAGTTATCAGAATGGTTTGATTTAAAATGTTTGAGGTGTGATATGTTTGTTTTAGTGTGGTTTGATCAGTTTGATTGATATTAGTGGATTTTTGGATTATTAGTGGATTGATTTGATCTTTGTGTGTCATTGTGGATTTCTCAGTTTGATTGATGTTGGTTGATGTTTGGATTGTAAGTGGATTGATTTGATCTTTGTGTGTCATGAGGGAGGTGATTCCTTGACTTCTTATTATCACTTTTCTTANCTACTCACACATTACAACTCCTCTCCTTCTTCTCTCTAAAAAAGTATCCTAATTAATCTATGAGAGAGGAGTCGGTGGCCTCTAGAGTGAGGCGTGTAGGAGTCTATTCTCAGTCTAATACAAGTCTTCTTTTATAATTTTCCAAAAGGAGCTTTCATGTCTCTTCAAAATGTGTCCACATTTAATGTATCATCCAAGAATTTCCTCCTTTCAAAAGCCAATAGAATATATTTTCATGTCCATTAACCATATCCAACATTTTTTCCAAGGGTTGCTTCAAACGCCCCTTAAAAAATTTGCCCAAATTCATTTAATCATCAACTAACTACTTCTGGTGCTTAAACATGAGGTATGTGGTTCGTAGGTGCGGCCTTATCGGTTTTCCTAACGCTTAAGCACCAGCTCTGGGCACTTAGGCACCACAGTTCTTCTGCACACCTTTTTTCATTTTTGCTCCAAATTTGATCATTTTTTACTCCTTTCACAATTTCTCATCCATTTGATTGTATCTGAAAGAAAAACACACAAATACCTTCAATTAAAGTGTAATATCCTTAAGAATAAGTATAAAAATGTGTACATAAATACTATATATTTTAGGTGTATCAATTATAATTCTAGTAATTTAGATAAAGTAAAACCTAAAAGGGTAGCAAACTTTCAACAAGATATGATTACTATTTTAACCTCTCATTTTGCAAATGTTGCGAGAAAGTTAGAACAATATATAGGAAGTTATCCTGAAGGACCCCCAGTTATTAATGAAAATTCATTTGGATAATTGATCAAAACTAACTCTTTTGAAACTAGTCATGAGATATATAATCCTTATTTCAATTTTTACAGCTCGAGTTACGAAAATCATTAGACCTTTAACTAGAATAACAATTTTGGAGGAGCAAACCACTTGTGGAAAGATAATCAATTTAATCTGACTTGTAATTGGAATAATCAAAGCTATTATAACAAAGGACTTTCTTTTGCTCATCATTTTAACTCCAACCCATATAATGAGTAGAAGGAGTTGTCTTTAGAAGAGATTGTTATTCAAATGAAGAGTTGGGTGAAGAGAACAGGGGTCACAATAAATAATATAGAAAACCAACTAAAGCAGGTTGTAATTCAATTAACAATCATCCTCCAAAGATTTTACCTAGTGACCCTGAGATAGGCCCTTAGGAGAAGAAAGTGGGCAAGATAAAGATTTCTAATTAAAAAGTGGAAGATAATTGGAGGATATGGTTCAAATAAACACTAAGCTGAGAAAAGAGGAACTAGAAAAACCTATTTTATCAACCAAGATAGATTTATAAAAACCACCTCCACATTTATTTAGCCCCAAGGGAAAGAATTAGAAGATAACTTGAGAAAGAAGAGTAATCTAGTAGAATTTGACCCAAAATATAAATCATATAGAGAGAATCCAATCCAAAGTTTAGGACATCTTAAATTATCATATAGAGATCCATTTCTTATAAATTTTACGGATGATAATAATATGTAAATTTAGAAAATCAATAGAAGAATATTGGATCTTGAATTAAACATGAGGAAAAATAATTTGAATCAATCTAAAAAAGAAAAGCTGAAAGAAAAATTGAAATTTGAGGATTTACTAGGAATCCTACGATCCAAAAAAGATTGAGTGATTTATTAAGGATTACTTAAATGGAATTTTCATCTGGGAGGAACCCTTTTTTAGGCTGGCAACGTTAAGCCAAACATTTTGTGGGAGGCAACCCATAGTTATCAGAATGGTTTGATTTAAAATGTTTGAGGTGTGATATGTTTGTTTTAGTGTGGTTTGATCAGTTTGATTGATATTAGTGGATTTTTGGATTATTAGTGGATTGATTTGATCTTTGTGTGTCATTGTGGATTGCTCAGTTTGATTGATGTTGTTTGATGTTTGGATTGTAAGTGGATTGATTTGATCTTTGTGTCTCATGAGGGAGGTGATTCCTTGACTTCTTATTATCACTTTCTTGTATATATTCTCTTGCAGTAGTTGGATTAACGAGTCCACTATGACTAGAGCCTTAAGAAAACTTGAGTTTTACATAATAAATCATGAGTTTGGATAGTGACAGTTCCATTGCAATTTTGTTACTTTCTTTATCTTACCATGTTTTCATTCAGTAGGGTCGTGAACCTACTTGATGAGCAACATGTGGATGATCTTACACTATCCATATAACTATTAAAGTTGCTTAATAAATGGGATAAGGTGATGTCTGAGGTTGGTTTTTGCAACCAAACGTAATAGGGATAATCTTGTCCATGAGGATAACCATATAAAATTCATGGATGACACTTCATATATCAGTATTGTGATTCTGTTAGAAATTAGAAGTAAGGTAGTGAGATGCGATGAGTTAAGGGATGAATTAACCTCATTCATCAAGTTGNATGTCTGAGGTTGGTTTTTGCAACCAAACGTAATAGGGATAATCTTGTCCATGAGGATAACCATATAAAATTTATGGATGACACTTCATATATCAGTATTGTGATTTTGTTAGAAATTAGAAGTAAGGTAGTGATATGCGATGAGTTAAGGGATGAATTAACCTCATTCATCAAGTTTGTTTGTTTTTGTAATACAACAATATAGAGGATTTGGGGAACACTTTAATATATATTCCTATGTTAATATGTGTTATGCTAGTTAGACTTTTGTTTAGTCAATTTCATTCTTGCATGTTTAGTTTAGATTTACTTTCTACTGCACAATGTTTTGTCCAATGTATTTTTGCAAATGTTTTGATAGACACCTATGGTAGATGGTACTTTTGGGGTTTAATTTTTCTTCATGTTTTTCTTTTTTGTACTAAATTCTATGCATATTAAAAATAAAGTTTGGGAGAGGAGGAAAAATGATTTTCAAAGTTAGTATAATTTNGACTTTTGTTTAGTCAATTTCATTCTTGCATGTTTAGTTTAGATTTACTTTCTACTGCACAATGTTTTGTCCTATGTATTTTTGCAAATGTTTTGATAGACACCTATGGTAGATGGTACTTTTGGGGTTTGATTTTTCTTCATGTTTTTCTTTTTTGTACTAAATGCTATGCATATTAAAAACAAAGTTTGGGAGAGGAGGAAAAATGATTTTCAAAGTTAGTATAATTCCTTTTAGTTTAATATTATTGAAAGCATGTTTTAGGCTACATTTACTTTCTCTTGCTGTCATTCTATCATGATTATGCATGTAAATGAATTTGATAAGCTATTGTAGTAGCTAGTAGATTCAGCTTTTACTTTTTCGTTTTGCTACACTTTATGGAATTAATTAAAAAATATTTAAAAATTCAAGTTTGGGGGGAGGAAGAAAAATAATTTTCAATGTTAAACTTTATTTCTCCTTTATAGCTTGTATTAAATTTTATTTCACTTTTAAAATGACTTTTTTTATGTGAAATTATCTTAGGTTACTATAAGATTGATTTTAAAAAAAGTTAGAAAAAACTTAGTTAAGATCCTATGTGATGAAATTGCTCTAGAGCTAAGTTATTTTGTAGGAAACATTAGGAAAATGATTTTGCTATTTATTGTACAAATGAGTTGAATATTTGAAAAGCTAAGATTTTTAGATTTATACTCTATTGAGCCTTTATTAAAACCATTTTCAAACTAATACTAACACTCTTAAACAGTGAGGGAAAGTCTTGACTTTTGAACTTCGGNAGTTTGGGGGGAGGAAGAAAAATAATTTTCAATGTTAAACTTTATTTCTCCTTTATAGCTTGTATTAAATTTGATTTCACTTTTAAAATGACATTTTGTATGTGGAGTTATCTTAGGTTACTATAAGATTGATTTTAAAAAAGTTAGAAAAAACTTAGTTAAGATCCTATGTGATGAAATTGTTCTAGAGCTAAGTTATTTTGTAGGAAACATTAGGAAAATGATTTTGCTATTTATGGTACAAAGGAGTTGAATATTTGAAAAGCTAAGATTTTTAGATTTATACTCTATTGAGCCTTTATTAAAACCATTTTCAAACTAATACTAACATTTTTAAATAGTGAGGGAAAGTCTTGACTTTTGAACTTCAAAAAGAGGATAGTGAAATTCAAAACTATTAAAGGCTATTTAGAAATATTAATCCTCACATGAAAAGGAAAACAAAAGAAAGGATTGAAATTTATCTTGAAATAAAAATGAGAGAAAAAGAAAAAGAAGAAGAAAAAAAGAAATTCTTGAGGAGAATCCTAATAAAAATTGGTATCACTAGAATCTTTTTAAATGAAAAGACTTAAAAACAATACTACAATTATTTTTATTGCAAAAAAAGTATTATTCAAATTGGTATAAATAGGGAGATTAAATTATATTTTTAAACTTTCTAAGAATTTTTAGTTTGACAAGTTTCAATAACTTTTGAAGTAAATAGAAAATCAAGATTCTTAAGTTTAATCTGAGATATTCTTACACCCTAGTACTAAGTTGATTTGCTAAAATTTCACCCAAGTTACACTATAAAATGTCCGAGACAAAATTATAGACAACTCTACTAAAACCCACTACTTCAAATCAACAAACTAGATTTTTAAAGTTGTGGTGTTACTTGAAGACAAGTAACGTTCAAGTTTGAGGGTATTGACACGCCTAAAGATTACCTACTTTTTCATATACATTTTATGCTCATTTTTAATGATATCTAACTATAAAGGATGCTATTTTGCATGTTTTTGGTTCCAAGTAAAAAAAATGGAGTTTTGAAGAAAATGGAGCTAAAATGGTGTAATTATGAGTCAAATCATGCAAGGAAGAAAATTTTGATCTGACACATTTTGAAATGTCTTTCTATGCTCAACCATCATTACATTTATCAGATATTTTTAAATGAAATTAAACGTTAAGTAAATATTATTTTCATGTTTATCTTATAGCAATAACACTTGGAGCAGTTTGGAACTAGAATGGGGCGAAACGGAGCAAAATGGCACGAAACGGGCATGCTGCCACTAGGGTGGCGGCTAGGTGCCAGAAATGGTGCCTAGGCCTCTAGCACCATAAATGGCATATAGGCATTGATCTCACCCAAAAACCAGTACCTAGGTGCCAGAAACAGTTATGGATGGATTTTAGAGGCCCCGTGGAGATTTAACCACCTTTTGTCATTTGAGAAGGCACCTTTTAGCATTTCAAACTCATGGAAAATCCAAGATCATCCAGAGGTCATCGATTAGGATAGGAGATGTAGATTTCTACCTTTTCTTGAGATATTGTTTAAAGATTTTGAGAGATATTATGAAGGAATTTTAGGAACTTTTTGTTGATTAGTGAGACTTAGTTAGAGGGATTTTCATCTTTCTTTTACAGAAAAAACCTAAGTATCATGTCCTTCATTATCTTAAAACTATTGTAAACACTTTTTTAGTGAATTTTCTTTGATTTAAATGAAGTTTTCTGTTGAGTTTTCTCCATGCTTAGTGAGTTTTTTTCCTTACTCTTTCTCCTTCTGATGATATTTAATCATGTGGGGATTAGAATAGTTTAGAGATTCCTTTTATTCCAAAATTGTGATTGTATTTTCATTAGTTCTTAATTTATTTTGCAATTTGATTACTTGCAATGTTAAACTTTGTTGCAAAACATAATAATCTGGGAGTGCTATGATTTCACTTAACAAGTGAGTACCACACTGAACCTTGGATAGAGGGGATGCCATGTCCAAGGGGAGTGCAAATAGATAAGGAGATAACTTTTTTTGGGCATAGATTTTAGGATTTTTGAGAATTTGGCCTTATTTCAGAACTTGAGTCCCAGGTTGGTCCTAAAGAG
Organism: Phalaenopsis hybrid cultivar; assembly: GCA_002079205.1. Classification (NCBI taxonomy): domain Eukaryota; kingdom Viridiplantae; phylum Streptophyta; class Magnoliopsida; order Asparagales; family Orchidaceae; genus Phalaenopsis; species Phalaenopsis hybrid cultivar. Next base: position 31,206 of record JXCR01110598.1, on the reverse strand, counting down.
AGGGCATAGTGGGTAATCTAGAAGTGAGATGCTAGAATCTACTCAGCATAACTATATAATTAGGAACTTAACTTTAGATTAGCCAATGTTCTTTATGCACTAGAGAGAGGGTAAATAATAGATGTGCTCCTATTTGTCACAAAACCACATTTTAACCCTTAAACATTAAATTCTTACACTAATTATGATCTCATTTTAAGCAAATAGGGATTTTTATTATATAAGAACTTCCTAAAATTTAACCATACTTTTTAAATTAGATTTTCATTTAATTTAGTTAACTTTAATTTTATAGTAAATTTAGGAAAATGAAACTTTTCAAAAATTTCAAACTAATACTTGATAGTTGTAGACTAGAACTTATCCTAATGGATTTTATACCTCACTTATCTATTGGATCGATACTAAGCTTTAAAGAAAGTTCTATATTACTTGAAATAAATGGTGCATTTTTGTAGAATCCTTAGTGTGTGAAATATAAATCAATTCTAAATTCTATATCATATCCATTTTGCACATTATCCGCTTAAAGAAACCAGGTCAAGTTTTTGGCTTGGAAACTAAATAACTGCATAATTGTGGGTCGATTCATTTGACATCAAAAAATTTAATTCTTGCAAGACCCCCATGAGCTAAACTACTAAATTAGACTTAGATGAATATAAAAAACNTAGAAGATCAAGGTTATAAACAAGAAGTAAGGAATTGAGATGGACCTATCCTATGTCCAAACTTAACATGTCTTCTGTAAATCCTTATGGTCAACTAAAATCTAAGTTGAAGAGGATAAGGTTACTCCTACTAATACACAAGACATACTGACTTCCAATTACAATAAAAAGCCTAAGGATTTGCCTCCTTCAAATAACACAATCCTAATCAAATCAAAGCACTCACAAAAAAATACTAACAAAAAAATACAAGTGATCCACAAAACAACAAATAACAATCACAAATACAAATACAAATACAAAGTAGGGTTGCCTCCCAATAACCGCTTAGTTTAACTTCATCAGTCTGACAAATCAAAATATTTACTTTGGAAGATCCAACATTAAAATCCCATTTATCAATGGTCTATCACCACCTAGGTAGGGTTTGAGTCTCTACCCATTAACTTTAAATATCCTATCAATATCACCAAAAGGATTAAACTTTACAACTGTCAATGATCCTACCCACTTGGACTTAAGTTTTTCACGAAATAATTTCAATTGTGTTTTATACAGTAAAAGCTTATGTGCAGGCTCAAATTCTTTTCTAAGAATTTTTTTNATTTTTTAAGATCTTCTCTTATATCTAGGCCCTCTAAGAAGAAAAATTTTGTTGCCTTATCTACTATAGAATTAGTGTACAAATATGTAATAGTTGATACCCACTTTCAGGTGCACTCACACTCTGCGGGTTCACGCAATTGTATGTGTTGTATCTATAATATCATATTTTGAGTCTAGAATGTCAATCCCACAACGAATGAGGGAATTAAACTTAAGAGAAGTTCTAGTCTACTAAGTTTATTTCTTAGCCTAGAATTTAGATTATGATAAAGATCTACAAACAAATACAACAGTATTACAATCTGTTTTAAGTGTTAAATCCTATATAAGTCTTACTTAGCCTAATTGGATAAGTGATTATCAAGTTATAGAGTTACCTTCTCTTGGAATAACAAAAGTAGAGTTTAAGAAAGGTAAAGTGCCAATTGTGAATGTGGCTAGTGACAAATAGTAGCAACTCTTTTCCTTACCCTCTCCCAGGTGCATAAATAAGTTTAGTTAAAATGGCTTCAATTCTTTAGATCCAAATTTCAACCTATCAAAGACTATTTACCGAAAATTTGCATCTCCTTACAAAGTACTTGCACCATACCCTATATATTAGTGTGAATAACCTAGTTGTTCTATCGTAGCTTTAGAGTAATTTTGGATCACTATACTTTTTAACAATTAACTTTGCTAAAATAAAAGTAAATGAAGAATCGAAGGTCACTCATCACATTAAGAACTTAGAAATAGTTTTAAAACTTTTTTTACTTTTGCATTTCTTACTTAATCATCACAAGGAAAAGTAAAATAGAACTACTCAAAAAATATGAAGAACACAACATAGAGCATTATTAGAAACAAGAAAATGCACTAAATAATTGTGTTTACAAAATACAATAATATAAGTACACAGTAATTAGCTTTCTCTCTTTTAAAAAGCTCTGATAATGCTCCCCAAAGGTCTCTTGATCCCTTGTTGCTCTCCTCAATACTCTCTTCACACTACAACTCGAATCCTCTCCATATTCCTTACAAATACTTTCTTACTCAATCCTATAGCAAACCTCTATCAAACCTCCTTCTTTCCCTTTCAAAAAACTCTCCTGTAGAATTTAAAATATAGGATAATATAGCCCTCCAACCGTCCGAGTAACTCCTCAAATCGTGTGCACAAACTACTGAAATCTACCTCAGGTAGTTTCTGGTGCTTAAGCACCAATCTCTCTATCTGACATGTCGTGCATAGGTGCCAAAAAGTCAGTCTCTTGGGTTGCTATGGCAAAAACTAGTGCCTAGATACCTAAGTGTTTGGTGTCTAGTTACTAGTCTCTTCTGAGCTCCTTTGCTCCAAGTCTCCATCACTTTGATCCATGTCTATTCCACTTTACTCCACTTTTATGGCCTGCTATACCTACAAGAAAAATATTTAAAAAACTTTTTTTAAGTTAAATTTCTTTGATAAATTTATTAATGGTGAAAAAAAACATTCTTTTCTACGCATCGAAATACCCTAAACTTTGGTGTTACTTCTTAAAGGTTACTTGTCCTTAAGTAACACCAAAGTTTTAATATCATTTTTTTTAATTTGAGGGAGTGTATGTCATAGAAACTATCAACAATTTTACATCAAGAATTTCATAGTGTAAAAATAGGATAACTCTAGTAAAAAAGTCTAGCCTTAGGGTATAAAAATCCTTACATCCAACCAAGAAAACATGATTTCATATCTACTTCAAAAAGAAATGAATACTTATTGAACTTGCTTAGTTGTTAAAAAAACAAAATTTAAGCACTCCTTAAAAAAAAAAAGATTTACTCATACATCTTATATATTTATAAGCTTATGAGTTTAGTCAAGTTTTAAATTTAAAATTAATCTAGTGAAACAAATTTTTGTTAAGACTTCTCCTCAAGCTTCCATTCATTTTATAGATTCTTTTTAAACTCTTTTCTTGATTTAGGAAGTAAATTTCAATCATTTCCATAACTTATGAGGATTACTATATCTGGATAGACATTTTAATAGTTTTAAATTTCACTATCATCTCCCAAAAGAAAGCGCTCCNATCCATAATTCATATTGGGAAGGAATCTACTACAGTTAACTTCCTGAATATATCCCCAAACCTTTTTAACCATGACATTTAAGGTTAAACCTCAATATACCCTTTTGAGCCCAAATTTTGGAGACATCCCAGATGGATCATATAAACTCTAAATTGGGGACACATTGACCACCCCGGTCAACCCTTGAACTAAATGATCAAATTTGGTCAAAATGGTTAATCCATGACCCATTGACCATCCTATTGACCACTTGGTCAACCCAAATACCAAATTGATCAAACCTTGGTTAAAATGATCACTTTTGACCCAAATGGTAACCACATTGATCACTTGGTCAACTCAAACGCAAAAATTTGTCAAAATTGATCAATTGGTCAACTCAAGACCATACGATCACCATAAAGCCAACCATAGACCCTATGGTTAACCCAATTTCCAAAGACATCACCTTAGGAACAATTTGACCATCATGATCAACTATGGTCAACCTTGGTCAATTTTGGTCAACATGACCAAACTAAGCCATACTACTAAACCCAATGGACCCCATGACTAACATAACCATAAAAAGGTTAGGAAAGACACATTGGTCAACCTTGGACTTGAATTGGTCAACTCTGGTCAACCATAGTCAACTTTGCTCAGCCTTGGTCAAATTTAGTCAATTTCACCATTTTGATTAAAATTTGTTCTTCTCACCAAAATATTTTATTCTTTTAATTAATTAAAAAGAATGAAATTCTAGTTCATTAGGCATAGAGTTTAAATAAAAAGTTATGGGTTAAACTCATGGAAAGACAAATTCCATGGCTACATCAAAACCCATGACAAACCCATTAGTCACCACTCACCTCTCCTCTAATCCAATTGAAGAGAAGTTTATCCAAATCATTATTTCCATCATAATTAGCCTCATCAAATGAGGAAGGAGAGGGATTATGTGGCCTTCTCTACAAACTTCATTAAATGATTGGTAAAACGCATATGGGGAGGTGAATCAGCCTGTTTTGAAGTCCCTATCCACCACATAAGATAACCAATGGAGGGAAGCCAAACTACATACCAAGCCTTCACCCTAGTTGAGTTCAACATGGATTAACCTTGGTAAGTTCAACCATGTATATCTTCTAGCCAAAAGTTTATCTCTAAGACATTATGAAATTGTTATCACCTTCCCAAACAAGCCCTAGCTTAGCCATGGCTTCTTCAAGCTTATAAAAGGGCTAACCTGAGAAAACCCAAGGAGAGGAGACCCACCCACAATCTTTAATTCAAAAAACCCTCTACAATAAAATTCTGCCCCATCCTATATGCAATTGATTCCCCTTAGAATCAAACACTAAAGCTAACTATTCTCTTCCAATTTCACCACCTAAAAATAGGACCAATTTTTGGGTTTACACCAAACCATCCCAAACTTCAAAATAATCATCCCTACACCTTCACTGACCTCGAAGAAGAAGATCCCAATCAAAATTGAGCTTCCCCATAAGCTCTAACCTGCTTTTCCATGAGCCAATTTCACTAAAATCATACCCTAGCTGGATTTCAATTTAAATTTAGCATACCAGGAGCTTTTCAAGGACATGGCGATCGTTCCGTACAAACTTGATTGAAGCTTCAATTTGTCAAGCTATGGTATGGCCTCTTCAATAGAGTTTAGGATCAGGTCTGGTCCTTTTTGAAGTGAACCTTTTCACAACCTATACATCACTGTATGGATGGGTTCACCCTCTCACGATGAAGCTCTAGGAACAATTTTCAATCAATTTCATGAAGAATCGAGTGAGATATTGACCCTAGATCATGTATGGTTCTCTGTTAATCATCCTATGGGGATGATGAACGGATGTCGTTCATTTTCATCTATCAAAAATGAATGTATCCGATCTCATCGGACAACAATTTCCTCCATACAAAAAAAATGATACTGCGGGCTACAAGTATGCCTGCGTGGATTCTCCCAGCCAATAAGTTGTCGCCTTATAGGATTTTGAACAAATCTGACGTTTGAGCTGGCGCCACGTCAGTTAAATAAGAAAATCCAAATTATCTTATTTAATTAAATACAAAAAACTTCAAAAATGCATATCTTTTCACAGAAAAATTATAAAAATAAAATAAAAATACCCCTGGATTCCAAAAAATAAGGAAAATATTATGAACTTAGAATCATAATTTAATTTATTATATTTCATTTTTAATTAATTAATTACTCTCTATAGTAATTTAATTATTAAAAATTATTTATACTTTCTAAAATTCTGAAAATTTTAGAGGATTATCTTTAAGCCCTCATGAACTTTCCCAATTTTTTCCAAGGCTAGAAAAACTCCCTAAGACTCAATTTCTTAATTTTTATCAAACTTTGTGATTATCTTCAAAAATAATTATAAAAATTGACGAAAATGAAAATTAAAATTAGAAATAATTAGAAAACTTAGAGTGACATTTTTGAACTCTAAATTAACAAATTCTTAACCATTTACAAATTTAAAAATGACATTTCATCTCAAATGTCAAAATTGTAAAATTCAAAATTACATAATTAATGATAAATTTCTTTTAGCTTGGACACTAGCCTTTAGTGACACATAGGGTTGACCAAACCCTGATCCATAGACCTAAATGACAGAAGGTGTAACCATCTTCTCAGGACCATTGAGACTAACCCCATAGACTCAAAAAAATAAGAAATTTAAGTCTAATCAACCTAAACTTAATCTGAATCCAAGGTAGACCAAACAAAGACACTTAGAGACCATCTAGGTGAACGCAAACATCTTAAAGTCTAATTAGGTTTAAATCATTGTTAGACCTATTTAAAAAACTAGTTAAACCTTAATTACATTAGTTTTAACTTAAAAAAACCCTAATTAGATCTAGCCAATAATTAGACCTAATTATCCTAATTAAACCTTACTTAAATTTTGNAAAATAAGAAATTTAAGTCTAATCAACCTAAACTTAATCTGAATCCAAGGTAGACCAAACAAAGACACTTAGGGACCATCTAGGTGAACCCAAACATCTTAGAGTCTAATTAGGTTTAAACCATTGTTAGACCTATTTAAAAAACTAGTTAAACCTTAATTACATTAGTTTTAACTCAAAAAAACCCTAATTAGATCTAGCCAATAATTAGACCTAATTAACCTAATTAAACCTTACTTAAATTTAACTTAATTAATCCTAAACCCTAATTAGACCTAATTAATCAATTAAACATTACCTACATTAGGTTTAATTAACTTTAAATCTTAATTAGACTTAACCCTAATTAAGTCAAATTAATCAGTTAAACCTTACCTACATTAGGTTTAATTAACCTTATAATAAGACTTAACCCTAACTAAGTCTAATTAATCAATTACCTTTTCTAAAATAGGATTAATTAACCTTAAACCCTAATTAGACTTAACCCTAACTAAGTCTAATTAATCAATTAAACCTTACCTAAATTAGGTTTAATTAATCCTAAACATTAATTAGACTTAACCCTAATTAAGTCTAATTAATCATTTAAACCCTACCTAAAGTAGGTTTAATTAACCTTAAACCCTAATTAGGTCAAACCTCTAATTTGACCTGGTTAACCTAATTAAACCTTACCAAATTAAATTTAATTAATCCTAAATCTGTATTAGACTTAAACCTAATTAAGTATAATTAATCAATTAAACCTTTCCTAAATTAGGTTTAATTAACCCTAAACCCTAATTAGGTCTAACCTCTAATTAGACCTAATTAACCTAATTAAACCTTACTTAAATTTTGTTTAATTACTCCTAAACCCTAATTAGACTTAACTCCATTTAGGTCTAATTAATCAATTAAACTTTACCCAAATTAGGTTTAATTAACCACTAATTAGGTCTAACGTCTAATTAGACCTAATTAAATTAATTAAACCTTACCTAAATTTGGTTGAATTAACCTTAAACCCTAATTAGACTTAATCAAGTCTAATTAATCAATTAAACCTTACCTAAATTAGGTTTAGTTAACCCTAAACCCCACTTAGGTCTAACCTCTAATTAAACCTAATTAATCAATTAAACCTTACTTACTTTAGACTTAACCTTAATCAAGTCTAATTAAAAAATTAAACCTACCTACATTAGGTTTAGTTAACCTTCAACCCTAGTTAAACTTAAGCCTAACTAACTCTAATTAATCAATTAAACCTTACCTACATTTGGTTTAATTAATTTAAAACCCTAGTTAGACATAACCCTAACTAGATCTAATTAATCAAATAACTCTTACCTACATTAGGTATAATTAACCGTAAACCTTAATTAAGTCTAATTAATCAATTAAAACATAGCTAAATTAGGTTTAATCAACCAATTAAGTCTAATTAGCCTTAACCTTAATTAATTTTAATCAACCAATTAAATCTGACCTATATAAGTTTTAATTAACCATAAACCCTAATTTGACTTAACCCTAATTAAGACTAATTAATCAATTAAACTTTACTTAAATTATGTTTAATTAACCTTAAACCCTAAATTAGGATCACATAGATTTATTAGATGCTGATGCATGTGGATCATTAATGTCAAAAACTTTTATGAAGCATATTCTTTAATAGAGGAAATGGCTACTAATAATTTGTAATAGCCCTCTGAATGGGAAAATCCAAAGAGAGTAGCTAGTATTCATGATAATTATGCAATTTCTATTTTAGCATCTCAAATTGTCACTATATTAAAGAAGATTGATCAAATTGGATTGAACTATTTTTGAATGCCACCAGTGTTAGAGGAAAATTCACTAGGATAGATAATCAATACTCAATTATCTTATAAAATTATGAATGTGATAAATAATAAAAATAATAATCCCCATTCTAATTATTAATATCCTGGTGGCCCTAATTTTAGTTAAAATAATTATAACAATTCAGTGAACCCCTCAGGAAATTCAAATAACCAAGGGAATCCTAACTATAGACCTTATTATCCTCCTGAATTTAACAATAAATCACAAGTTAAGGAGAAGAAGTTAACTATGGAAGAAGTAATGTTGAACAAGAGAAATCAAATACAAAATCAAAGANAAGCACCCAAATATTTAAAGGGACTGTCCATGGAGTTGAAGCCAGTGAGGTCCATGGTCCAGTGTCTGCAGGCTGTGGGAGTTTTTTTGTTGAACAAGATTTGACTTTTCTCTTTGTTGACCATCAGTCTTGAAGTTTGTTGAAATTTCTGAAGGCATTCATGTAGCTGTTTGATGGCAGACTTGTTTTCTCTAGAGAAGATTAGGATATCATCAGCATAAATTAGTGGTTGATATCCATTTTTGCTTTGTTATGATATATGTAGTGGCTCTTCCTATTTGTTGGTTTATCAATCAGCTTAGAGAAGTAATCTAGAAACAGGATAAATATGAATGGTGATAGGGGTCTCCTTGCTTCAGCCCTCTGGTTGCCTTGAAGAACCCATGAGTTTTCCCATTGATTAGCATAGAATTGGCATTGTACTCTAACCATCTTTTTATAATCATGCAGGAATTATAAGTGAATCCTCTAGCCCTTAGAATTTCCATAATGAAATCCCAGTTTACCATATCATAGGACTTTTTTAAGTCAAACTTGTAAATCATGTTACCCCCCTGCAAGGTTTCTCCAGGACCTACAGTAGCTCTTGTGCAATTAATACATTGTCACTCATGCTTTTCCCCTTCACAAAGGCAGCTTGTTTTTGGCTGACTAGGAATTGAAGCACTGGTTGGATCCTTCTCACCAAGAGTTTGATGATGATCTTGCTAAGAACATTAGTTAAACTTGTAGTTTTGTACTGGTTCCATTTATCTTTCATAGAGGATTTGGGTAAGAATATTATGGTAGCAATACTGAAATACTGAGGAAGTGTATACCTCTTGAAGAAATGTTGAATTGCCTTGATAACATCCTCTTTAATCACATCCTAAGCTTTCTTATAAAAGTCAGTTGTAAATTCATCAGGGCCAGCAGCTTTGGCACTATCAATTATATGCAGGGCCTGTTTGATCTCCTCCTCCTCAGGGAATTCAGCTAGATTCAAGTTGGCAGTGTGTTCTTTATCAGATATGTACAAAATTTTCTAAATTTTGTACCTTATCTGTGGTATAATTAATATTATCTGTCATCCTCTAGAATAATTGATCCTGAGTTTCAGTAGACTGACCTCTAGATGTAGATGCTCGCGAGGTAGATGTTCTCGATATAGAAGTAGTAGAGGTGGATGCAGCAGACGTCGACAATCCATAACTTCTTGAAAATCCTCCTCTCCAACCAAAAATAGAGTGCTCAGAATACAATTTCACATTTACACCTGTAATTAGCTTTAGAGGCAACAGCACTTCTTCCCGTGTATCATACCTCACACTAGCCTGCTCACACAAAGAAAAGATCAAGGAAGCAAATCCCAAACCTGCAGTAGTAGCAACAGTGGCAGAATTATGATAGTCTGACAAATCAAACCTCTAATAATGGTAAGCTAGCCTACTTGAATACAATAATTCAATGTTGCTCTCTCCCTCGTAACTACATTAAGATGATTTGTGGTTAACAGATGAGCTGAAATAAAGTAGTGTCACGCCTTTGATTGTGCACTTAACTTTGAAGTGAAAAAGTTGACTCTCCTCTTATTTGTAATTTTCCAGAGTCCCCTTCCAACAATCAAATATGAAATAATCTCATCTAGTTCTGTCTTAGTCGGACTATAGTTTGCTTAGAAACATAAAGTTTCAAGCGGTAAAAGATAGAACATATTGATTACCTCCGGTGAAAAAGGTACCAATTTTCCTCTAAGCGTGACTCGATCCTCTTCTGCCTCAAGAAGGTTTGCATAAAACTCTCATACTACAGATATCACAACTACAATAGAAAAACAACAGAATCATTCCCATTTTCGGTGAACAATCAAATCTTCTACGGATCCACTTGGATTTTTAAAATACCTCTCAGGAATCAATTTTCATGATTGTAGAGCATCACTATATCTATCTTGAGCTTTTGAACTCACAAACTTGCTTGAATCAAAGTAGGTCTTTCCCTTACTCCTCTTCACTCTTGGGACCATTCTACAAATTTCACAAAATTCCACAATAACATTAAAAATCAAGTCTAATCTACTAAACTTAACTCCTATATGCATAAACTACACTTTCTATATAATTTCCATAGATTTATCTTCACTTTTCACCATAAATAGTGATTTTTGGGTTTTTTCAAATGTACTCAAAACACATGGTGAAAATCTAAAATTTTTACAGAGAAGTGAAGCTCTTACCTTAAGAAATATAAATCTAGTAAATTTGGCTCAAATCCACCAAGAAATCTCCATGAACAGGTTTGCCCTAACTTCAAAATTGCGAACTCGAGAGGAAGAATAAAACAACAGGATTAAAAATGGTAATTTTTTGTGTTATTTTTCACCTTTAACCATTTGTGAACTGGTTTTCATGAATTGGCGCTTAAGCGCAAATAAGTGGTGCTTAAGCACATGCCTCTCGGGTTAGATCGTGCTTAAGTGCAAGAATGTGGCGCTTGTGCATGATTTTTGATATTTTTGAACTTTAGTACAATGCACTATTAGCCTGAGTAAACCACCCCTAAATGGTCTTACAACACTTGAATGACTATTTTACTCTCCTCTAACTCTCCTCTCTCAAAACTCACCAATATAACTAATTTAATTCATGGCTAAAATAATACAAATTTTCACACAAACAAACACATATATTCATTTATGAACTATTACAAGCAAAATTCAAAACATAATTCTCATTCAAAAGAGTCTCGGATGAGAAAATTTTCCTTAATACAAACGCTAAACAAACATACTCAATTAAACACATAAAAGACATGAACAATAAAAACAAGATTTAACACTAACACATAAAAACAATGACTCCTAACAAACAAACTCTAACACTAAACTTAATTCCACTCTTCATTTATTGGAACAAATTCTTATCTTTTATTAGTCTCTCCTTGGGCATTCAGAATATATAGTTGATAAAAGGAACGGTGGTGACGAGCTCTGATACAATCTTCTTCAATCCATTTTTTCTTAAGAGACATCACCTTATCTGCTTCTTCTATATAACTAGTATGGCTAAATTGCATTTTTAATTGCCATCCAAAATGCTTTAGATGTGCATTAATTTCGTTTACCTTTGTCTCAAATAAAGTCATGCTAGTCTTAATTTTGTTGATCTTTTCCACTATTCCTTCAATAATAACGGCTAAGAAACCATTATACATCTCTTGCGCACTTTGACTTATGAATTTCTTTCTCATGGCGTCTTCTTTTTTCTATAAATCCATCTCCCATGAAGACATTTTCTCAAAATCTCTCTTTCTCTTAGACTTTTAGGGCTAAAAATGATTCTAGGGTGAAATTCCATCACAAAACCCTTCTATTTGTATGCCTAAATCCTTCTAATAACTCCTAGACACATCCTGAAATTGCCATGGCATGTTTAAGTTAATTAATTGGCGATTAAAGCTTCTAGAAGTTGAATTTTGCATATGATTTTTAACATCCGCGCTTCAGCACTGAATATTGGCGCTTAAGTGCTAGTGCTCAGGTTTGCACCAGTCAACTTAACGTCCAAATTCTCTTTATAGAATGTATAGATCACTAAATAAAGTCTTAAAATCAATACTAATACATAATAGTCACAAAAATACTACCCTGAATTTCTATAATGACACACAAATAATATTAAAAATAAAAGCACACTGATAACTATTGGGTGCCTCCCAGAAAGCATTTGGTTTTACATCGTCAGCCTGACGCAACAAGTACTTATTCTAGTTGACCCAACATCATTTGATCATTAAATTTACATGGATCCCCTACAAACATTCTATGACCATTCACTTTAAATACTTTCTCAGTTTTAGGATCTTTGATATCCACAGCTCCATAAGGATAAACTTTCATCACAATAAATGGGCCCATCCACCTGAACTTAAGTTTGCCTGGAAGTAATCTTAAACTTGCATTATATAGCAAAACTTATTGCTCTGGCTGAAAATTTTTAGTAAGAATCCTTCGATCATGCCACATCTTCATCATTTCTTTATAAATTTTAGCACTCTCATAAGACTCATTCCTTATCTCTTCAAGCTCATTTAATTGTAATAATCTTTTATTGTCAGCATCTTTCAAATTATAGTTGAACTCTTTAATCTCCCAATATGCTTTATGCTTAAGTTCAAAAGGTAAATGACAAGCTTTCCCAAATATTAGTCTATATGAGGACATTCCTATAGGAGTTTTGTATGCAGTCCTATAAGCCCAGAAAGCATAGTCAAGTTTGACTGAACAATCCATTTTTATTGGATTCATAGATTTTTCCATAATTTCTTTAATTTTTTGATTGGATAATTAAGCCAAACCACTTATCTGAGCATGATAAGCAATACCAATTCTATGATTTATATAATATTTTTTTAATAATTTCTCCAATATGGCATTTCTAAAATGACTTCCCCTATCAGCTATGATAACTCTCAACATCTCAAATCTACAAAATATGTTCGTTTTCAAAAATTTTGCAACACTTTGAGCATCACATCATGGTAAAGCAACAACTTTTATCCATTTGGATGCATAGTCCACTGCTAACAGTATATATAAATTTCAGAAAAATGGTATAAATGGTCCCATGAAATCTAATCACCAAACATCAAATATTTCAATTTCTAGCATATAATTGAGGGGCATCTCGTTTCTCCTAGAAATATTGCCTGCACGTTGACATCTATCACATGTTTTGATATAAGCATTAACATCTCTAAAGATAGTAGGCTAATAAAATCTAGATTGTAAAATTTTGTATGGTATTTTATAAACACCACAATGTCCCCCAAAATTAAAATTATGACATTTTTGGATAATTTCATAAGTTTCTTCTAAAGGTACACATCTTCGAATAATTAGATCATTTCCTTGTTTATATAAAAATGGGTCATCCCAAAAGTAAGTCTTAGCTTCAACTATAAATTTCCTCTTTTATTGGTATGTCATTCCATAGGGTATAATATCACTTACAAGAAAGTTCATAATGTCAGCATACTACGAAACACGCCACTCATTAATATTGAACAGTTTTTTATCTGGAAAATGTTCATTAATTTCTTTTTCAAAATAAAGTGGTTTTTCTAACTCAAGCCTGGACAAATGATCAGCAATTTGATTTTTAATCCCCTTCCTACCTACTATTTCAAAGTAAAATTCTTGCAAAAGAAGAATCCATCTTAAAGGTCTTGGTTTAGTATCCTTCTTTTTCATTAAGTACTTAATAACATAATGATCTGTATGCACTATGTAATGAGTTCCAATTAAATATGATCTAAATTTATCAAAGGCATATACTACTGCTAATAACTCTTTTTCGGTTGTTGTATAATTAATTTGGGTTTCATTAAAAGTTTTACTAGCATAGTAAATTACTTTGAAAATTTTATTATATCTCTGTCCTAAAACAGCTCCAGTAACATAATCACTTGCATCACACATCAGTTGAAAAGGTTTTCCCCAATCTGGTGAAACTATAATTAGTGCAGTGATTAATTTTTCTTTTAATAGCTCAAAAGCTTTTAGGCATTCTTCATCAAAAATTGAAAATTGCATCTTTCTCCAGTAAATGGCATAAGGCTTAGCAATTTTTGAAAAGTTTTTAATATATCGTCTGTAGAATCCAGCATGTCCTAAAAAACTCTTAATTTCTCTTACATTTATTGGATAGGGTAAATTAGCGATCACTTGAATTTTAGCGGGATCAACTTCCATACCATTTTCTGATATTTGATGTCCTAATACAATTCCTCATGCTACCATAAATTTACATTTTTCTCAATTAAGGACTAAATTTATTTCTTCACAGCGCTTAAGAATTTTTTATAAGTGTTATAAACATGAGTCAAATGAAGTTACAAATGCTGAAAAAATCATCCATAAACACTTCAAGCCCTTTTTTCAATTAAATCACAAAAAATTATCATTATACATCTTTGAAATGTAGCAGGGGCATTACATAAACCAAAGGGCATTCTTCTAAAATTAAATAAACCATAAGGACTGGTAAAAGTTTTTTTCTCTTGGTCCTCAAGAATTATCTGTATTTGGTGTTAACCTGTATATCCATCCAGAAAACAAAAGTATTTATGCCCACCTAATATATCCAGCATTTGATACAGAAAGGATAATGGAAAATGATCTTTCCTAGTGGAAGGATTTAATTTTCTATAATCAATGCATATTTGCGACCTTGTGGCTTGTCTAGTAGGTATTAACTCATTATGTTCATTCGCAGTCACAGTTACTCCTCCTTTCTTAGGAATGTAGTGAATTGAACTAACTCATGCACTATCTGAAATAGGTTATATAACTCCAGCATCTAACCACTTCATTATTTCTTTTTTAACAACTTCTTTCATAACAGGATTCAATCTCCTTTAAGGATCAGCCCTGGGTTTGCAGTTCTCTTCCATATGAATTCTATGCATACAAATTGAAGGACTGATTCATTTAATATCAGCTATTGTCCATCCAAAGGCTTTCTTAAAATTTTTTAAAATTTTCATCAATCTTTCTTCTTCTTCCATCGTTAAATTTAAGGAAATTATAACTGGTAAAGTAGAGGAATCACCTAAAAAGGCATATTTTAAATGATCAGTAAGTAACTTCAACTCAAGATTAGGAGGTTTTTCTATTGATAGACAAAATGATTTATCTTTTTCTATTGTGTCCAAAATTTCAAAACTTTCTCAAACATAATTTAAATCTTCCTTAAAAAGATCTTCACATTATTATAATTCCTCTTCTTGCTCGTGTTCCAAATCTTTTACTTCAGATTGTTCTTCATAATTAGTTTTGAAATGGAATTTGCTCAGGTATCTTATAACATCCACTCTATAGCATTCATCATCTTTACCTTTGGCAGGATATTTCATTGATCTTGAAATGTTAAATGTAACAGTTTGATCATTGATGTGCATAGTTAATTACCCTTTCTGTAAATCTATCATTGCTCTTCTGTGGCTAGGAAAGGTCTCCCTAAAATGATAGGTATCTCTTTATCTTCATCCATATCCAACACAATGAAATCAACAAGAAAGATAAATTGATCTACTTTCACTAGGACATCTTATATAACTCCTTAAGGATATGTTATCAAATGATC
>JXCR01110598.1:0-15269 GCA_002079205.1 Phalaenopsis hybrid cultivar | reverse complement strand
ATTATGAGAATTAAAATGAAATAAAAAATGAGAATTTAGATTATGTTCAGGACAAATTTGAAATTTTGTACCTTTTGGAAAATGATAATAAAAATCTTATTCCTTCAAGTGTTAAACCACCTAAACTTGAACTAAAAGTATTACCTACCCAGTTAAAATATGTGTTTTTATGAGATTCATCTACATTGCCTGTTATTATATCTTTTGATTTAACTGATATTCAAGAACAAAAATTACTATAAATGCTGAAAAGATATAAGAAGGCCTTTGGATGGACTTTAGTAAATATTAAGGGAATTAGTCCTTCAATTTGTATGCACATAATTCTATTAGATGAACACTATGAACCTAAAGCTGATCATCAGAGGAGATTAAACCTAATAATGAAATAAGTTGTTTAAAAACAAATCTTAAAATGGTTAGATGCTAGAATTATGTATCCTATTTTGAGACAGTACTTGGGTAACTCTGATTCACTGTGTTCCAAAGAAAGGAGTGATAGTTGATGTAAATGAGAAAAATGAATTAATTCCAATAAGACAAGTTACTGGGTGGATAATTTATAGACTATAGAAAATTAAATATAGCCACAAGGACAAATCATTTTTCTTTACCATTTCTAAATCAAATGTTGGATAGATTGGCAAGGCAATAGTATTACTGCGTTTTAGATGGATATATATGATTTCGACTATTTATATGCAACAGTATAATATGTATTTGATTATATTTTTCACTTATCTTTTCTTACTTTGCAATAATACAAAAAACTTGATCCTGGTTAAAATAAGACTTTAACTTCTTAACCTAATATATATTAGGATACTACGCAAGTACATGTGTCGTTATCAAGAAATATAGGACTTTTTTATTAAGCCTTGAATATCAAACCCACAGAGAGAATTCACAATATGCACTTTTAAATAACAAATTTTCTATTTCAAAAAGACAATTACATAAACTATAAATATTTTCACAGTATTTTAAAATCAATTCTTTTTTGTATTTTTGATATTTTGACAAAATAGAAACAACTTCTAAATATAACTTGAGTTTATGTAAAAGAAAAACACTGAATATGAAATATCGCTCTCCTTATCATGAATTAGTAATAAGCCTAGGAATTCTATTATGGAAGTATTCAAATTGTGTTGTGCCAAATATGAGCAATATTATTCCTTACCCTTACTAAAGATGCTATAAAAAACATTGGCTAATTTAAAGTTTGAATAGTTCTGAAGACCGGCTAGGTAGAGAAGGTACCAGCTCTCACTCTAGAGTTCCCTCAATTCCCTCAACTTGGGGGCTAACATCTCGTATTAGAACCTAAAATAATAAACCAAATTGGGGGCTTTAGCCTATCACTCTAAAGTCCTCTAACTCTACAACCTTCAAAGATTATTTTTCTTGTTATTTGCACTAAATCATATGAATTACATTCTCATTCATACATCCTCATATGATTCTTTTATTTATTTTCAATCAATCATATGAACTACATTCTCATTCATACAACCTCATGTGATTCTTTCTAATTTGTTGACTGAGACAATACCAGCCCGGTTCTTACATGTTCTCACAACAAATTTTAACATTTGGAATTGACTGAGACAATACCAGCCCAGTTCTTACATGTTCTCACAACAAATTTTAACATCTAGATGGGTCAGATCAAGAAGTAAATGAGGTACATAGAATTAAATCATCACAACTTCTTCCAACATTAAAGATTAATACTCAACATAACTTCCATCCAATAATTTAATTACTTATCATTTTAAGGAGAAAGATAAGAAAACTAGTTAGAATTCATTGACAATTCAAAACCACAATTTAGTTTAAAAGTAGAAATCATTGTCAAACCAACAAGAGATCTCGATTAAAACCAAAAGTAGTTTAAAAACAAAGATAAAAGCTTGTCTCAAATCTTANTGAATAGTTCTAAAGACCGGCTAGGCAGGGAAGATACCAGCTCTCACTCTAGAATTTCCTTGATTCCCTCCGTCTGGGGGTTAACATCTCGTATCAGAATCTTAAACAGTAAACCAAGTTGTCAAAACCACAATTTAGTTTAAAAGTAGAAATCATTGTCAAACCAACAAGAAATCTCGATTAAAACCAAAAAATAGTTTAAAAATAAAGATAAAAACTTATCTCAAATCCTCCACCAAACTCTTGAAGTTCTTTTGAATCCTTCTCTCTTACAAAACTCTTAACTCTCATAACAAAACTAAAAAAAAAAGGATAAAGTAAATTTGTGGTGCCTGAAAAATCTCTCCAAAAGTTCCTCCACTAATTGTTTCAAGAACTTCTCAGGACTCCCCCTTTTCTTCTCTTAACTTCCTTCTTTTATAATTTTCTAAGTGGTGCATTGGTATCTCTCCAAAATGTGTCATGTTTCGATGTATTTTCCAAAGGATGCCTCCTTTCACAAAGACTTTTAACCATATTTTCCTTTCTAGTGGTCGTAACCACCCTCTTTAGCCAATAGTTGCCTCAAATGTCANCATAACAAAACTAAAAAAAAAGGATAAAGTAAATTTGTGGTGCCTGAAAAATCTCTCCAAAAGTTCCTCCACGAACTGTTTCAAGAACTTCTCAAGGCTCCCCCTTTCCTTCTCTCAACTTCCTTCTTTTATAATTTTCCAAGAGTTGCCTTGGTAATTCTTCAAAATGTGTCCTGATTTGATGTATTTTCCAAGGGACGCCTCCTTTCACAAAGTCTTTTAACCATATTTTCTTTTCTAGTGGTCATAACCATCTTCTTTAGCCAATAGTTGNCTTGAAGTTCTTTTGAATCCTTCTCTCTTACAAAACTCTTAACTCTCATAACAAAACTAAAAACAAAAAGGATAGAGTAAATTTGTGGTGCCTGAAAAATCTCTCCAAAAGTTCCTCCACAAACTGTTTCAAGAACTTCTCAAGACTCCCCCTTTCCTTCTCTCAACCTCATTCTTTTATAATTTTCCAAGAGGTTCCTTGGTAATTCTTCAAAATGTGTCCTGATTTGATGTATCTTCCGAGGGACGCCTCCTTTCACAAAGTCTTTTAACCATATTTTCTTTTCTAGTGGTCATAACTATCTTCTTTAGCCAATAATTACCTCAAATGTCCCTTCAAAATTTGGCAAAATTTAACTCGTCAAATAACTGCCTCTGGTTCTTAGGCGCGGGGTCTCTGATACTTAGGCGTGGCCTTCTCTGTTTCACCGGCGCTTAAGCGCCAGATCTACCGCTTAGGCGCTGATCCCATANATAACTGCCTCTGGTTCTTAGGCGCGGGGTCTCTGATACTTAGGCGCGGCCTTCTCTGTTTCACCGGCGCTTAAGCGCCGGATCTAACGCTTAGGCGCTGATCCCATACTTAATGCTTATGCACAGTATATCAATAGTTCTGATGGTATTTTTCACTTATATTTCTTTATTTTGCAACAAAACCAAAAACTTGATTTTGAAGAAAAATAAGAATTTAACTTTTTATTTTATATATATTTATGTTGGGTTACTACGCAAGTATACGTATCGTTATCAAGTAATATAGGACTTTTNCAAAAACTTGATCCTGAAGAAAAATAAGAATTTAACTTTTTATTTTATATATATTTATATTGGGTTACTACGCAAGTATACGTATCGTTATCAAGTAATATAGGACTTTTTTATTAAGACCTCAATATCGAACCCACAAGAGAAGATTATGCAATATGCACTTTTTAGAAAGTTTTTCTATTTTTAAAAATATAATTACTTAAACTAAAACTAANTTCCACAATAACATTAAAAAGCAAGTCTAATCTACCAAACTTAACTCCTATATGCATAAACTACACTTTCTATATAATTTCCATAGATTTATCTTCACTTTTCACCATGAATAGTGATTTTGGGTTTTTTCAAATGTACTCAAAACACATGGTGAAAATCTAAAATTTTTACAGAGAAGTGAAGCTCTTACCTTAAGAAATTTAAATCTAGTAAATTTGGCTCAAATCCACCAAGAAATCTCCATGAACAGGTTTGCCCTAACTTCAAAATTGCGAACTCGAGAGGAAGAATAAAACAGCAAGATTAAAAATGGTGATTTTTGGTGTTATTTTTCACCTTTAACCATTTGCAAACTGGTTTTCATGAACTGGCGCTTAAGCGCAAATAAGTGGTGCTTAAGCACATGCCTCTCGGGTTAGATCGCGCTTAAGTGCGAGAATGTGGCGCTTGTGCATGATTTTTGATATTTTTGAACTTTAGTACAATGCACTATTAGCCTGAGTAAACCACCCCTTAATAGTCTTACAACACTTGAATGACTATTTTACTCTCCTCTAACGCTCCTCTCTCAAAACTCACCAATATAACTAATTTAATTCAGGGCTAAAATAATACAAATTTTCACACAAACAAACACATATATTCATTTATGAACTATTACAAGCAAAATTCAAAACATAATTCTCATTCCAAAGAGTCTCAAATGAGAAAATTTTCCTAAATACAAACGCTAAACAAACATACTCAATTAAACACATAAAAGACATGAACAATAAAAATAAGATTTAACACTAACACATAAAAATAATGACTCCTAACAAACAAACTCTAACACTAAACTTAATTCCACTCTTCATTTATTGGAACAAATTCCTATCTTTCATTAGTCTCTCCTTGGGCATTCAGAATATATAGTTGATAAAAGGAACGGTGGTGCGAGCTCTGATACAATCTTATTAAATCAATTTTTGCTTAAGAGACATCACCTTATCTGCTTCTTCTATATAACTAGTATGGCTAAATTGCATTTTTAATTGTCATCCAATATGCTTTAGATGTGCATTAATTTTGTTTACCTTTGTCTCAAATAAAGTCATGCTAGTCTTAATTTTGTTGATCTTTTCCACTATTCCTTCAATAATAACGGCTAAGAAACCATTATACATCTCTTGTGCACTTTGACTTATGAATTTCTTTCTCATGGCGTCTTCCTTTATCTATAAATCCATCTCCCATGAAGACATTTTCTCAAAATCTCTCTTTCTCTTAGACTTTTAGGGCTAAAAATGATTTTGGGGTTAAATTCCATCACAAAACCCTTCTATTTGTATGCCTAAATCCTTCTAATAACTCCTAGACACATCCTAAAATTGTCATGGCATGTTTAAGTTAATTAATTGGCGATTAAAGCTTCTAGAAGTTGAATTTTGCATATCATTTTTAACATTCGCGCTTCAGCACTGAATATTGGCGCTTAAGTGTAAGTGCTCAGGTTTGCACCAGTCAACTTAACATCCAAATTCTCATTATAGAATGTATAGATCACTAAATAAAGTCTTAAAATCAATACTAATACATAATAGTCTCAAAAATACTACCCCGAATTTCCGTAATCACACACAAATAATATTAAAAATAAAAGCACACTAATAACTATGGGGTGCCTCCCAGAAAGCATTTGGTTTTACGTCGTCAGCCTGACGTAACCAGTACTTATTCTAGTTGACCCAACATCATTTGATCATTAAATTTACATGGATCCCCTACAAACATTCTATGAACATTCACTTTTAATACTTTCTCAGTTTTAGGATCTTTGATATCCACAGCTCCATAAGGATAAGTTTTCATCACAACAAATGGGCTCATCCACCTGAACTTAAGTTTATCTGAAAGTAATCTTTAACTTGCATTATATAGCAAAACTTATTGCTCTGGCTGAAAATTTTTAGTAAGAATCCTTTGATCCTGCCACATCTTCATCGTTTCTTTATAAATTTTAGCACCCTCATAAGACTCATTCCTTATCTCTTCAAGCTCATTTAATTGTAATAATCTTTTATTGCCAGCATCTTTCAAATTATAATTGAACTCTTTAATCTCCCAATATGCTTTATCCTCAAGTTTAAAAGGTAAATGACAAGCTTTCCCAAATATTAGTCTATATGAGGACATTCCTATAGAAGTTTTGTATGCAGTCCTATAAGCCCACAAAGCATAGTCAAGTTTGACTGAACAAACCATTTTTATTGGATTCATAGATTTTCCATAATTTGTTTAATTTTTTGATTGGATAATTAAGCCAAACCACTTGTCTGAGCATGATAAGAAATAGCAATTCTATGATTTATATGATATTTTTTTAATAATTTCTCCAATATGGCATTTCTAAAATGACTTCCCCTATCAGTTATGATAACTCTCAGCATCCCAAATCTACAAAATATGTTCGTTCTCAAAAATTTTGCAACACTTTGAGCATCACATCAAGGTAAAGCAATAGCTTCTATCCATTTGGATGCATAGTCCACTGCTAACAGTATTTATAAATTTCAGAAAAATAGTATAAATGGTCCCATGAAATCTACTCACCAAACATCAAATATTCCAATTTCTAGCATATAATTGAGGGGCATCTCGTTTCTCCTAGAAATATTGCCTGCACGTTGAANTCATACCACATAGTTCATATCATATTAAAATCATAAAATGAATCTCTCAGCTCTACTCTTCATCCTCAGAATTACAAATGTATCATTTTTTCTGCAAGCTCATAATCAGAATATTGAGGATATGGAGGAAATTGTACTTCTAACTCATGTCTAATCAGGCTCCAAAGATGAGTGGAATTTCTCTTCATAATCACTTTTTCCTTCTATTATAACTATTAGTATAATCTATAAAATGCTCTAAATTTTGTACGTTATCAGCCGTATAATTGATATTATCCATCATCTTCTGCAATAACTCATCTTGAGTCTTAGTAGAATCACCTCTAGATGTAGAAGCACGTGAAGTAGATTGAAGCAGCAGAAGTAGATGCAGCAGACGTTTCTAATCCAAAGCTCCTGGAAAATCCTCCTCTCCAGCCAAAAATTGTATGCTCAAAATAAATCTTCACATTCACCTTCATTATGGACTATAGAGGTAATAGAACTTCCACCCAACTATTATACTTTAATCCAGCCTGCTCGCCCAAAGAAAAGATCAAGGAAGCAAATCCCAACCTGCAGTTGTAACAGATGTAGCAGAACTGATGATAGTCTAACATATCAAAGCTCCAATGTTGACTAGCTTTCCCTCTGGAATACAATGGTTCAACGTCGTTCTTTCTCTGGTCACTTCACTGAGATAATTGGTCGAAAGAAGACGAGCAGAAATGAAATAGTGTGAGGCCTTCAAAGGTGCACATAACTTTAAAGTTGGGAAATTTACTCTCCTCTCATTGGTAATCTTTCAAAGTCCTCTCCCAATAGTCAAGTATGAAATAATCTCGTCTATTTCCGCTTCAGTGGGACTATAATTTGCATAAAAACACAAAGTCTCCAGTGGTAAATGGCAAAATAAGTTGATTACCTCTAGAGTAAAAGGTACCAACTTTCCTCTAACCATAACTCGATCGTCCTCAACCTGTAGGAGATTTGCATAAAATTCCCTTAGAATAAAAACTACAGCGACAGCAAAGAAATAAGAGAACTATTTCCACTATCGGTGGACTATCAGGTCTTCCACTTCTCCACCTGGACTCTTAAAACATCACTCTTGCATCAATTTTTGTGACTGTAGAGTGTCACTCTATCGATCCTGAGTATTTGAAAAGACAAATTTGCTCAAATCAAATGGGCTCTTTCCTCTGTTCCTTTTCATTCTTGGTGTCATTCTAAAAATTTAATAAATTCCAAAAATAACTTTAAAAATCAAGTTTAAATTACAAAACTAAACTTCCAAAAGCACTAACTAAACTTCCTAAGCAATTTCCATAGATTTTTCTTCACTTTTCACCATGAATAGTAAATATTGGAAATCATCCAAATGTGTTGAAAATATATGGTGAAAATCCAAAATTTTTCCATTGAAGTAAAGCTCTTACCTCAAGGAACTTGGATCTAGCAAATCTCACTTGATTCCAANATGTAGCAGAACTGATGATAGTCTAACATATCAAAGCTCCAATGTTGACTAGCTTTCCCTCTGGAATACAATAGTTTAACGTCGCTCTTTCTCTGGTCACTTCACTGAGATGATTGGTCAAAAGAAGACGAGCAGAAATGAAATAGTGTGAGGCCTTCAAAGGTGCACACAACTTTAAAGTTGGGAAATTTACTCTCCTCTCATTGCTAATCTTTCAAATTCCTCTTCCAATAGTCAAGTATGAAATAATCTCGTCTATTTCCGCTTCAGTGGGACTATAATTTGCATAAAAACACAAAGTCTCCAGTGGTAAATGGCAAAATAAGTTGATTACCTCTGGAGTAAAAGGTACCAACTTTCCTCTAACCAAAACTCGATCGTCCTCAACCTCTAGGAGATTTGCATAAAATTCCCTTAGAATAAAAACTACAGCGACAGCAGAGAAACAAGAGAACTATTTCCACTATCGGCGGACTATCAGGTCTTCCACTTCTCCACCTGGACTCTTAAAACATCACTCTTGAATCAATTTTTGTGACTGTAGAGTGTCACTCTATCGATCCTGAGTATTTGAAAAGACAAATTTGCTCAAATCAATTGGGCCCTTTCCTCTGTTCCTTTTCATTCTTAGTGTCATTCTAAAAATTTAATATATTCCAAAAATAACTTTAAAAATCAAGTTTAAATCACAAAACTAAACTTCCAAAAGCACTAACTAAACTTCCTAAGCAATTTCCTTAGATTTTTCTTCACTTTTCACCATGAATAGTAAATATTGGAAATCATCCAAATGTGCTGAAAATATATGGTGAAAATCCAAATTTTTTGCATTAAGAATAAAGCTCTTACCTCAAGGAACTTGGATCTAGCAAATCTCACTTGATTCCACCAAGAAATCTCCAAATTTCACTTGCCCTAGCCCTCAAAATTGCAAACTCGAGTTGAGGAAGATGATAGGAGGCGTTAAAAATAGCATTTTCAGACAAAAAATTTACTTTTAACCGTTCACAAATCGATTTTCGTGAACTGGCGCTTAAGCACGAGTAAGTGGCGCTTAGGCGCCTGCCTCTCGGGTTCGCTCGCACTTAAGCGCGAGATGCGGCGCTTAGGAGCCAGTGCACAATTTTAAAAATTTTTAATTTTAGGTAACNAGTTGTCCATAGAAGAAGTGGTGTTACAAAGGGGAAATCAATTATAAAGTTAAGGAGCTACAATTATAAATTCTTAGAATCAACTTGGACAAATTACAAATTCATTAAGTAATAGATCCCAAAGAACACTTCCTAGTAATACTAAAAGAAATCCAAAAGACCAGAATAAAGAGCAAGTAAAAGCTGTTCAACTTAAAAGCGGAAGAGAGTTGGAAGGTAGGGTTAAAAAAGAAACTGAAGTAGAGAGAGAAAAAAATGAAGAATCAAAAGAGGATGCTCCAAAAGATTCTGAAAGACCTATTTCTCAGTTGAAAATTGATTTGGAAAAACCACCACCTCCATTTCCTCAGAGACTTTGTCAGCAGAAGCTGGATAAGCTATTTTCAAAATTTTTGGAAATTTTTCAGAAGTTTACAATTAATATTCCCTTTACTGAAGCCTTAGAACAAATGCCAACCTATGTAAAGTTTATGAAGGATATTCTCAACAGAAAAAGGAAGTTTAAAGATAATGAGACTATTGCACTTAGTGAGGAGTGCAGTGCAATTATTCAAAAAAAGTTTTCTGAATAGCTTAAAGATCCTCATAGCTTTACAATTCCATGTGCAATAGGAGACAAATTTTATGGGAAAGCTTTATGTGATTTAGGTGCAATCATTAACCTTGTGCCATTATCAATATTTAAAAGATTGGGATTAGGAGAAATAACCCCTACTATTGTAAATCTGCAGTTAGCAGATCGTTTGATAACATGTCCTTAAGGAGTTATATAAGATGTCCTAGTGAAAGTAGATGAATTTATCTTTCTTGTTGATTTCATTGTGTTGGATATGGATGAAGATAAAGAGATACCTATCATTTTAGGGAGACTTTTCCTAGCCACAGAAGAGCAATGATAGATTTACAGAAAGGGTAATTAATTATGCACATCAATGATCAAATTGTTACATTTAACATTTCAAGATCAATGAAATATCCTGCAAAAGGTAAAGATGATGAATGCTATAGAGTGGATGTTATAAGATACCTGAGCAAGTTCCATTTCAAAACTAATTATGAAGAACAATCTGAAGTAAAAGATTTGGAACACGAGCAAGAATAGGAATTATAATAATGTGAAGATCTTTTTAAGGAGGATTTAAATTATGTTTCAAAAAGTTTTGAAATTTTGGACACAATAGAAAAAGATAAATCATTTTGTCTATCAATAGAAAAACCTCCTAATCTTGAATTGAAGTTACTTACTGATCCTTTAAAATATGCCTTTTTAGGTGATTCCTCTACTTTACCAGTTATAATTTCCTTAAATTTAATGATGGAAGAAGAAGAAAGATTGATGAAAATTTTAAAAAAATTAAGAAAGCCTTTGAATGGATAATTACTGATATTAAAATGAATCAGTCCTTCAATTTGTATGCATAGAATTCATATGGAAGAGAACTGCAAACCCAGGGCTGATCCTTAAAGAAGATTGAATCCTGTTATGAAAGAAGTTGTTAAGAAAGAAATATTGAAGTGGTTAGATGCTGGAGTTATCTACCCTATTTCAGATAGTGCATGGGTTAGTTCAATTCACTACATTCCTAAGAAAGGAGGAGTAAGTGTGACTGTGAATGAACATAATGAGTTAATACCTACTAGACAAGCCATAAGGTCGCAAATATGCATTGATTATAGAAAATCAAATCCTTCCACTAGGAAAGATCTTTTTCCATTATCCTTTCTGTATCAAATGCTGGATATATTAGGTGGGCATAAATACTTTTGTTTATTGGATGGATATACTGGTTAACACCAAATACAGATAATTCTTAAGGATCAAGAGAAAAAAACTTTTACTAGTCCTTATGGTACATTTAATTTTAGAAGAATGCCCTTTGGTTTATGTAATGCCCCTGCTACATTTCAAAGATGTATAATGATAATTTTTTGTGATTTAATTGAAAAAAGGGCTTGAAGTGTTTATGGATGATTTTTCAGCATTTGTAACTTCATTTGAATCATGTTTATAACACTTATAAAAAATTCTTAAGAACTGTGAAGAAATAAATTTAGTCCTTAATTGAGAAAAATTTAAATTTATGGTAGCAGGAGGAATTGTATTAGAACATCAAATATCAGAAAATGGTATGGAAGTTGATCCCGCTAAAATTCAAGTGATCGCTAATTTACCCTATCCAATAAATGTAAGAGAAATTAAGAGTTTTTTAGGACATGCTGGATTCTACAGACAATATATTAAAAACTTTTCAAAAATTGCTAAGCCTTAAGCCATTTACTGGAGAAAGAAGCAATTTTCAATTTTTGATGAAGAATGCCTAAAAGCTTTTGAGCTATTAAAAGAAAAATTAATCACTGCACTAATTATAGTTTCACCAGATTGGGGAAAACCTTTTCAAATGATGTGTGATGCTAGTGATTATGTTATTGAAGCTGTTTTAGGACAAAGATATTATAAAATTTTCAAAGTAATTTACTATGCTAGTAAAACTTTTAATAAAACCCAAATTAATTATACAACAATCGAAAAAGAGTTATTAGCAGTAGTATATGCCTTTGATAAATTTACCTCATATTTAATTGGAACTCATTACATAGTGCATACAGATCATTATGTTATTAAGTACTTAAAGAAAAAGAAGGATACTAAACCAAGACCTTTAAGATGGATTCTTCTTTTGCAAGAATTTTACTTTGAAATAGTAGATAGGAAGGGGATTAAAAATCAAATTGCTGATCATTTGTCCAGGCTTGAGTTAGAAAATCCACTTTATTTTGAAAAAGAAATTAATGAACATTTTTNATGGTGAAAAGTGAAGATAAATCTATGGAAATTATATAGAAAGTGTAGTTTATGCATATAGGAGTTAAGTTTGGTAGATTAGACTTGCTTTTTAATGTTATTGTGGAATTTTGTGAAATTTGTAGAATGGTCCCAAGAGTGAAGAGGATTAAGGGAAAGACCTACTTTGATTCAAGCAAGGCTGTGAGTTCAAAAGCTCAAGATAGATATAGTGATGTTCTACAATCACAAAAATTGATTCCTAAGAGGTATTTTAAAAATCCAAGTGGATCCGTAGAAGATTTGATTGTTCACCGAAAATGGGAATGATTCTGTTGTTTTTCTGTTGTAGTTGTGATATCTGTAGTATGAGAGTTTTATGCAAACCTTTTTGAGGCAGAAGAGGATCTAGTCATGCTCAGAGGAAAATTGGTACCTTTTCACCGGAGGTAATCAATATGTTCTATCTTTTACCGCTTGAAACTTTATGTTTCTAAGCAAACTATAGTCCGACTAAGACAGAACTAGATGAGATTATTTCATATTTGATTGTTGGAAGGGGACTCTGGAAAATTACAAATAAGAGGAGAGTCAACTTTTTCACTTCAAAGTTAAGTGCACAATCAAAGGCGTGACACTACTTTATTTCAGCTCATCTGTTAACCACAAATCATCTTAATGAAGTTACAAGGGAGAGAGCAACATTGAATTATTGTATTCAAGTAGGCTAGCTTATCATTATTAGAGGTTTGATTTGTCAGACTATCATAATTCTGCCACTGTTGCTACTACTGCAGGTTTGGGATTTGCTTCCTTGATCTTTTCTTTGTCTGAGCAGGCTAGTGTGAGGTATGATAGATGGGAAGAAGTGATGCTGCCTCTAAAGCCAATTACAGGTGTAAATGTGAAATTGTATTCTGAGCACTCTATTTTTGGTTGGAGAGGAGGATTTTCAAGAAGTTATGGATTGTCGACGTCTGCTGCATCCACCTCTACTACTTCTACATCGAGAACATCTACCTCGCGAGCATCTACATCTAGAGGTCAGTCTATTGAAACTCAGGATCAATTATTCTAGAGGATGACGGATAATATTAATTATACCACAAATAAGGTACAAAATTTAGAAAATTTTGTACATATCTGATAAAGAACACACTGCCAACTTGAATCTAGCTGAATTCCCTGAGGAGGAGGAGATCAAACAGGCCCTGCATATAATTGATAGTGCCAAAGCTGCTGGCCCTGATGGATTTACAGCTGACTTTTATAAGAAAGCTTAGGATGTGATTAAAGAGGATGTTATCAAGGCCATTCAACATTTCTTCAAGAGGTGTACACTTCCTCAGTATTTCAGTATTGCTACCAAAATATTCTTACCCAAATCCTCTATGAAAGATAAATGGAACCAGTACAAAACAATNAATTGAAGGACTGATTCCCTTAATATCAACAATTGTCCATCAGAAGGCTTTCTTATAATTTTTAAGAATTTTCATCAGCTTTTCTTCTTCTTCCGTTGTTAACTTCAAGGAAATTATAATAGGTAACGTAGAGGAATCTCCTAAAAAGGCATATTTTAAACGTTTAGAAAGTAATTTCAACTCAAGTTCTGGAGGTTTTTCAATAGATAGACAAAATGATTTATCTTTTTCTATCATGTCCAAAATTTCAGAACTTTCTTGAACATAACTTGAATCTTCCTTAAAAAGGCTTACACATTGATCTAATTCCTCTTCTTACTCGTGTTTGAAATATTTTTCTTCAAATTTTTCTTCATAAGTAGTCTTAAAATGGCATTCGCTCACATATCTTATAACATACATTCTATAGCATTCATCATCTTCACCTTTTCCAGGGTNCAGCAGCAGCATCGATAATAGATCTAAGAGACCAAGCTAATCTATTATAAAAACTTTGAATTATTAACCAATTTGGTATAGCATGGTTTGGACACTTTCTTAAGAGTTCTATAGATCGTTCTCATGCTTCATAAATAGATTCCCCTTCAAATTGATTAAAAGATGTAATATCATTTCTAAGCTTCATAAAATAGATTCCCCTTCAAACTGATTAAAAGATGTAATATCATTTCTAAGCTTCACAGTTTTTATGGAATAGATTCCCCTTCAAACTGATTAAAAGATGTAATATCATTTCTAAGCTTTGCAGTTTTTATGGTGGAAAATATTTAGCAAGGAATTTATGTGCTAAATCACCCCAAGTTGTGATAGATCTAGGTGCTAACAAATTCAACCACATCTTAGCTTTATCCCTCAGTGAGAAAGGAAATAACCTAAGTCTTATGGCATCATTTGATACACCATCATATTTAAATGTAGCACATAATTCTAGAAAATTGGCAAGATGTAAATTTGGATCTTCAGTTGGTGAGCCCCCAAACTGATTATTTGATACCATTTAGATAATAGCAGGTTTAAATTCAAATGAATTAGCCACTACATTAGGTTTTTGAATACTATGATGAAGTTCATCTACCGTAGGGTTGGCATAATCTCGTAAAGGTCTAAATTCTTGATGGATTTCAGCATTTTGATCATTTTGGTTTGTCATGTCTTAGTTTTTTAGATTTTTCAAATTTTTAATTTTTTTTGTTTTTTTTTAATTTTCTTAATAGTTCTCTCTAATTCAGAATCGTAGGGTACTAGTCCTTCAGAACTTGAACTACGCATACACTAACATAAAAATAAAATAAAATACACACTATAATAAGATATTCCTATAATAGCTCTTAAAGTTTAAATAAGACTTTCTAAAATAGAAATTTGCTTTCAGTCAATCTTCCCGGCAACGACGCCAAAAACTTGGTCCTGACTGTTTCAATGCAACAATATAACAATGTATTTGATTATATTTTTCATTTATCTTTCCTTACTTTGTAATGGTACCAAAAACTTGATCTTAGTGAAAATAAGAATTTAACTTTTTAACTTAATATATATTGGGATACTACGCATGTATATGTATCGTTATCAATTAATATAGAACTTTTTAATTAAGCACGAATATCAAACCCACAGGGAGAATTCACAATATGCACTTTTAAATAACAAACTTTTTATTTTAAAAAGACAATTACTTAAATTATAGATATTTTCACAGCAATTAAAATTCAATTCTTTATGGTGTTTTTGATATTTTGACAAAATAGAAACAACTTCTAAATATAACTTGAGTTATGTAAAAGAAAAGTACTGAATATAAAATATATTTCTTCTTACCATGAATCATTAATAAGTCTAAGAATTTTATTGTGGAAGTATTCAAATTGTGTTGGGTCAAATAAGAGCAATATTATTTTTTACCGTTACTAGAGATGCTATAAAGAACATCGGATAATTTAAAATTTGAATAGTTCTAAAGACCGGCTAGGCAGGGAAGATACCAGCTCTCACTCTAGAATTTCCTTGATTCCCTCCG
>JXCR01110594.1:15520-33243 GCA_002079205.1 Phalaenopsis hybrid cultivar | reverse complement strand
TCTGGGATTTCCAGTCCCATCAAATATTTTGAAATTCGGAGGTGTAAAACCTTTAGGAAATGTTACAGTATCAAATTCCTCTGGGTAAGGTCTACCCTTTAGAATTAATGTACCTCCTTTGGATTGTACTAGAGCATCACGAACTTGCTCAACAATTTGTTTGAGATCTTTTTCAGGTATGGTTGTGGATGTGGATTCTTTTCTTTGTTGCTCTTCTTTGTTTGCCGATGTTACTTANAGTTCTCCAATAGAAACATGACGTTCCGCGCCGGCAAATCTTTTTACAAATAACTATTCCAATTCTGTAAATATTTTGATCGAATCGTTGGGCAAATCGGCATACCAGTCAAAGGTAACTCCTGCTAAATTGGTGACGAACAGTTGGCAAAGCAAGGCTTCATTACTTCTTGTGATACCACAATTAGCTCTGAAATGTGATACATGCTGTCTGGGATTTCCGGTCCCATCGAATATTCTGAAGTTCGGAGGCACAAAACCCTTAGGAAAGGGTATGGTGTCAAATTCCTCTGGGTAGGGTCTACCCTTTAGAATTAATGCACCTCCTTTGGATTGTACTAAGGCGTCACGAACTTGTTCAACCATTTGTTTGAAATTTTTTCAGGTATGGTTGTTGATGTAGAATTTTTTCTTGGTTGGTCTTCTTTGTTGGCTGAGGTTACCTCTCTTCTTTCTTCTGTAATGTGTATAACCTCTGGTCGACTGACATCTGGAGATGCTGACTGCGGTGTTTGTGACTGACCTTGGATTACGANTGGAGAATCCAAATAATTAATACACTATTTAATTAATTAAAAATCAAACATGCATCAAACAGACATGAAACCATTTCCACATTTTTCTCCTCTGTTCATTGAGCATGAGGGTATTTTCATTTTATTTTTGTGATTTTTCTACACCAGTATATGCTTTTTTGAAGTTCTCGGAGTTAAATAATTCAAGAAAATCCTTATTTTTCTATTTAAACTACACAACACCACCTCAACCTATGATGGCTTTGAACTACCAGGAGGAGCTCCGCTATTCGACGCAGTCAGACACCTCAGCACCTCGTCAACGTGCGGTTCATGCACCATCTACTCGTTTGAAGTGATCTTAGCTATCCAAATGATACTCACGTGATCAAACATCATCCATTCATCATCCCCAACCGGTTCAACCTGAGAGCCGTCCACATTCTAACCATAATATCTCGCTTCATACTCAACCTAATCTCTTTGAGCTTGTTTCTATAGACTCGTCTAGACTAGGAAAGCACATCCATACTGTTAATTGAATCTTAAATCGAGTCTATGAACATGGAGAATTAAAATAGGTTTGGTTTAAAGGGAGAATACAATACCTTTGCCTAAGAGGTGTAGCATCAATTAGGTGCTTTCAAAAGCTCGAGTTGAGTCTAGAGAGCTCCTAGATGAAGCCTTGAGCCGTAGTGAATTGCCTAGACTTGAATTCCATCGAGACTGATTTTGGGTGTTGATCAAAGTCTGTACTAGGATGGTCTGGTGATGGGGCTTTTATGGGGGATCTTCTTCTTTCACTTAAGGGATGGTGTGGCTGTAATTAATTTGACTTTGGTGCACTATTGAGCTGTGGGGGATTATACCCTAGTTTGGGCTGATTTTTTTAGCTCCAAAATTTTGCTCAGGTAGTGGGTTTGAAAGCTTGAAGATGTTTGTGTTGAACTAAAGAGGTCTTGAAGAAGCTTTGGGAACAATTTGCCATGGTCTCCCCAAGGAATTTCAACAACTTGCCTCTTGGTCGTGAAGGGGGCATTTAAATAGGAGGGACCATGGTGGTTCTCAAGCCAAGCTGAGGTGGTTAAGATGTTGTCTGGGTAGAGGGCAGAAAGGCTCCAATGGCCAATTGGATTGGTGCCACTTGGATGGGTTTCATTTTGAGTTTTGTCATAGGTGGATCTCTTAGCTTTGGGTTTTCAAGCAGCCAAGGTGCCGACCGGCCAGACTCAGGTCACCATCCCACTGAGGATGATCAGTAGTGGGCTAATGTTCAGCCAACTGAGTTTATACATTGGTAAGGGTGATTAATTAAAGTGGAAAGAGCTTTGGGCTAGATTGGGCAACTATGGGTCTAGTTTGATTGGAATGGACTTGGGTGACTCTTCATGGCTGACCAAAGTCAGGTGAGCCAGCTGAAATGGTGTGGGGAGCTCTCCATCCATTAGATTTAGCAAAAAATGGGTTAGAGTGTGTCATTAAAAGGGTTAAAAACTTTTATTAAGGGAGCTTGAAAGTGGCTCCTCCTTTTTCCATTGCTAGTTTGGTAAAGTGGCAAAGGCTCATACAACTCACCTATGGCTTAGGAATGGCTTCATGGCTTGTCCTTGGCTTGGTCAATTTGCATGAGAAATGATTTTTTTTTTATTTTATGGGGTATTTTGGTGGTGTTTGTCAAGAGGCTTAATATGGAATAATTTTTCAAAGAATTGGAAACTTAGGGAATAATTTTTATTAAATGGATGATTAGGGAAAAGATTATCATGTGTGCTTTTAATTGAACCTTGGACTTTTGGAATGACTTAAGGGCTTGGGCTTTTAAATCTGGGGGTGAATTTGGGCTAAAATTTGGGTCAATTAAATGTTTACTTTGATGTAGGGAGATTTCATGAAGATTTTTGAAAGTTTCTCAAGTGATTTTGAATTGAATTAGAAGACCAATTTAGGGGAATTGGGTAAAATTGGGTCTTTATTTGGCTTCAATTAGTATTAGGGATGTTGAATTTTGTTTTTTAATTAAAACTAGGCAAGATTTAATTTGCTTGACATTGGGCTAATTTAGGGAAATTTGTCCTTTAAAGGCAATTTGGGGCTTTTGGTCAAAATGAGTCATATTGGTCTAATTAGGTCAATGTGATGGTTCAAAATTTAAATTGGGAATATTTGGGATGATTTTGAGAATTTTGGGAATTTTTGGAATTTTTTAAAATTTTGAGTCATAAGGGGCATTTTGGTAATTTTTGGCAATTTTGGGGTACTTTGGGAATTTGGTGATTTTGGTCAATTTGGGTAGTGGGGAATGGTTTCAAATGAATTTTGGACAAATATGGATGTTTTAGGCAATTTTGGGAATTTTGGCAAAAATTAGGTTTGTAGGGCTAGTTTGGTAATTTTGATGAAAGTTTGGTCTAAGATGGGCAAGTAAGCCATGAAGCCATGTCAAACTAATAGAAGCCATATGAGGATTCATTTCAGATGTTCAATATGCTGGTCCTAACCATCTTCGCCAAGGGCTAGGGATTTAGGTCCACCCATATGAGCTTTCAAAAAGGAGCCAAGAGACCAAATTATGTGCAAGTGGTCTTAAGGTTTCGGGCGTGTAAAAAAGTGTAGTGTGTGCAAGCTAGCATAACCAAGGCCAAACCACCCAATGTTAGTCCTAACCCTTGACCATCTTATGGGAAACTCCTCTTGAGCTCCTCTATACTAACCCCACCTACTAAGTGCTAGAGGTCAGGACGAATATGTAGAACTTCAAGTTAAGCAGACAAGAGTTTAATTTCTTATGATGAGGGTTCCTTTTCTAGTCCTCTAGGAATAGTTAACAGAAAAGTCTTATGGCTAGACCCTAAGTTACTAAGGAGGAAAGTATACCTCAACCAAAAATGAGGTCAACATCAAGATGACAAGGTAAAACCAAGCACTTTGTTTGAGGCAACCCATAGTTATTACTGTGTAATTATTTTAAATGATGTGTTGTTGTGTTTGATTTAGAAAAATGTGGTACTATTTGTTAATATATAATGATATAGTGAGGATTCTAAGACCTTAAGTGATGACTTAGATGAGTTAGAATGCATATTTGGACATTAAGCATACTTGTGCTAAAATAAGCACCGGCACTTAAGCGCCAGCACGCGGTGCTTAAGCGCGGCAGTTAAAAAGAAAAAAAAGTGAAGAATTAACATTCTAGAAGAATTAAATGTGGTTTAGTGGCTTTAAACGTGATTTAGTGGTTTGTGAAAGTGTGTAGTGGGTATAGGCCTCATCCAATGCCTACAAATAACATGGGATTGAAGAGAATTTCTACCTCACTTCAAATTTTCATCCTAAAGTTTAAGTGAAGAGAAAAAGAGTGACTGAACTTGCAAAAATGTCTTCTTGGGAGAATGAAATGAAGAAGAAAGAAGAAGCCATTAAAAAAATAATCGTGAGTCAAAGTGCACAAGAGTTATACAATAGATTCATAGCAGTTAGTACAGAAGGAATAGCGGAGAAGATTGCAAAGATTGAGGCAAACGTGGCTTCAATCAAAGAAAAAGTGAATGAGAATAACACACACTTGGAGCATATCAGATGACAACTCAAAATGCAATTCAACCATACAAGTAATATAGAAGAAGCAGACAAGGCAATGTATTTAATAAATAAGTGGATTGAAGAAAACTCAACGAGAGTTCTTCATCGACATCTGTTCTATCAATTCTATATTCTAAATGCCCCAAAAGAAATAAGTGAAAAGCCGACATATGTTCCACCAGAAGGAGAATTGAATTAAGTTCGAGGGTCTAGTTTGTTTGTTTGTTTTATGTGTTTTGACGTTAAGTTTGTTTTGTATTTAAACTAATGTGTTTAGAAGATATCTCATCCAAGAATCTTTGGAATGATAAAAAAATGTGTAAATTGTGGTTTTATTTGTTTTGAAAAATTAATGAAAGTGTTTGTTTGTGTGAAAAATTATGTGCTATTTAATGTTGAATCAAAAATGTGAAAATTTGTGAATTTTGAGAAAGAGGATAATAGAAGGGGAAGAAAATTGTTATTAAGATTTATAAAATCATTTATGGGTGGATGACTTAGACAAGATATGCATTTAACTTATTCAAAAATATAAAAACCTGTGTACTGGCGCTTAAGAGCCAAAACTCCGCGCTTAAGCACCAAAACCTCGTGCTTAAGTACAGGTTACCGGAAAGGTAGGTGCCTATGTGCTGAACCAGTTGTGTCGCCAGTTCACTAAAACCAATTCTCAAACAACTAAAAGTTAAAATTTGAACCAAAAATAGTCATTTTTATGCCCGACCGTTGTCTTTTTCCTTTAGCGTTCACAATTTTGGACTTATGACACCTTTTAAGTTGAAGATTTCTTGGCGAAATTGAGCCAAATTCATTAGATTTCATCTTCTCGAGGTGAGAGCTTCACTTCTATGTAAAAATATTTTTATTTTCATCATATATTTGGAGTACATTGTAGAATTATCTGAAAATCACTATTCATGGGAGAAACTTAAGAAAAAATCTATGGAAAATACATGGAAATGTTAGTTTAAGCTTTTGGAAGTTAAGCTAGTGATTTAGACTTGCGTTTAAGATTTACAGAGACTTTTATGTGATTTTAGAAAATGGCATTAAAAATGAAGAGGAGCAAAAGGAAGTCCACTTTCGATCCAAGCAAATTTGTCATTTCAAAAGCTAAGGATCGATTTGTAGAATTGATGCAATTGAGAAAGGTTATTCTTGAGCAATGTCTTAAAAACCTGGGTGGAGTTGTGGAAGATTTGATAGTTCGTCGACAGTAGGAATGTTTTTATTATTTTTCTGCTATAGCAGTCATTTCTGAAGTTCGGGAGTTTTACGCTAATCTCCCTGAGGCAGAGGAAGATCAAGTTATGGTGAGAGGAAAATCAGTAGCTTTTTACTCGGAGGAAATCAATTCATTTTACCAGCTGCCCACAAATTTGTTATGTTTTTTATTCAAACTATAATCCTACTGAGGGAGAGTTAGATGAGATTGTTTCTTCATTGATATGGGGAAAAGGATTGTGGAAAATAATGAATGATAGGAGAGTGGATTTTTCTGCATCAAAGCTTGATGCCACGACAAATATGTGTCACTATTTTTTTCAGCTCATCTACTTCCTATAAAATCTTTTGATTGAAGTTAAGGAGAGAGAGTCATTCTGAACAACTGTATTCAACAGTCAAAGCTTATTAATATTGGATGATTAATATATCAGGCGATCACTAGTTTTGCCAGAGCTGCCACTACTGTAGGATTAGGATTCACATCCTTAATGTTTTCTTTTTGTGAGGAGGCTCGTTTAAGATTTGATAGTTTGGAGGAGATTCTGCAGCCACTAAATTCTATTTCTAGTGTCAATGTGAAATCTTATTCCGAGCAGTCTATAATTAGCTGAAGAGGAGGATTTACAAGAGTTTCTGGTGTTTCTACGTCTCGTGCTTCTTCTTTACTTGAATTAACATTACAAGGCCAGTCGACTAGTCATGATTTGCAGTCACAATTAATGCAGAGGATGTTAAATAACATCAACTACACTATGGATAAGGTACTGAATTTAGAGAATTATGTAGGACATATTGATACTTATATGAAGAGACATAGTGATTATGAAGAAAAATATCACACATCTTTTGAAAGTCTTATTAGGGGTGACCAAAGAGTGGTATTTCCATCATATCCACATTACCCTCACTATGAGCCTACAAATTTTTGGGAAGATGGTGATGATGATGGCGATGATGAGGAGGAAAAGGATTGATTTGAATATATTATTTTTAAATTGTATGAAATTTTATGTGTTGTAGTCGTTTCGACTGCTACTCTTTTATATGTTATTGTTTGCTGTATTTGTTTGGACTATTGTTGTTATATGTGTTGTTATTTGTTGTGTTGGATACTATCGTGATGTTTAAAAATGCATTTGTATTTTTTTTAGTGGTTATGTNGGGTGACCAAAGAGTGGTATTTCCATCATATCCACATTACCCTCACTATGAGCCTACAAATTTTTGGGAAGAAGATGATGATGATGGCGATGATGAGGAGGAAAGGGATTGATTTGAATATATTATTTTTAAATTTTATGAAATTTTATGTGTTGTAGTCGTTTCGACTGCTACTCTTTTATATGTTATTGTTTGTTGTATTTGTTTGGACTATTTTTGTTATATGTGCTGTTATTTGTTGTGTTGGAAACTATCGTGATGTTTAAAAATGCATTTGTATTTTTTTTAGTGGTTATGTTTTTTTTTTTTGTTTTTTTTTAGTGATTGTGTGAACATTGTTGTTTAGTTTTTTTTTGTTGGTTGTGAAGAACTTATTCTAGAAATATTAGGGAGGATTAAAATATTGCTAACTTTCACTTAAGAATTTCATGTTTATATTTTTAATATACAAGCCTGTATTTTTTTATGTTGTAGTTATGAATTTCTGTTGGTTTGTGTTTATTTGCTTTTATGTTATCCTCCACCGTATAAAAGTCTGTTGAACCTCATATATGTTAAAATTAAGTTAAAATTTGATTAATTTATTTGTACTCCTGTTTTTATTTTTTTTCTACTTGTATATTTCGGATATGAAAATTCCTCTAAGTATGGTATTTTTAGTTTTCATTCCTGTCTATATGTATATTTTGCTAAAATATTTTATCTTAATAAAAGTTAAAGTTTTGGGGGATGAAAAACATTTTTCAGTGGTAGAATTTTATTTCTTCTCAAATGTGATACAAATTAATTTGATTTTGATTTGAAGAAAAATGATTATATGTTTGAAGTTATATTAGGGAAATAAAATTTGAATATAGAAATGAGTAAGAAAATTTAGTTGAAAATTATAGTGATGAAGAAAATTTAAAGTTAAAAATTTTTAGTGTAGAAATAATAAATATTGTGTAACTATCTTTAGTAGGAGAAGTTGTATTTTTGAAAAATGTAGAAGGATTAGACTTTTATTTTCAATAATTAACTTTCTTTTTTTATAAATAATTTTCAAAACTATTATTATATTTTTAAGTAAAAAATAAGTATCGAACCTTTGCTTTAAAAAAGGAAGAGTGGAATTCAAAACCATTAAAGGCCTATCCAGATAGAGTAATTCTCACCTGAAAAAAAAGGGTAAAGTATGTGTTAAAGGAAAAACATAACTAAAGTGAAGTATAGTATATGAAAAATGAAGGAGAAGCTTGAGGATTAGTGCTTAATCAAAAGTTTTTTCCACATCTAATCTTTTTAAAGTATAAGACTTGAGAAACTCTTAAGCTTAAGGATATAATATAATAAGTATAATTGTTCTTAATAAAAATTTTATATGGGGTAGATTAAATGCCTAAACTTTATATATGGTAAATCTACAAGTATCTCTGAACTAGATAGGAACTCATATTCTTAGACTTCTTCACATAAAATATTTTTAAACTCTAAGTTGGTCTCATTTGCTAAAGTTTTTCTCTAAATTGGACTATCATATCTCTAGAACAAAACTTTAGAACAGCCTTAAAAAACTCATTTGCATAATCTGCTTATTTTGGTTTTGAAAGATTGGAGTGTCACTTGAGGACAAATAACGTTTTAAGTTTGGGGAATTTTGATACACCTAAAGTATATAGCATTTATTTACACATTGTATACCTATTTTTGAGGAGGTTGAGCTTTAATGGAAGATATTTGTGTATTTTTTATTTAGGTGCAATTAAATGGATGAAATATGGTGAAAGGAGTGAAAAAAGAATAAACTTTGGAGCAAAAATGAAGAAGGTGTGAAAATAAATGGTGACTCCTAAGCGCCCTGTACTGACGCTTAAGCGCTAGGAGACAGAGAATGTCCAACCTAAGCACCGAAGACCTCAAGCTTACGCATCAGGTAGCTATGATGAAAATTTATGAAATTTTGTACGTATTTTGATGGGGTGTTTGAAGCAACTTTTGGTGAAAATGTGTATTACAGTTAATGGGCATGAAAATAAATTGAAATAATTCTTGAAAAGAGGCAACTCTTGGAAGATTAATTGAATGTGGATACATTTTGAAGAGACACCAAAGCACCTTTTGGAAATCTATAAAAGGAAGACTTAGATTGAATTGAGATAAATAGAAAACTTAGGAACTTTTAGAGAGTAGAAGGTAAGGAGTTATAGGATTATATTTAGGGCTTCTTCTCACTATTCTCATTCCTAGTGAAAGAGAAAGTGATTAGATAGTTCTAAGTAAAAATCCATTGTTCTTTGTTAGTGCAATAGAGAGGCGACCAGACCTAGGGAGGATTGTAAAAGGAAGGAAGTGATTCAAAGGAACTTCAAGAGTTTAGTGGAGAGGAATTTGATATAAGTTTTTTTATCTCTGTGACTACATTTGGTTTTGATTTTGACCTCTTGTATTTTTATATGATTTCTACTTTTAAACTTAATCGCTGTTGTGTTTTCTCCATGAATTTTGAGTAGTTTTGTCTATCTTTTTTCTTAAAATGATAAGTAATTAAGTGTTGGATGGAAGTTGTGTGAAGTATTAATATGTAATGCTGGAATGAGTTGTGTTGATTTAATCCTTGTACTTTATTTACTTCTTGATTTGGCCAATTGAGATGTTAATATTTGTTGTGAGAACATGTAAGATCCATGATGGTATTGTCTCAGTCAACTAATGGTAGAATCACATGAGATTGTACGTATGAAAATGTAATTCGTATTGTTGAGTGCAAATAAATAGGGAAATAAACCTTGAAGGGTGTAGAGTTAGAGGACTTTAGAGTGACAGACTGATGCACCTAAAATATATAGTATTTTTAGACACATTTTTATACCTATTTTTTAGATATTGCGCTTTAATGGAAGGTATTTTTGTGTTTTTTTTTTGCAGATACAAATAAAAAGGTGAAAAATGCTTAAAGGGGTGAAAAAGGATCAAATTTGGAGCAAAAAGGTGAAGAATGTACAAATGAGTTTTGACGCCTAAGCGCCAGATCCAGTGCTTACGTGCAGGTTAAACAGAGAAGATTGTGCCTAAGCACCAGAGGCCCCGCGCTTAAGCGTCAGCGGCAGTTACTAGATGAGTAAAGTCTATTTTTGTGAATTTTGAAGAGGTTTTCGAGGCACCCATTGGCTTAATAGTTAGTTATAACCACCATGGACTAAAATTACATGAAAGGATACATCTCTTGGGGAAATACATCGAATCTTGAAATATTTTGAAGAGTTTCCAAGGCACCTCTTGGAAAAATATAAAAGAAAGAAGAGAGAACTTTGAAAAGAGTCCTGAAAGTATTGGAAAGTTTTGAAAATTCTCATTTGGGGAGTTAGTTAGGAGATATTTTCAGGCACCACTTTTACTTTTATTTTATTCTTTTTGTTATTTTATTTTAAGTGATTGTACAGAGAAGAGATTCAAAGGAACTTCAAGAGTTTGGTGAAAAACTTGAGATAAGTTTTTATCTTTTTGTTTTGAGACTATTTTGGTTTTAATTGAGACTTGTTGGTTTGACAATGATTTTTACTTGTAAACTAAAGTGTGGTTATATTTTCTCTAAGAATTCTGAGTAGTTTTCCTTATCTTTCTTCTTAAAGTGATAAGTAATTAAGTTTTGGATGAAAATTGTGGAAGAGTATTGATCTTTAATGTTGGAAGAAGTTGTGATGATTTAAATCCATGCACTTCATTTACTTCTTGATTTCGCTAATCCAGATGTTAAAATTTTTTGTGAGAACATATAAAAACCGGGCAGGTATTGTCTCGGTCAACAATTGGAAAGAATCACATGAGGCTGTATGAATGAGAATGTAGTTCATATGATTGAGTGCAAATAAAAAAGGAAATATTCATTGAAGGTTGTAAAGTTAGAGGACTTTAAAGTGATAGGTTAAAGCCCCCAACTTAGTTTATTATTTTAGGTTCTGATACGAGAATTTAAAGTGACAGGTTAAAGCCCCCAACTTGGTTTATTATTTTAGGTTCTGATACGAGATGTGAGCCCCCAGGTAGAGGGAATCGAGGGAACTCTAGAGTTGGAGCTAGTATCTTCCCTGCCTAGGCGGTCTTCAAAACTATTCAAACTTTAAATTAGCCAATGTTCTTTATATCAACTCTAATAAGGGTAAAGAATATTATTGCTCCTATTTGGGACAACAAAATTTGCATACTTTCACAATAGAATTCCTATACTTATTACTGATTCATGATAAGAAGAAAGATATTTTTCTTATTAAGTGCTTTTCATCTACAAAACTCTAGTTATCTTTTTAAGTTATTACTATTTTGTCAAAATATCAAAAATACCAAAAATATTTAAATTTTAATTACTGCAAAATATATTCAGTTTAAGTAATTGTCTTTTTAAAAATAGAAAATTTTCTAAAAGTGCATATTGTATAAATTCTTTGTGGGTTCAATATTAGATTTTAATCAAAAAGTCTTATATTACTTGATAACGATATGTATACTTACGTAGTATCCAAATATATATAAATTAATAATTAAATTCTTCTTTTTCTTCATGATAAAGTTTTTGGTTTTGTTGTAAAAGAAGGAAATATAAGTGAAATATAATTTGAATTATTGTTGTACTGTGCATATTAGGAGTATCAAGAGGGATCAATTTTTTAGCGTCATTGTCGGGGAATTGAAAGCAAAATTTTCATTTTTAGGAAGTCTTATTTAAACTTTAAGTATTGTATCTTTTTTTTTGTGTGTGTTTAGAATTTTATTTTATATTATTTTTTTGATAAAGTATGTGTAGTTCAGGTTCTCAAGGACTAGTGCCCTAGGAATCTGAATTAGAAAGAACTATTAGAAAAATTAGAGAAACCAAAAAAATTGTAAATTTTGAAAAATTCAAAAAAATTATAGAAATGGCAGACCAAAATAATCAAATGCTAGAATTCATCAAGAGTTTAGAGCTTTAAGAGATTATGCTAACCCTCCTGTAGACGAACTTCATTATAGTATTCAAAAATCTATTGTAGTGGCTAATTCATTTGAGCTCAAATCTGTAATTATCCAAATGATATCAAATAATCAGTTTGGGGATCACCAACTAAAGATCCAAATTTACATCTTGAGAATTTTTTAGAATTGTGCGCTACATTT
Organism: Phalaenopsis hybrid cultivar; assembly: GCA_002079205.1. Classification (NCBI taxonomy): domain Eukaryota; kingdom Viridiplantae; phylum Streptophyta; class Magnoliopsida; order Asparagales; family Orchidaceae; genus Phalaenopsis; species Phalaenopsis hybrid cultivar. The sequence goes on along the minus strand of JXCR01110594.1, from coordinate 21,397 downwards.
AAATACGATGGTATATCATATGATGTCATAAGACTTAGGCTATTTCCTTTTTCACTAAAGGATAAAGCTAAAATGTGGTTGAATTTTCTAGCACCTGGATCTATCAAAAGGGGTGATTTAGTACAAAAGTTCCTTGCTAAATATTTTCTACCATCAAAACTTTAAAGCTTAAAAATAATATTACATCTTTTAATCAGTTTGAAGGGGAATTTATTTATGAAGCATGCAAAAGATTTAAAGAACTCTTAAGAAAGNTTGATGTCAAAACCATTTCATGACGCTTATGCTTTAATTGAAGAAATGACTACCAATAATTTTCTAATGGCCTTCTGAGAGGGTAAATCCTAAGAAAGTAGCCAATATTCATGAAACTGATGCATTTACCATTTTAGCAAATCAAGTTGCTGCAATTTAAGTTAGACCAATTTAGAATGAATTTTTCTTAACCAATTTTCATGATTGAAGAGAATTCATTGGTCTAAATNTTAAAGAACTCTTAAGAAAGTGTCCACACCATGCTATACCAGATTGGTTATTAATTCAAACTTTATGTAATGGATTAATTGGATCTCTTAGATCAATTATCAATGCTGGTTAATAATTCAAACCTTTTATAATGGATTAATTGGTTCTCTTAGATCTATTATCGNTTCAATGGCCTTCTGAGAGGGTAAATCCTAAGAAAGTAGCCAATATTCATGAAACTGATGCATTTACCATGTTAGCAAATTAAGTTGCTGCAATTTCAAGGAAGTTAGACCAATTTGGATTGAATTTTTCTCAACCAATTTCCATGATTGAAGAGAATTAATTAGGCCAAATGATATATTTTCAAGCATCATTAGAAACTTTGAATGCCATAAATAAAAGCAAAATAGCCCATATTCAAATTATTATAAACCAGTTTGGAAGAACCATCCCAACTTCAATTGGAATAACAATTCAGGTGGTAATAATCAGCAATGGGGGAACAACTAAGAAAACCCATTGAGAAACTTGAACAACCAAGGAAATAATAATTATAGATCTACTTATCCTCTAGGTTTTAATAGTAATACACAATTTAAGGAGAAGAAGTTGTCTATTGAAGAAGTGGTGTTACAAATGGGAAATCAATTACAAAGTCAAAAAGCTACAATTAGAAATATTGAGAATCGATGGGAAAATAGCAAGTTCATTAAGTAATATNGATGCATTTACTATGTTAGCAAATCAAGTTGTTGCAATTTCAAGGAAGTTAGAACAATTTGGAATGAATTTTCTCAACCAATTTCCATGATTGAAGAGAATTCATCAGGCTAAATGGTAGATTATCAAACATCATTAGAAACTTTAAATGTCATAAATAACAAGAAGAATAATCCATATTCAAATTATTATAACACAGGTTAGAAAAACCATCCCAACTTTAACTAGAACAACAATACAGGTGGTAATAATCAGAAATGGGGGAACAACCAAGTAAACCCATTGGGAAACTGGAACAATCAGCAGAATAATAATTATAGATCTACTTATGCTCCAGGTTTCAAAATTAATACACAATTTAAGGAGAAGAAGTTGTTAATAGAAGAAGTGGTGTTATAAATGGGAAATCAATTACAAAGTCAAGGTGCTACAATTAGAAATATTGAGAATTAACATAGGCAAATAACAAATTCATTAAGTGATAGATCCCATGGAACACTTCCTAGTAATAGTGAATCAAATCCAAAAGACCAGAATAAAGAGCAAGTAAAAGCTGTTTAACTTAGAAGCGGAAGAGAGTTGGATGGTAGGGTTCAAAAAGAAATTGAAGTTGAGAGAGAAGAAATTGAAGAATAAAAAGGGGATGCTCCAAAAGATTTTGAAAAGCCTATTTCTCCACTAAATATTGATTTGGAAAAACTACCACCTCCATTTCCTTGGAGACTTCGTCAGCATAAGTTGGATAAGCAATTTTCAAAATTTTTGGAAATATTTAAGAAGCTTACAATTAATATTTCATTTGCTGAAGCCTTAGAACAAATGCCAAGCTATGCAAAGTTTGTGAAGGATATCCCCTATAGGAAGAAAAAGTTTGAAGATAATGAGACTGTTGCACTTAGTGAGACGTGTAGTGCTATAATTCAGAAAAAGCTTCTTGAAAAGCTTAAATATTCTGGTAGCTTTACAATTCCATTTGCAATAGGAGACAGATTTTAAAGGGAAAGCTTTATGTAATTTAGATGCAAGCATTAACCTTATGTCATTATCAATATTCAAGAGATTGGGATTAGGAGAAATAACCCCTACTACTGTAACTCTGCAGTTTACAGATCATTTGATGACATACCCTAAAAGAGTTATGGAAGATGTCCTAGTGAAAGTGGATCAATTTATATTTTATATTGATTTCATTGTGCTATATATGGAGGAAGATAAAGAGATACCTATCATTTTTGGGAGACATTTCCTAGCCACAGGAAGAGCAATGATAGATGTGCATAAAGAGGAATTAATAATGCGCGTCAATGATCAAATTTTTACTTTCAATATTTTAAGAACAATGAAATATCCTGCAAAAGGTAAAGATGATGAATGTTATATGATAGATGATATAAAATATCTAAGTGAATGTCATTTCAAAACAACTTATGAAGAAAAATTTGAAGAAAAAGATTTAGAACACGAGCAAGAAGAGGAATTAGATCGATGTGAAGAACTTTTTAAGGAAGAGTCAAACTATGTTCGAGAAAGTTTTGAAATTTTGGACATGATAGACAAAGATAAATCATTTTGTCCATCAATTGAAAAACCTCCAGAACGTAAGTTGAAGTTACTTCTTAAAAATTTAAAATATACCTTTTAGGAGATTCCTCTACTTTACCAATTATAATTTTCTCAAAATTAATGATGGAAGAAGCAAAAAAAGGTTGCTGAAAATTTTGAAAATTTTTTAATAAATCCTTTGGATGGACAATTGTTGATATTAAGGAATCAGTCCTTCAATTTGTACGCATAGAATTCATATGGAAGAGAACTGCAAACCCAATACTGATCCTTAAAGGAGACTAAATCCTGTTATGAAAGAAGTTGTTAAGAAAGAAATTTTAAAGTGGTTAGATGATGGAAATATCTACCCTATTTTAGATAGTTCATGGTTTAGTCTAATTCTCTGTGTTCCTAAGAAAGGAGGAGTAACTGTAATTGTGAACGAACATAATGAAAGTTACAGGGTGGCAAATATGCATTGATTATAGAAAATTAAATCTTGCCACTAGGAAAGATCGTTTTCTATTACCCTTTCTAGATTGAATATTGGATAGACTAGCTGGGCATAAATACTTTTGTTTTCTGGATGGATATATTGGTTATTACCAAATACAAATCTCTCTTGAGAATCAAGAGAAAACAACTTTTACTAGTCCTTTTGGTACTTTTTCTTTTAGAAGGATGTCCTTTAGTTTATGTAATGCCCCTACTACATATCAAAGATGTATGATGGAAAATTTTTGTAAAATAATTGAAAAATGGATTGAAGTATTCATGGATGAATTTTTCACTGTTTGGAACTTCATTTGACTCATGTATCCAAAGTTATTAAGTGTTGTGAAGAAACAAATTTAGTCCTTAATTGGAAAAAATGTCAATTTATGATAGCAGGAGGAATTGTATTAGGTCATCAAATATAGGAAAATGGTATGGAAGTAGATCCTGCTAAAATTCAAGTGATCGCTAATTTTACTTATCCAACAAATGTAAGGGAAATTAGGAGTTTCTTAGGACATTCTAGATTCTACAGGCGATATATTAATGACTTTTCAAAAATTGCTAAGCCTTTATGCCATTTACTGGAGAGAGATGTAATTTTCAATTTTCATAAGGAATGATTAAAAGCTCTTAATTTATTAAAAGAAAAATTAATCACTGCACCAATTATAGTTTCACCAAACTGGGGAAAACCTTTTGAATTGATGTGTGATGCTAGTGATTATGCTATAGGAGTTATTTTAGGACAAGGATATGATAAAATTTTCAAAGTAATTTACTATGCTAGTAAAACTCTTAATGAAACTCAAATCAATTATACAACAATTGAAAAAGAGTTATTAGTAATAATATATGCTTTTGATAAATTTAGATCATATTAAATTGGAACTCATTGTGTAGTGCACACAGATCATTCTGCTATTAAGTACTTAATGAAAAAGAAGGATGCTAAACCTAGACTTATAAGATAGATTCTTCTTTTGCAAGAATTTGATTTTGAAATAGTAGATTGAAAGGGGACTAAACATCAAATTGTTGATCATTTGTGCAGGCTTGAGTTAGAAAAACCACTCTGTTTTGAAAAAAAATTAATGAACATTTTCCAGATGAAAAATTGTTCACTATTAATGGTGGCATATTCCGTGGTGTGCCAACATTGTGAACTTTATTGTTAGTGATATTATACCCTATGTAATGACATACCAACAAAAGAGGAAATTTATTTCTGAAGCTAAGACTTATTTTTGGGATAACCCATTTTTATATAAACAAGGAAAGGATATAATTATTCAAATATGTGTACCATTAGAAGAAACTTATGAAATTATCCAAAAATGTCATAATTCTGATTTTTAAGGACATTTTGGTGTTGATAAAACAAACAAACAAAATTTTATAATCTGGATTCTAATGGCTTATAATTTTTATAGATGTTAATGCTTATATAAAAACTTATGATAGATGCCAACGAGTAGGCAATATGTCTAGAAAAAATGAGATGCCCCACAATTTATGCTAGAAGTTAAAATATTTGATGTTTGGGGATTAGATTTCATGGGACCATTTATACCATCTTTTAAGAAGTTGAAATATTTGATGTTTGGGGATTAGATTTCATGGGACCATTTATACTATCTTTCGTTAGAAGTTGAAATATTTGATGTATGGGGATTAGATTTCATGGGACCATTTATACCATCTTTCAAAAATTTATATATTCAGTTAGTAGTGAACTATGTATTAAAATGGATAAAAGTTGTTGCTTTACCTCGATGTGATGCTCAAAGTGTTGCAAAATTTTTGAAAACAAACATATTTTGTAGATTTGGGATGCCAAGAGTTACCATTACTGATGGGGGAAATCATTTCAGAAATGCCATAAAGGAGAAATTATTAAAGAAATTTCATATAAATAATAGGATTGCTACTGCTTATCATCCCCAGACAAGTGGTTTGACTGAATTATCCAATTGGGAAATTAAAAGAATTATGGAAAAATTTGTGAATCCAACAAAAATGGATTGGTCAGTCAAACTTGACTATGCTTTGTGGGCTTATAGGACTGCATACAGAACTTCTATAAGAATTTCCCCATATAGGCTAATATTTAGGAAAGCTTATCACTTACCAGTGGAACTTGAGCATAAAACATATTAAGCGATTAAACAGTTCAATTTCAATTTGAAAGTTGCTGGTGAGAAAAGGTTATTGTAATTAAATGAGCTTGAAGAGAAAAAGAATGAATCTTATGAGAGTGACATNTTATTTTGTATGTTTTATTTTATTTTATTTTATGTTATGTTAGTGTATGCGTAATTCAAGTTCTGAAGGACTGGTGCTCTACGATTCTGAATTAGAAAGAACTATTAGAAAAAGCAAAAAAACCAAAAAAATTAAAAATCTTGAAAAATCCAAAAAATTAAAGAAATTGCAAACCAAAATAATCAAAATATTGAAATTCATCATAGGTTTAGACCTTTAAGAGATTATGTCAACCCTACTGTAGATGAACTTCATTGTAGTATTCAAAAACCTACTATAGTGGCTAATTCATTTGAGCTTAAACCTGCTATTATCCAAATGGTATCAAATAATCAGTTTGGGGGATAACCAACTGAAGATCCAAATTTACATCTTACCAATTTT
>JXCR01110591.1:468506-493461 GCA_002079205.1 Phalaenopsis hybrid cultivar | reverse complement strand
TTTCTTTCTCTATCTCGGTTCCTATGATTATTGACTCTTGCCAGCTTTTTGTCATTGTTGCTCTTCCTTTTCCGTTTTGTTGACTTCTTTCTTTTTAAGGTTGTTCTCTTGGGAATAACATATTTCATTTCTCCTCGATATGTTTTTCTCGACTTTTATGTAACATTTTTCGTTCGTTTACTACTATTCTGGTGGTTGTACCTTTCTTTTTGTCTTATTTATTATCCCATGAGGTTTATAAATAGGCGTATATGAGCAGCAAAATCTTTCTAATAAACACTTGCTTTCTATGTGCAAATTCTTCTCCTTATGAGATTCAAAGTCTTGATCAAGTGAAATACTTAAAATTTTTGGAGAAGTTATCTCCTTTTAGAGAGATAGATCTTACTTTTGATCTTTTTTCTTATTTTCTTCCTTTCTCTTCATCCTTCTTTTATTCCTTTTTTGTTGTTATTGACGGGTTTTAAAATCGTGAAATTAGGTATTGAGTCAATTTTCATTCGTGAGGGGATTCATGAGGTTCATATCATTTTGAGGTGTAAACTTCACAAGAAGGAAATTCTGTAAAGTTAAAATGAAAGTAGGGATTAATATACTAGCATCATAACCAATAAATATATTACATTAATATCTCAACATGATAAGAAGTGATAAATTATACATAGATCAAATAACAAAGTGCATAATCCATAAACTATCATATAACAGATTATGCAAAGTAGAAGTGTAATGCAAATATCAACTTATTAAAATAACATACGATAACTAACATAATATATTAAAGACATCAAATACGCTTAGATTAATAATTTTTTTATTTTTATTGTCTAGCATAACATTGACAACAACAACAAGCCTTTATCCCACTAAGCGGGGTCGGCTAGATGAATCCTTTTTCTCTATTTTGTCCTATTGAGTATCATATTTTCATTTAATTCTAATAAATTGAGATAATTTTTATACAACATGCTCAAGTCTTATTAGGTCTACTTCTACCTTTATTAACATAAGTCAAATCTAAAGCATCTACTCTCCTAACATTTTATCATATGGTCGACGTTGTGACTAAACCATCTAAGGCTACATTCTAATCTTGTCTGCTACTGGAGCTTCTCCAAGCCTTTCATTGATATGTTCGTTCAACATTTTCTCTCTTATGTGTAAAGTCACACATCCACCTGAGCATTTTCATCTCAGCAACACTTAACTTTATTTTCTCTTTTAAATGCCAATATGCTGTGTCATAAAGTATTACCGGTCTCACCACCATTTTATGAAATTTTTCTTTAAGTCTAAGTGGTACTTCTTCTATCACACAATAGGCCCATTGCATCTCTCCACTTCAACTATCCAACTTAAATTCTACTAATAACATATCCATCTATATCCCCATCACTTTTAACTATAGACCCATGATATCTAAAATATTCACTTCTTTTAATGACTTGATTACTAATTTTTACAATCCTGACACTAGATCTACTGCTACTAAAATTACATTTCACGTATTCAGTTTTAGATCTACTTAAACGAATGCCTTTAGATTCTAAAGTTGACCTCTATAAATCAAATTTTTCTTGAACTCTCTCTAGTCTTATCCACATGAAGGATAACATCAACGAAAATCATACCCAAATGGAATTTAAATAACAATATAATAAATTATCTAAAGTCCTCTGCACCTTTATACTTATGGGGTCTTTATCGGAGTCATCATAATGAATGTTTTTTTTCCTTATCTATTCTTCAGTTGACTCCAGGTTCTCTTATTCTTTCTTCTTTAATCAATAATAATCAATAAGAAATTAGGAATTTTATATAAAGATTATGCAAGTTCAAATATTTAAATTTCTATGGATTGTTTCTATTTCTATCTCTTGCTACCTTGTTTTAGATGTCTAATTTTGTTTCTATCTTCATCAAAGAAATCATGTTCGAATCTTCTTGTTTTAACTTAGATGTTGTAACCTCATTCTCACGGTTCATAAATTATTTATCATTAACTCCACATAGTAGGGGATCCTCGTCATTAGTGGCAGAAGCAGTTCGTGATGGTGATAGTAGTAGCAGTGGCAATGACTAGTAGCAGCGATGTCAATGTCGGTGACAAAATTATCAGGCGTTGGGGGTGGTGGCAAAAGTAGTAGGTGGCGACGACATGGCTAGGGTCAACTGATCTATGCATGAAAAGGTCAATTGTGCCCGGCAAGGGGCAGTGGTGGGTGTAGCAGGAGGTTGCAAAAGAATGTAGCTAGGTTAGGCCTTCATATGAGCAAGGGGAAATATTGTGTATGAGAGGAAAGTTCATGCTCAACAAGAGGTGGTGGCAGAAGCAACAAAAAGTGGTGGCACTAGGGATGTTCGACATATGTGGCAGAGGAGATCGGGGAGAGGGGAGAGGGGAGATCAGCTTGTATGAGTGGGGGGTTGTAAAGTTTAATTAAAATATAATAACAACCTAATCCTAAGAGATGCATACCTCAGTATATCTGAGGCGAGGTGTGCCTCACCAAATGTGAAGCGTATACCTCAACAAAAGCCCTAATGCGTGTGCCTGAATGCATTTTGGGCCTGAATTGTGCTGTGCTGCACCCTAGGTTAACACAATTTTAAACAATGGTTTTTAGTTGAGAGATAGATGAATACTATTAGATTTGTTACAATTTGTTTTCCTTATGTTTTTCCTTCATATTTTAATCATGTTTGTGAACATTAACTTTCATACTATTAACTTTGTTTTTGTGGAAGGTTAATATCCTTTTCTATAAAATAAATTTTTAATGTTTTTGATTTTTATCTCCAGTATTTCAGCATTTATAACTTATTTCATTGGAAAATTGCATGTTTGTTGAATTTCCTGGCTTCCTCTAAGATTTGTTTAGGGAACAAGACATATAGTTAGTGCTCATGTTGGCATTTTCAAATTCCCTTTTATAATCTCATAAATGGAAATCTCAGGCATTGTGCCATTTCAAGATTATTTCTTCTTCTCTATGATCCCTTCCATCTTGTACTTGTATGTTTTGGACCTTTTTATATCATGAAGAATGTTTGTATTTATATGGCTGGTCCCTAATCAATAATACTATTTCTCTGTTACAATTCTACTCAATCATGTTGATACCGTAACTTTGCAATATTTTCAATAAGTAGGTAATCATTTCCATAGAAATTGGTGAGCTTCTTGAAGAAAACAAATTTTTAAAAAGCACATTGAATATATCAGGCCACTTGAGAGTTCTTTTTTTCGTTGTTGGGTGCCTAATCACTAGGCCACTATCTCATCCACTATTTTTGGCTAATTTTCAAGTCTAAATATTATTGTACCGTTTTCATTCTTCATGTTTGTATTATCTAAAAGCCTGAACTTTTATTTTTTTTTTCTGCATGGTCAACAGCCATAGTTCATACTTTGGATGGATCCCTTTTTGGTTCAATCCTTCACTTAAGAAGTTGAGTGTTGTAAAAAAACAGTGTTAAGATGCAAATGTATTAAAATTAGGGAATAATTGTACTTTTGGGTCTGCCAAAGAACCTATCATGATAAGATAGTGAAAAATAATTTTTTTGTTTGGGCATGTACAATTGAGAGTAGATGAAGCATAATGATAAGATAGTGAAAAATAATTTTTTTGTTTGGGCATGTACAACTGAGAGTAGATGAAGCATAAAAAAAATGAGTAAAATAAATCTATGTTGAAAGTTTAGGAAGGAATATGTGTGGACCACAAGTAACATGAAAAAGTTATGCAAAAAGTTTTGCATAATTCATATCTAACACTTAAAATATGGCTCAACAAGAATGAGTGAATAATGAGAATTCATACATGTAATCAGAGATGGGTAACATTTTTTCTTGGTCCCCCTAGCAGGAAGAAATCCAAGCCAACTTTTTTGGGAAAATTACTTAATGCTCAAACTGTATTCGCCATTATTTGTGCAGGAATATGTATTTTTTTCAAATTTCATTTTATATTAATTTTCTGTCAGCACTCTATTTCCTCATTAGCATATTGATATATGGGTATGCTTGCTTTGTACTGTAATGAGCACATACTGATTAGCTCTCGCTTACTTCAAAGGGATGGCGGGCATCAGTCACCATAAAGGGCAGTACCTGTGACACATCTGTTCTGCACTTCAACTAGATTGCTCATATCAACAAAAATGTTCCAGCTTAATCATGTATCCTATAATTTCCTTCACTGAATATTCATCTCGTGTCCATTGAATCTGTTTTTTTTCTTTTTTCAGAACAATATTTTACTCACTAGAGAGTTTACTGGACATCAATAATCATAGAATCTGCAATATCTTTTGTTAGAGTCAATAACAGCACAATGAATCACCAAGTGCTATTCATCCTTGTTTATTTTGCCTTTATGTAGCTTTTTATTTGCTCTGCAGACCAATGGACATATCATTCGAATCTGTAAATGCAAATTTTGTTTTATCCCCTTAATTGATAACAAGTTGACTGGACTTGCCTGTGGTTTTTCTTTTACATGCAGATGTACCCGATGCTAGAGAGAATAAGCCCAAGGACAAGGAAACTAGAACTATTTGCTCGAATGCACAACACTCATGCAGGGTACTCAAACGATCTTTTGTGTTTTATTTATCTATTTTCTATGTTCTATTGTTATTTGCGTTAGACATGATGTCGAATACTTTATGTTGGATTGTGTTGTTGCACTTTCAAGTCTGACCTAAATTAATTGACTAATATTTTTCATACTTTAGGTGGACTTCATTGTTGCACTTGTTAGTCTGACCTGAATGAGTTACTTATTTCAAAATCATTCTTTTTTTCCTTAATTGTTATTATTGTTTGAAGTTGCTTCCGTTTATGTATTTATATATAGAGTTAATGTATTTATATATAGAGTTGTTAGTAACCAGCTCAAGAACTAGTTCTTGGAGTTATGCTTAATTGTTAGTTATTTATGCTCTCATTAGAAACGAAAAATTGTAAGAGAAGTGAAACTCCAAGTTGCACATTTTTGTAACTACCGTTTATGCTTTAAATTTCCTAGATCAAGAATGCTTGTTTGAGCCAATGTAACTCGATAAAACATGCATTTCCATTGCTTAAACTTGGTGATTTGTGTGAGGATTCAGTCCTTGATTATATGATTTGGTTACTTGAGCAAGAGTTTCCTTGAAGATGGAAACTTGATTAATAATTTTTAAATAAAAAATTACTAGCACCTTAAAGATCTACATTTTGTTTAGTACGGCTGCAACTTTTTGTACAAATGGTTGTGAAGATACTGTGGGAAAATTAACTTTTTTTTGAAAGCTCCTTTGGGTATTATAAATATTTTCTTTTTTGAATAGTCATACAGTTGTTTTTTTTTACAGTTACTACACTCTAACAGATATGGTTATAAAAAAAAAAACAGATTCTCACCACAAGAATTTCTAAAAGTGCCAAGATATTNTATTATAAATATTTTCTTTTTTGAATAGTCATACAGTTGTTTTTTTTTACAGTTACTACACTCTAACAGATACGGTTATAAAAAAAAAAAACAGATTCTCACCACAAGAATTTCTAAAAGTGCCAAGATATCAGCAGCCAAATACAGATGTGGTGTGGTTTGAAAGGCAGTGCAGTGAGAAAACTGTCCCAAACAGATGCTTAATTTGAGTGTTTGATATCTGTAACTCCTGAAACTAAGTTCATAATTTATCAAGTGAATTCATCATTCACCCAGCATTTTATGAACCTAAGACTGCAGTCATCGCAGTTGGCAAGAATTCTCACATTTTCAAATTTGCATTAGATGGCCTGTGGTTCATGTAAAATGTTCTTCTTCCAGGGTCACTTTTCCTCTTCTTTTCTTTTGTTTCTCTTCCCTTACACAAACCCAATCCAATCCAATCCAGCAACAAGAGAGAGAAATGACAAAAAAATAATGGTATAGCAAGAGAGATATAAGGAAATAAGAAGTGAGAAAAGAGATATGGAGAAGGTGTGTTACGTCGGTGCCTAGCTTGAGGGCAATGTTGCCTTTTGCATGCTTAAGGGCAATTTAGTCTTTTATTATTATTATTGTTGGATATAAATAGGCTTATTATGTTTAAGTTTAGGGGTATGCATGAGATTGTTGTTGTGAGTCTTATATTTAGGTTATGGGAGAACTTTCCTTCCTATCTAATTATAGGAATTGGGAGTGATCTCCCACCTCTCGTGTTGTAGGGGTGTATATTTGTATTTGTATAGAGTTGTTTGGTTTATTAAAAAATAATATTTGCTTTGCCCTAATTTTTGTGAAAATTCATCTCGATTTCTACATAGGATCTTATCAAATTGCTATCAGAGCATTGATTCTCAGAAAAAAAAAAATTCTTGGAAGGGACCTTGGTCGATCCAAGCCTTCATCGTGCATCAACAAAGGGATCATTGCATAAATTGGTAAATAGTCGCTATTTCGTGAAGCAACCATTGGGATTACTTCTCCTTTGCTTGCAATGTCGCGATACAAATTGTGATAGAACGGGGAAACGTCGGGCCTCCCTGTGTTTGCGTGACCTAAATTGTGATTGGAGCTAGAGGGGAAGCAACAACAGGATCGCAATCTCCTTCTTGATGGAACATCGCGCTACAACCGCGACTTTACGGGAAGCCAACGCGGGATCGCTGTTTACATAGGCCTGAAACTCCCACCTCTCTCCTGCTTGCGTTGCGCCCTAGCGATACAATTGCATCTTTTGGGCGATACAGGCGTGATTAGAGCTATATTGGGAAGGCGAGGAAGCGATCGCGACATGCCTCTAAATGATGTGATTCGACTCGGGATCACGATGTACAAAGACCTGAAGCTTCGATCTATCTTTTCCTTTCGCATGCGACATACAAGATATGTGGAATTAGGGATCGTAGTGTGCCTCCTAAGGGCACGATTCGAGCTAGCTTGAATTACTTGATCCGACCACAGTGGCGATAACGTGCAATTGAACTCTGATTCAACCTATTTGGGAAACAAGTCTGGATTGTGGTGGCACAAGGAAGCAAATTAGGGATCGCGACGTGCCTTAGTCGCGATTTGAGTACTGGGAAGGTATCAATGGGATTTCATCATATAGTAGTCTCCTTTGCGACATGTCTCCAAACAATGTGATTCGACGCAGAATCACGACGTACAAAGACCTGAAGCTCCGATCTATCCTTTCCTTCCACATCCGACGTACATGATATGTGGAATTAGGGATCGTAGTGTGCCTCCTTAGGGAACAATTCAAGCTAGCTTGAATGACTTCATCTTACAACAGTGGCGATAAAGTGCAATTCTTCATGCACATTTGTGGCAAATAAGGATGATGAATGTAAGAAGCGGACCACATTATGATAGAGAGATGAAGGTGATATAAGATGTATGATGCATGAAATTAGACTAATTTGTTAAATGAGATATTGGGGGAAACAATCAATCATTAAGGGGTGTAGCTTAAGTTAATGTTTTTGTACATGATCAATTGCCTCTCAAATAAATTTCATCAAAAACATAATTTTTATTTTCTATATATAAAGTGATTCACCAATTAAATTATTCTAGACACTTGACTAAAAAGAGGGCAGTAATTAGAAATCCGGATCATAGTTTCCATATGAATTCTCTGTTTAATGGAAGTCTTTCATCAAGCAAACAAGATCATGGCAGCTGATCCCACTTTTAAAACTTTTAGAAAAAATAATACAGGGTAAAGTAATTGGGCTTCACACAACATTGGTTATTAGAGCTTAAGAAATATAGATGTGATGATTTATGATAAGGATGTTTTATTACTCTTGGACTATTTATCGTAAGCATGTTTTTAACATCATGTTTTTTGGTAGGGATAAAAGTAGCCTAGAGAATGTTAAGAAGTTATGTATGTCTAAATATTCTATTTTAAGTATTTTATCTCTATATTTAAGGGCATAGGAGATGAAAATTAGGTCGACTGTTTGTTGGTTAGGGATAGATCACCTCTTATCTTCATAGAAATAAGTTGCATGGGATGCATACCTCTCAATTTCTAATATTTTCATATCTATAACTTAAACTTTACTTTTTACATTTATACTATCAAAATCCTTCATATCACATAAACAATTCCACTATTTTAACTTTTAAAAAGTGAAATACATCTTTTCATGTATAGGTAAGATGCCATAAATTTAAAAATTCAAGTTTTGGTGTTTCATCTGTAAATACCTAGGAATTAGTATGTATGTGAATCTTCCTTAATGATATGGTGAAAAGCGATTTTCAGGCTTTAGTGAACTAAATTTTTCAATGATAAGCACAAGGATGATAAGTCAGCAGATGTGATAAGATTATTGCAAAGTGTTCAGATGCAGATTTGGGTGATTTTCTTCCGGTGACAACAATTGTAATATACAATCATTATTCAACAGATGTGATAAGATTACATTGCTCATATAGTATGTATCTATAGAAGGAAAATATTTCCATAAGTTGTGTGTTTTTGGTTAGGCTTGTGTGGAAAATATTAGTATATTTATTTTGTTTTATAACTGATGTGCTTGAAAGACATCAATTTTATGTTAAGATCTAACATCAATTGCATTGTGCGATTGCATTGCATTTTGCTTAGCTCTTTAGGGATTTAAGAGCTTAGAGGACTTTGGTTTGGAGAGGATTCATAGGGTAGCTTTATGACATAGTGATACCGGAGAAGAAAGCCCAACCCACAGTTATTATTGTATTTGAAATTGGTTACAGTTACTTCAAAACATGAAATAAACAATATACAAACACAAAGACGCAAGCCACGCCTCAAAAGTGTGTCCCAAGGGCGGTGGAGGTTGGCTCAGTGGATTCAGAGGCTTGAGGACAGCAAGTGTGAATGTGGGGGAGGGGCCGATAGGGGCTGGAAGGTGAACTGGAGGAGGGAGGCTCCAGGTTAAGGTGGTGGGAAGGTTTGTTGGGCGGCTGGGAGGTAGGTTGGAAGGTGGGGTAGCAAGTTGGGAAGGTGGGGAGATAATGGGAAGGCTCTTCAACACTTTTGGAGGGTGTGCATCGAGTAGGGAAGCGTTCGCGACGATGGGAAAGGCCTGGATATCAAGTTACAATGTTGGAAGTGAGACGGCTAAGTGTTGGGAGAAATTCTAGGCAGGTGGACAACAAGATTGGATTGTTTAGGAAGGGCGGCTGAGTGTTCGAATGGAGTACGGGGAGCTGCGGCCGAGTTGTGGCAGCAGGTTGAAGGGAGGATAACAGTAGGCGGTTGTTGGGGAAGAAGTGCGGTGGCCTACTGTAGGACTGGAACGCGAGTGGACAACAACAAGAAGGGTGGAAGGATAAATAAATATTCCATAGAGGTCGAGCTACAGTCGGAGCACCACCTGGATCCGTGGAGAAGATCACTGCCTTGGACGAGGGACAGCCAGAGCACTATCTCGATGTCGGATGTAGTCCTCCAAAGGAAAAATACTAAGGCTAAAACTTGATTTTAGATATAAAAAATAAGACTCGTAACTTTAAGCACATCATCCTCTATTTATAATGAGGCTAGAACTTTATTTAAGGCAATACTTAAAATAATAAAGAAGAATCAAATCTTGATTTCAGATTTAGGAAAGGAAAAAAATATTGATTTGGAAATTCAGTTTATGAAAGGGATTATAATAGAAATTCAGATTTAGGAAAGAGGAACGAAAATATTCAGAAATTCTGATTTGGAAAGGCATATATTAGGAAGGTGCTAAGAAAAAAAAGGGAAGGGGAGAGAAGGGAAAGGGAGGAGCGACAACCCCCCACCCTTTGAGAATCAGTCGGTCTTCCATAGCTCCTGTGTCAATCTCATGCGGTTGGGGCTTCGACGTCATAGGTCAAAGCTTCTAGTTCTCATGGCACGATGTCAAGTTTCTTGGCGGGTCGCTCATGTCGGTGTTGTCATTCCACAACACATTCTGTTAGAATATTATCTGTCCTTTTTTGGTACATCCTGAGTGGTTGCTGTATATAGAGATTGGTTCTCGCAATGCAACTCTCGAGCCCATACATTTGAAATCTACTCCTTCCACTTCTCATACCTAGCGTGCGGTGGTCGCGTAACAAGTATGTGAGGAGAACTCAATTCTATGATGAAATCCGTGGCAAGCTGTGCCACTTTCACTAGTGACCACTTAGGAGAGACATCTTTAATGATAGGACTTAGATCCTATTGAAGAATTTTTATCCCTCTCAAAGCTTCCAGGGCAAATTTAAAGTTGAGCTTCATTCCTCCTATTTGAACATTTGTTGATGGGCACCCTACTGATCTGATCTAACATCTGAAATACTCATAATATTCCAAGCATGACACAAAATTAATCCTCTTCAAACATGATAGACCTCCCTCCGTAAGGGTAACTCAGAAAAGGGTCTATACATCTTAAAAATCTACAATGCTCCGATCTATTGTGGCCCTATATCTGTGGTCGACTCCTTAAAACTCATGCTCTTTTTGGGCTTCCCAAGTCAATCCGATTGATGTTCCTCTCAAAGTTTGCAAAATACTTTCTTGAGGCACCATAATCTCATACACAGTTGGATTGCCCATTACCTCAATAATCACCACCTTCTAAAGGAGTGACCGTTACCTCAGTCGAATTCTATATCTCAGGGTCAATTGGAATTGGTGGCGTTTCTTCCTTATTGGCTACTATTGGAGCCTCCTCTCAGATGTCTTCGTCTTCTCCCGGACCAACCGTGTCATTGCTCAATTTTTCAACAACACTCTGCTCACTGAAATAGATATCTCTCTTGGTTGTGCATTCTGTTTCAACATGTCCAAATCCGTGGNATGTGATTCGACGCGGAATCACGACGTACAAAGACCTGAAGCTCCGATCTATCCTTTCCTTCCGCATCCGACGTTCATGATATGTGGAATTAGGGATTGTAGTGTGCCTCCTTAGGGAACAATTCGAGCTAGCTTGAATGACTTCATCTTACAACAGTGGCGATAAAGTGCAATTCTTCATGCACATTTGTGGCAAATAAGGATGATGAATGTAAGAAGCGGACCACATTATGATAGAGAGATGAAGGTGATATAAGATGTATGATGCATGAAATTAAACTAATTTGTTAAATGAGATATTGGGGGAAACAATCAATCATGAANTTATCATATGGTCGACGTTGTGACTAAACCATCTAAGGCTACATTCTAATCTTGTCTGCTACTGGAGCTTCTCCAAGCCTTTCATTGATATGTTCGTTCAACATTTTCTCTCTTATGTGTAAAGTCACACATCCACCTGAGCATTTTCATCTCAGCAACACTTAACTTTATTTTCTCTTTTAAATGCCAATATGCTGTGTCATAAAGTATTACCGGTCTCACCACCATTTTATGAAATTTTTCTTTAAGTCTAAGTGGTACTTCTTCTATCACACAATAGGCCCATTGCATCTCTCCACTTCAACTATCCAACTTAAATTCTACTAATAACATATCCATCTATATCCCCATCACTTTTAACTATAGACCCATGATATCTAAAATATTCACTTCTTTTAATGACTTGATTACTAATTTTTACAATCCTGACACTAGATCTACTGCTACTAAAATTACATTTCACGTATTCAGTTTTAGATCTACTTAAACGAATGCCTTTAGATTCTAAAGTTGACCTCTATAAATCAAATTTTTCTTGAACTCTCTCTAGTCTTATCCACATGAAGGATAACATCAACGAAAATCATACCCAAATGGAATTTAAATAACAATATAATAAATTATCTAAAGTCCTCTGCACCTTTATACTTATGGGGTCTTTATCGGAGTCATCATAATGAATGTTTTTTTTCCTTATCTATTCTTCAGTTGACTCCAGGTTCTCTTATTCTTTCTTCTTTAATCAATAATAATCAATAAGAAATTAGGAATTTTATATAAAGATTATGCAAGTTCAAATATTTAAATTTCTATGGATTGTTTCTATTTCTATCTCTTGCTACCTTGTTTTAGATGTCTAATTTTGTTTCTATCTTCATCAAAGAAATCATGTTCGAATCTTCTTGTTTTAACTTAGATGTTGTAACCTCATTCTCACGGTTCATAAATTATTTATCATTAACTCCACATAGTAGGGGATCCTCGTCATTAGTGGCAGAAGCAGTTCGTGATGGTGATAGTAGTAGCAGTGGCAATGACTAGTAGCAGCGATGTCAATGTCGGTGACAAAATTATCAGGCGTTGGGGGTGGTGGCAAAAGTAGTAGGTGGCGACGACATGGCTAGGGTCAACTGATCTATGCATGAAAAGGTCAATTGTGCCCGGCAAGGGGCAGTGGTGGGTGTAGCAGGAGGTTGCAAAAGAATGTAGCTAGGTTAGGCCTTCATATGAGCAAGGGGAAATATTGTGTATGAGAGGAAAGTTCATGCTCAACAAGAGGTGGTGGCAGAAGCAACAAAAAGTGGTGGCACTAGGGATGTTCGACATATGTGGCAGAGGAGATCGGGGAGAGGGGAGAGGGGAGATCAGCTTGTATGAGTGGGGGGTTGTAAAGTTTAATTAAAATATAATAACAACCTAATCCTAAGAGATGCATACCTCAGTATATCTGAGGCGAGGTGTGCCTCACCAAATGTGAAGCGTATACCTCAACAAAAGCCCTAATGCGTGTGCCTGAATGCATTTTGGGCCTGAATTGTGCTGTGCTGCACCCTAGGTTAACACAATTTTAAACAATGGTTTTTAGTTGAGAGATAGATGAATACTATTAGATTTGTTACAATTTGTTTTCCTTATGTTTTTCCTTCATATTTTAATCATGTTTGTGAACATTAACTTTCATACTATTAACTTTGTTTTTGTGGAAGGTTAATATCCTTTTCTATAAAATAAATTTTTAATGTTTTTGATTTTTATCTCCAGTATTTCAGCATTTATAACTTATTTCATTGGAAAATTGCATGTTTGTTGAATTTCCTGGCTTCCTCTAAGATTTGTTTAGGGAACAAGACATATAGTTAGTGCTCATGTTGGCATTTTCAAATTCCCTTTTATAATCTCATAAATGGAAATCTCAGGCATTGTGCCATTTCAAGATTATTTCTTCTTCTCTATGATCCCTTCCATCTTGTACTTGTATGTTTTGGACCTTTTTATATCATGAAGAATGTTTGTATTTATATGGCTGGTCCCTAATCAATAATACTATTTCTCTGTTACAATTCTACTCAATCATGTTGATACCGTAACTTTGCAATATTTTCAATAAGTAGGTAATCATTTCCATAGAAATTGGTGAGCTTCTTGAAGAAAACAAATTTTTAAAAAGCACATTGAATATATCAGGCCACTTGAGAGTTCTTTTTTTCGTTGTTGGGTGCCTAATCACTAGGCCACTATCTCATCCACTATTTTTGGCTAATTTTCAAGTCTAAATATTATTGTACCGTTTTCATTCTTCATGTTTGTATTATCTAAAAGCCTGAACTTTTATTTTTTTTTTCTGCATGGTCAACAGCCATAGTTCATACTTTGGATGGATCCCTTTTTGGTTCAATCCTTCACTTAAGAAGTTAGTGTTGTAAAAAAACAGTGTTAAGATGCAAATGTATTAAAATTAGGGAATAATTGTACTTTTGGGTCTGCCAAAGAACCTATCATGATAAGATAGTGAAAAATAATTTTTTTGTTTGGGCATGTACAATTGAGAGTAGAGGAAGCATAATGATAAGATAGTGAAAAATAATTTTTTTGTTTGGGCATGTACAACTGAGAGTAGATGAAGCATAAAAAAAATGAGTAAAATAAATCTATGTTGAAAGTTTAGGAAGGAATATGTGTGGACCACAAGTAACATGAAAAAGTTATGCAAAAAGGTTTGCATAATTCATATCTAACACTTAAAATATGGCTCAACAAGAATGAGTGAATAATGAGAATTCATACATGTAATCAGAGATGGGTAACATTTTTTCTTGGTCCCCCTAGCAGGAAGAAATCCAAGCCAACTTTTTTGGGAAAATTACTTAATGCTCAAACTGTATTCGCCATTATTTGTGCAGGAATATGTATTTTTTTCAAATTTCATTTTATATTAATTTTCTGTCAGCACTCTATTTCCTCATTAGCATAGTGATATATGGGTATGCTTGCTTTGTACTGTAATGAGCACATACTGATTAGCTCTCGCTTACTTCAAAGGGATGGCGGGCATCAGTCACCATTAAGGGCAGTACATGTGACACATCTGTTCTGCACTTCAACTAGATTGCTCATATCAACAAAAATGTTCCAGCTTAATCATGTATCCTATAATTTCCTTCACTGAATATTCATCTTGTGTCCATTGAATCTGTTTTTTTTCTTTTTTCAGAACAATATTTTACTCACTAGAGAGTGTACTGGACATCAATAATCATAGAATCTGCAATGTCTTTTGTTAGAGTCAATAACAGCACAATGAATCACCAAGTGCTATTCATCCTTGTTTATTTTGCCTTTATGTTGCTTTTTATTTGCTCTGCAGACCAATGGACATATCATTCGAATCTGTAAATGCAAATTTTGTTTTATCCCCTCAATTGATAACAAGTTGACTGGACTTGCCTGTGGTTTTTCTTGTACATGCAGATGTACCCGATGCTAGAGAGAATAAGCCCAAGGACAAGGAAACTAGAACTATTTGCTCGAATGCACAACACTCATGCAGGGTACTCAAACGATCTTTTGTGTTTTATTTATCTATTTTCTATGTTCTATTGTTATTTGCGTTAGACATGATGTCGAATACTTTATGTTGGATTGTGTTGTTGCACTTTCAACTCTGACCTAAATTAATTGACTAATATTTTTCATACTTTAGGTGGACTTCATTGTTGCACTTGTTAGTCTGACCTGAATGAGTTACTTATTTCAAAATCATTCTTTTTTTCCTTAATTGTTATTATTGTTTGAAGTTGCTTCCGTTTATGTATTTATATATAGAGTTAATGAAATGCCGGGTTAGTAACCAGCTCAAGAACTAGTTCTTGGAGTTACGCTTAATTGTTAGTTATTTATGCTCTCATTAGAAACGAAAAATTGTAAGAGAAGTGAAACTCCAAGTTGCACATTTTTGTAACTACCGTTTATGCTTTAAATTTCCTAGATCAAGAATGCTTGTTTGAGCCAATGTAACTCGATAAAACATGCATTTCCATTGCTTAAACTTGGTGATTTGTGTGAGGATTCAGTCCTTGATTATATGATTTGGTTACTTGAGCAAGAGTTTCCTTGAAGATGGAAACTTGATTAATAATTTTTAAATAAAAAATTACTAGCACCTTAAAGATCTACATTTTGTTTAGTACGGCTGCAACTTTTTGTACAAATGGTTGTGAAGATACTGTGGGAAAATTAACTTTTTTTTGAAAGCTCCTTTGGGTATTATAAATATTTTCTTTTTTGAATAGTCATACAGTTGTTTTTTTTTACAGTTACTACACTCTAACAGATATGGTTATAAAAAAAAAAACAGATTCTCACCACAAGAATTTCTAAAAGTGCCAAGATATTAGCAGCCAAATACAGATGTGGTGTGGTTTGAAAGGCAGTGCAGTGAGAAAACTGTCCCAAACAGATGCTTAATTTGAGTGTTTGATATCTGTAACTCCTGAAACTAAGTTCATAATTTATCAAGTGAATTCATCATTCACCCAGCATTTTATGAACCTAAGACTGCAGTCATCGCAGTTGGCAAGAATTCTCACATTTTCAAATTTGCATTAGATGGCCTGTGGTTCATGTAAAATGTTCTTCTTCCAGGGCCACTTTTCCTCTTCTTTTCTTTTGTTTCTCTTCCCTTACACAAACCCAATCCAATCCAATCCAGCAACAAGAGAGAGAAATGACAAAAAAATAATGGTATAGCAAGAGAGATATAAGGAAATAAGAAGTGAGAAAAGAGATATGGAGAAGGTGTGTTACGTCGGTGCCTAGCTTGAGGGCAATGTTGTCTTTTGCATGCTTAAGGGCAATTTAGTCTTTTATTATTATTATTGTTGGATATAAATAGGCTTATTATGTTTAAGTTTAGGGGTATGCATGAGATTGTTGTTGTGAGTCTTATATTTAGGTTATGGGAGAACTTTCCTTCCTATCTAATTGTAGGAATTGAGAGTAATCGCCTACCTCTCGTGTTGTAGGGGTGTCTATTTGTATTTGTATAGAGTTGTTTGGCNAGGGGTATGCATGAGATTGTTGTTGTGAGTCTTATATTTAGGTTATGGGAGAACTTTCCTTCCTATCTAATTATAGGAATTGGGAGTGATCTCCCACCTCTCGTGTTGTAGGGGTGTATATTTGTATTTGTATAGAGTTGTTTGGTTTATTAAAAAATAATATTTGCTTTGCCCTAATTTTTGTGAAAATTCATCTCGATTTCTACATAGGATCTTATCAAATTGCTATCAGAGCATTGATTCTCAGAAAAAAAAAAATTCTTGGAAGGGACCTTGGTCGATCCAAGCCTTCATCGTGCATCAACAAAGGGATCATTGCATAAATTGGTAAATAGTTGCTATTTCGTGAAGCAACCATTGGGATTACTTCTCCTTTGCTTGCAATGCCGCGATACAGNGAAGGGACCTTGGTCGATCCAAGCCTTCATCGTGCATCAACAAAGGGATCATTGCATAAATTGGTAAATAGTCGCTATTTCGTGAAGCAACCATTGGGATTACTTCTCCTTTGCTTGCAATGTCGCGATACAAATTGTGATAGAACGGGGAAACGTCGGGCCTCCCTGTGTTTGCGTGACCTAAATTGTGATTGGAGCTAGAGGGGAAGCAACAACAGGATCGCAATCTCCTTCTTGATGGAACATCGCGCTACAGCCGCGACTTTACGGGAAGCCAACGCGGGATCGCTGTTTACATAGGCCTGAAACTCCCACCTCTCTCCTGCTTGCGTTGCGCCCTAGCGATACAATTGCATCTTTTGGGCGATACAGGCGCGATTAGAGCTATATTGGGAAGGCGAGGAAGCGATCGCGACATGCCTCTAAATGATGTGATTCGACTCGGGATCACGATGTACAAAGACCTGAAGCTTCGATCTATCTTTTCCTTTCGCATGCGACATACAAGATATGTGGAATTAGGGATCGTAGTGTGCCTCCTTAGGGCACGATTCGAGCTAGCTTAAATGACTTGATCCGACCACAGTGGCGATGACGTGCAATTGAACTCTGATTCAACCTATTTGGGAAACAAGTCTGGATTGTGGTGGCACAAGGAAGCAAATTAGGGATCGCGACGTGCCTTAGTCGCGATTTGAGTACTGGGAAGGTATCAATGGGATTTCATCATATAGTAGTCTCCTTTGCGACATGTCTCCAAACAATGTGATTCGACGCAGAATCACGACGTACAAAGACCTGAAGCTCCGATCTATCCTTTCCTTCCACATCCGACGTACATGATATGTGGAATTAGGGATCGTAGTGTGCCTCCTTAGGGAACAATTCANAAGTTGTGTGTTTTTGGTTAGGCTTGTGTGGAAAATATTAGTATATTTATTTTGTTTTATAACTGATGTGCTTGAAAGACATCAATTTTATGTTAAGATCTAACATCAATTGCATTGTGCGATTGCATTGCATTTTGCTTAGCTCTTTAGGGATTTAAGAGCTTAGAGGACTTTGGTTTGGAGAGGATTCATAGGGTAGCTTTATGACATAGTGATACCGGAGAAGAAAGCCCAACCCACAGTTATTATTGTATTTGAAATTGGTTACAGTTACTTCAAAACATGAAATAAACAATATACAAACACAAAGANTTTGGTTTGGAGAGGATTCATAGGGTAGCTTTATGACATAGTGATACCGGAGAAGAAAGCCCAACCCACAGTGATTATTGTATTTGAAATTGGTTACAGTTACTTCAAAACATGAAATAAACAATCTACAAACACAAAGACGCAAGCCACACCTCAAAAGTGTGTCCCAAGGGCGGTGGAGGTTGGCTCAGTGGATTCAGAGGCTTGAGGACAGCAAGTGTGAATGTGGGGGAGGGGCCGATAGGGGCTGGAAGGTGAACTGGAGGAGGGAGGCTCCAGGTTAAGGTGGTGGGAAGGTTTGTTGGGCGGCTGGGAGGTAGGTTGGAAGGTGGGGTAGCAAGTTGGGAAGGTGGGGAGATAATGGGAAGGCTCTTCAACACTTTTGGAGGGTGTGCATCGAGTAGGGAAGCGTTCGCGACGATGGGAAAGGCCTGGATATCAAGTTACAATGTTGGAAGTGAGACGGCTANGGAAGGTGGGGAGATAATGGGAAGGCTCTTCAACACTTTTGGAGGGTGTGCATCGAGTAGGGAAGCGTTCGCAATGATGGGAAAGGCCTGGACATCAAGTTACAATGTTGGAAGTGAGACGGCTAAGTGTTGGGAGAAATTCTATGCAGGTGGACAACAAGATTGGATTGTTTAGGAAGGGCGGCTGAGTGTTCGAATGGAGTACGGGGAGCTGCGGCCGAGTTGTGGCAGCAGGTTGAAGGGAGGATAACAGTAGGCGGTTGTTGGGGAAGAAGTGCGGTGGCCTACTGTAGGACTGGAACGCGAGTGGACAACAACAAGAAGGGTGGAAGGATAAATAAATATTCCATAGAGGTCGAGCTACAGTCGGAGCACCACCCGGATCCGTGGAGAAGATCACTGCCTTGGACGAGGGACAGCCAGAGCACTATCTCGATGTCGGATGTAGTCCTCCAAAGGAAAAATACTAAGGCTAAAACTTGATTTTAGATATAAAAAATAAGACTCGTAACTTTAAGCACATCATCCTCTATTTATAATGAGGCTAGAACTTTATTTAAGGCAATACTTAAAATAATAAAGAAGAATCAAATCTTGATTTCAGATTTAGGAAAGGAAAAAATTATTGATTTGGAAATTCCGTTTATGAAAGGGATTATAATAGAAATTCAGATTTAGGAAAGAGGAACANCTTTATTTAAGGCAATACTTAAAATAATAAAGAAGAATCAAATCTTGATTTCAGATTTAGGAAAGGAAAAAAATATTGATTTGGAAATTCAGTTTATGAAAGGGATTATAATAGAAATTCAGATTTAGGAAAGAGGAACGAAAATATTCAGAAATTCTGATTTGGAAAGGCATATATTAGGAAGGTGCTAAGAAAAAAAAGGGAAGGGGAGAGAAGGGAAAGGGAGGAGCGACAACCCCCCACCCTTTGAGAATCAGTCGGTCTTCCATAGCTCCTGTGTCAATCTCATGCGGTTGGGGCTTCGACGTCATAGGTCAAAGCTTCTAGTTCTCATGGCACGATGTCAAGTTTCTTGGCGGGTCGCTCATGTCGGTGTTGTCATTCCACAACACATTCTGTTAGAATATTATCTGTCCTTTTTTGGTACATCCTGAGTGGTTGCTGTATATAGAGATTGGTTCTCGCAATGCAACTCTCGAGCCCATACATTTGAAATCTACTCCTTCCACTTCTCATACCTAGCGTGCGGNGGTTCTCGCAATGCAACTCTCGAGCCCATACATTTGAAATCTACTCCTTCCACTTCTCATACCTAGCGTGCGATGGTCGCGTAACAAGTATGTGAGGAGAACTCAATTCTATGATGAAATCTGTGGCAAGCTGTGCCACTTTCACTAGTGACCGCTTAGGAGAGACATCTTTAATGATAGGACTTAGATCCTATTGAAGAATTTTTATCCCTCTCAAAGCTTCCAGGGCAAATTTAAAGTTGAGCTTCATTCCTCCTATTTGAACATTTGTTGATGGGCACCCTACTGATCTGATCTAACATCTGAAATACTCATAATATTCCAAGCATGGCACAAAATTAATCCTCTTCAAACATGATAGACCTCCCTCTGTAAGGGTAACTCAGAAAAGGGTCTATACATCTTAAAAATCTGCAATGCTCCGATCTATTGTGGCCCTATATCTGTGGTCGACTCCTTAAAACTCATGCTCTTTTTGGGCTTCCCAAGTCAATCCGATTGATGTTCCTCTCAAAGTTTGCAAAATACTTTCTCGAGGCACCATAATCTCATACACAGTTGGATTGCCCATTACCTCAATAATCACCACCTTATAAAGAAGTGACCGTTACCTCAGTCGAATTCTATATCTCAGGGTCAATTAAAATTGGTGGCGTCTCTTCCTTATTGGCTACTATTGGAGCCTCCTCTCAGATGTCTTCATCTTCTCCCGGACCTACCGTGTCATTGCTCAATTTTTCAACAACACTCTGCTCACTGAAATAGATATCTCTTTTGGTTGTGCATTCTGTTTCAACATGTCCAAATCCGTGACACTTGTAAGGTTGTGACAAACTTGCGGATCAGTTTCACTGGATAGTAGCAAGAGGGGTTGTTTGGTGATATGGTCTTCTGCTCTTCAGAAGCAGAGTCTGCAACTTTTGGCGGTAGCAAGTTGGTAGGAACTAGCGTTGTGTTTCCCGCTTCATCTTAATATTTTTTCGTTCTTCCCTTTGACCTTCCAGATCATGCTCTATGGTAACCTTCCACCGGATTGTCTCATCAATATCCATAAGCCTCCACTAAAGACGACAGAGCTCTCTTCGTATCTCGTCTCGTGTAAGCTTGGACATAGATCTCCTTGGTGGCATAGTTAGGTTTTAGGAATAGGGAGGAAAAATTTTTAGTAGAGATGAGAGGGTAAAAATAATTGGGTCAAAGTTGCTGATTTTAAAATCAGCGTGGGGAATTTAGGCTTGGGAAGATGTGGCAATGGAAAGTGTATTGGGTTGTAGGAAGGAAATTTTTTGCGGTTTTGATGGACGCTAGGAAACCCTAGTATAAGAGTAGGGTTTGACTAGCTTTGATACCAAATGATACTGAAGGAGAAATTCCAAACTATAACAGAAACACAAATATTATTATTAAATTTGAAATGAGTTTCAACGACTCTTCAAAACATGAACTAAAAGACAAACAAATACAAAGACGCAAGACAACACCTCGAAAGTGTATCCCAAGTGCAGTGGAGGCTGGCCAAGTGGATTCGAAGGCTTGGGGAGAACAAGTGTGGTGCGGGAGAGGGGTTGGAAGAGGTAGCAACTTAAGGTGGCGGGAACATTTGTTGGGCGGCTAAGAGATAGGTTGGAAGGTGGGCTAGCAAGCAGGGAACGTGGGGCTGCAGCGGGGTTGGCTCATCAGTACTTTTGGAGGGTGGACAACTAGCAGGGAAGCGCTGATAACAATGGGAAAGGCTTGGACAACAAGGTAGACTGCTGGAAATTGGTTGGCTGAGTGCTGGGCAATATTCTGGGCTGCGGGCAATNTCAGCGTGGGGAATTTAGGCTTGGGAAGATGTGGCAATGGAAAGTGTATTGGGTTGTAGGAAGGAAATTTTTGCGGTTTTGATGGACGCTAGGAAACCCTAGTATAAGAGTAAGGTTTGACTAGCTTTGATACCAAATGATACTGAAGGAGAAATTCCAAACTATAACAGAAACACAAATATTATTATTAAATTTGAAATGAGTTTCAACGACTCTTCAAAACATGAAGTAAAAGACAAACAAATACAAAGACGCGAGACAACACCTCGAAAGTGTATCCCAAGTGTAGTGGAGGCTGGCCAAGTGGATTCGAAGGCTTGGGGAGAGCAAGTGTGGTGCGGGAGAGGGGTTGGAAGAGGTAGCAACTTAAGGTTGCGGGAACGTTTGTTGGGCGGCTAAGAGATAGGTTGGAAGGTGGGCTAGCAAGCTGGGAACGTGGGGCTGCAGCTGGGTTGGCTCATCAGTACTTTTGGAGGGTGGACAACTAGCAGGGAAGCGCTGACAACAATGGGAAAGGCTTGGACAACAAGGTAGACTGCTGGAAATTGGTTGGCTGAGTGCCGGGCAATATTCTGGGCTGCGGGCAACAAGATTGGATTTTTCAAGAAGAGCGGTTGAGTGTTGGGATGGAGTATGGGGAGTTGCGGCCTTGCTGGGAGATAGTTGGAAGCAGGTTGGAGGGAGGACAACAGCCGACGGTTGTTGGGGAAGAGATGTGATGGCCTGTTGTAGGGCTGTGAAGCGGATGGACAACAATAGGAATGGTGGAAGAATAGATAAATATCTCGTCGGGGTCAAGCTACAGTCGGAGCACCACCCGGACCTTGGAGATGAACGCCGTTTCGAATGAGGGACAACCAGAGCACTACCTTGACATTGGATATAACTCTTGAAGGGGAAAGTACCAAGGCTAAAAATCTGATTTTAGATATAAAAAACAAGTTCTTTAACTCTAAGCGCATCATCCTCTATTTATAATGAGGCTAAGACTTTATATTATACAATATTTAAAGTAAGAAAGAAGAATCAAATCAGGATTTTACATGTAGGAAAGAGGAATAAAATATTAAAAAATTTTAATTTGGAAATTCAGTTTAGGAAAGAGATTATAATGGAAATTCAGATTTAGGAAAGAGGAACAAAAATATTCAAAAAATTTGATTTGGAAAAAAACTCATATTAGGAAGGTGCTAAGAAGGAAAGAGGGGAAGGGGAGAGAAGGGAAAGGGAGGAGTNATTTGGAAATTCAGTTTAGGAAAGAGATTATAATGGAAATTCAGATTTAGGAAAGAGGAACAAAAATATTCAGAAAATTTGATTTGGAAAAAACTCATATTAGGAAGCTGCTAAGAAGGAAAGAGGGGAAGGGGAGAGAAGGGAAAGGGAGGAGCGACAACCCCCCTCCCTTTGAGGACCTATATCTATTGTGGCCCTATCTCTGTAGCCCTCATGTCACATAGTGCCAGATGATAGAATCAAAGGGGAGAATTATTTGGACACCTCAATAATATAACTCTTTATGATAAGGGAAAAAAGAAATGGTGAAATTGTTTTTGAGACTAATACAAATTTATTTGAATTATATTATTGAATGTACATGTTCAAGGTTTTTTTTCTTTTATCTTGAACTACCTCCAAGTTAAAATTTGAACTAGCTTTTGCTTTCAATTTTACCTTGAAGTCTTATAATTATTAAGGAAAAGAGGAGTGTGCTTGAGGGCTGTAGTTGGCTACTATCAAGATTCAAGAAAATAGAGGAACTTGTATGATGCGTTATTCGGGGATCATTTAGGAAAACATCTTATAGTATGACCCAGAACTTTATGCTTATTATCTCTGTGTGATTCTTTCCTTTTTTACTAAGTTCTAGAAAAATTTTCTATTTGTTTTGTACAGAAGATTTGGGACTTCTCTTTGATTTGACTTCGGTTTGGGATAGAGCATTTTTTTATTCCTTACTTATTTATACATCTGATTGGCTTCTTGATGGTGGTTCTTTTCTCCCCTGTATGGATTCTGCTGGAACTACATAAATTTTTATATATTTGTATGATGCTTTGTTATTATGTTATTCCNTTTTGCACAGAAGATTTGGGACTTCTCTTTGATTTGACTTCGGTTTGGGATAGAGCATTTTTTTATTCCTTATTTATACATCTGATTGGCTTCTTGATGGTGGTTTTTTTCTCCCCTGTATGGATTCTGCTGGAACTACATAAATTTTTATATTTTTGTATGATGCTTTGTTATTATGTTATTCATTAGCGCATTCATCATATTATTCCGGGAAATTGCTTTTGCATAAGCAAGTAGCTTTTTATTCCTAAATTGAATTGAATCATCTTGGTGAAATTTTGGGGCCAAAACGACCAAGTTCTTTTTGAATTGCACACTAAACGTGTACTTAAGCGATGTTTGGATTTGTTTTATTTTTGCTTTTATTCTCAAGAACAAAATATATTTTTGATGGTTTAAAATTTTTCCGTTTGCAGAAAAGAAGAACCAATTTTGACTAACAAAACTATAAAATATTATTAATATTATAAAGTTAACACAAATAATCATATTTAATACATAATTAATCCATCTAAAATTAAATCATTGTTAACCTTATTTAAGTTAACATCATAATCATGGTTTGAGTAGTAATTTATTATGAATTAGTTTTTTAGTTAATTATTTTATATATTTCATTTGTTAAGCTAAAATTTCATTAATATTTTAATTAAGCCAGAAGTAATAAATATCTAGTTCTAATTATTGTGATTTTAATTAAAATACTAATTAATTCCTGATTGACCATGATATATAGTTAGTTAAAAATTGCTATGATTAATTATNTTTTTAGTTAATTATTTTATATATTTCATTTGTTAAGCTAAAATTTCATTAATATTTTAATTAAGCCAGAAGCAATAAATATCTAGTTCTAATTATTGTGATTTAAATTAAAATACTAATTAATTTCTGATTGACCATGATATATAGTTAGTTAAAAATTGCTATGATTAATTAATTGATTATTAAATGCCCAATAGTCATTACTAAATACTAGTGAAACCTTAATGATCATAATGACAACTCTATTTAATCATAAGTTTGATAAGCCTTGTTTTGGATTATTTTTATTTCGGAAAATTTACATACCTAGCATACAATTTTTATGTATTTTCTTCTCATCTCTAAACTTCCATATTTACATGCACAACAAATCGTTGCTTAAAAGTGATATTGTTATTTTTGATGTGATATTAAAGTTTTTTAGTGTTATGTATGTAAATATGAAATTTTAGATGTGATATATTTAAATACATATGAATCGTGTGCTATGTATTTAAATGAAGGTTTTTCTTTTTTTTTAATACTCATTTGTTTAGAGTTTTTTCACATGATTTTATTTCTCATTTAAAAAAAAAAGAAATAAAGTTGTACTTAAAAACACTCGAAACAACTTTATTCTACATCTTTTTATTCAGTGCTAGAGGATGTTGCAAGCAATCAACAAATAAGTAATTCTAGGGAGAAAACATCAAGCTGGCTGATATTGAGAACCAACATAAGTACTAACCGATAAGAACTTCCAATAATTAGGACTCCACAAAAATAAAAACAAAATATGCAACAATTTTGATGACGTTGATTGGTGATAGGCCGTAATTTAATATATGGCTTTAAAGA
>JXCR01110591.1:433689-465854 GCA_002079205.1 Phalaenopsis hybrid cultivar | reverse complement strand
TATATATATGTGTGTGTGTGTGTGTGTGTGTGTGTGTGTGTGTGTGTGTGTGTGTGTGTGTGTGTGTGTGTGTGTGTGCGTGCGTGCGGTGCGTGCGTGAGTGCGTGCGTACGTGCGTGCGTGTGATATATAAGCGGGATGGATGTTTTGGGAGATCTGCTAGGGTTTGGGTTTCCTGGAGCTCTAGAGGCGATTTCGGGATGCTGACGGTGTTTCTTCTGTCTCATCTACCAGATGTTGGTGAGATCATTCCTTTTGCTTTCTTGTATTGGCTCCTCCTTCGTGCTCATTTCTTGCTCCTCGGTTTTTTAGTTCTAGCCGTCTGTGACAAAAACTTAAGCCGGAGTCACTGGCAGAGGCTCCCCCTCTGGTGATGCTCCAAAGTTTGCTTTTTCTTCTTCTTTNGCTAGTAGATGAAGGTCTGAGGGCAAGATTCAAGGCAGCTTATCCAGAGGTGGAGGTTCAGCCACCTTCTCCGCCAAGAAGGGCTCATTCCGTGGATCCCGAATCCAGCGCCGTGCACGGGAGAAGTCCCTTTTTTGCGGTTGACTCGAAGCAGCCTACGAACAGATTTATGGAAATTTCAACATCTCAAGCTTATGCATTGGAAGTAAAGTCAGCTGCAATCGAAACCGAAACGGCTGCTTAAGCTATTCTGGCTGAAATTTACAGCTCCAGTTTTGATTTTCACCGGAGTTCCATCTCTGTTTCGAAGCGGGGAAGGTTTCAAAACATTACTCTTTATATTGGAGCAGGCGAAGTTATTATGNTTAAGCTATTCTGGCTGAAATTTACAGCTCCAGTTTTGATTTTCACCGGAGTTCCATCTCTGTTTCGAAGCGTGGAAGGTTTCAAAACATTACTCTTTATATTGGAGCAGGCGAAGTTATCATTAACCGTGGGAGCGAGATAAGTAGAATATCTGTATAAATACGATGTTTATTAGTCTTTGAAACTAGTTTATTAAGCAACCGAGCTCAACTCTATGGAAACTGTAATGTAAAACGTTTTTGTGCTGAATGAAAAAGCAGAAATCTGTTTGCTGCTGCGATTTTTTAACAACTCCGGGTATGCTTTTTCCTGATTTTTTCTTACTGGCTCAAAATATGATTCATTTTCTTTAATTTTTGTAATTTATTTCAGATTGATAAGATTTTTATTGAATTAAAACATTAAATTTCTTTTTTTATCAAGTCATGTTAAACAAATGATTTGTGTGCTAATTTGTGAGTTTTCCAACTGAGCTTAACTACAGGTGCTGATTTTTTGTGATACTTATTCTGTTTAATAGAATATGATGTATTAATATTGTATCCNTGTAATGTAAAACGTTTTTGTGCTGAATGAAAAAGCAGAAATCTGTTTGCTGCTGCGATTTTTTAACAACTCGGGGTATGCTTTTTCATGATTTTTTCTTACTATAGCTCGAGATATGATTTATTATCTTTAATCTCTGTAATTTATTTCAGATTGATAAGATTTTTATTGAATTGAAACATTAAATTTCTTTTTTTATCTAGTCATGTTAAACAAATGATTTGTGTGCTAATTTGTGAGTTTTCCAACTGAGCTTAACTACAAGTGCTGATTTTTTGTGATACTTATTCTGTTTAATAGAATATGATGTATTAATATTGTATGATTTATGTTCTATAACAACATATTTATTAATATTAAAATTAGTTGCATATCCAAATCACATTATTTCATCTCGTTTAAATGTAGTAAAATATGTCATGTCACTTTTGAGCACATCATGATCAAAACTAAGCTAAAATATTCTCCACCTTTATTTTACTAAACTCTCCCAGATAGCTCTCAGATAGTTAAATATATAATTAAACTCTTTTATTAAGGGAGATAAATGTTGAAAATACAGAGAATCTGCAATCAACTTTCTGATTCCAAATATAATTTGATTCTTTCTGTTAGTCTTCTTTTAATTTGAAAGCAGCTCAAGGTTTTGATGATTAGCTTTGATATCTGCTTACATTCTGGCCAGAGAAAATACTGTTCTTTTAGTTTTTTTATATATTTCCCATCTTTTATATGGATTAAGAACATTATTTTTCTACATTGTTTCTTTTGGTTGGATCAATATTTATTTTCATTTTGAATAAAGTGGGGTGTGACCCTTAAATTTTCCTAAAATAAGAACTGCACCAAAATAAGACCTTAAACAATACATTCGTGGAAGATTTACATACATAACATCAATTCTTATATATTTCTATATATAAACACCAAAATTTCATGCACCTTTTTGTAACACAGTGTTTGAGAGTTTAGTTTCTCACCTTGAAGTCGTGGGCTTGAATCACACATTTTGTCCTCTGGGCTTAACTTTTCTAATAAAAAACAACGCATAAACATCAGTTTTTACGTATCTGCGTGAAAAGATTAATTTCATTTTTTAAAAGTTAAAATGGTGATACTTTTGACATGATGTGAATGTTCAAATATTTTACTTTGCTTTGAAGTTGAAATGATCGTATGCAATAAAAATAATTATATGGTGGCGTTTTCATAGAATTAATGCCAGAATAAAAAGGAGTATATTTTAAACTAGAAGACATTTAAATTCAGTTTTAAAAAATTGTCTTTTGTGTTATTTTTTAGTTTAGTATAAATCCTTAAAGCTTAGTTGCCCTGTCAGCTTGTCAGAACTTGTTTCAAGTGATACAATTCTTTTTCAATATTGACTAGGAGATAAAATTCAGTTGCAAGAGCATTGCAACCGTTCATCATCAACGGGTTATTTTCATGTTGAAAAAGCTCAAAAACAACCAACCAGACAAGCTTGTGGGAAGCCATCTCAATCATTTCATATAAATCCATAATAGTTCTTTCATGTTGTACATAAATTGGTATATTTATGTCATTTACAAATAATTTTTCATGTATTAGAGGTGTATGTGGTTTGCTCTCAGTAGGAAGCTGCTTGTCGTGAACTATAATTTGCCCTTATATTTGATGTTATTCACTGAGTCATGTAATATCAATAGCATGTCTATATTATTCTATATTTGTACAATCGTTATATGAGCACCGTTTAAAAATTATACACCTTATGAAACTTTAATATTAATATTATTTTTCATTTACGTGCATAAACACCTTAGTATTTCCCTGCAAGTACAATAAAGGGGTGACTCCATCAAGTTAGTCATGAGAAAACAAGAATTCAATATAATCATCATGAGCAAACAAGAATTCAATATAATCATTTCATTCATGTGCTCGTCGCATTCAATTCAATATACTATATATAACACATACCAACGCATGATAGTTGTTGTTACAAATATCAAGACAATATGACCAACGAAGAAAAGAACTTATAAATCAAATAAAGCTTGCCCAATTATCTACTAATGCAAAATAGTAGAAAAAAACCAAAATATTATCATAGATTAAATGTATGAGTGATTACCTCAATCTTGATTAATTTATAATTTGATTTGCTTTGATGTCGACTTTTCTAAAATTGGAAGCCTAAAAATGATACATATTACAAATTAGTTATCATTTTAATTACCTATTAAATTTATATATTTTTTAAAATTCATTATTTAAATTATTATATTAAGATAAATTTTTTCTTACAAAATTTTGTGTGGGCCAATCCTTCTCCTCCTTGAGCTCAAACACTTTTAGCTTCATTTAATCCCCTCGAAATTTGAAGTTATATACCTTGTGTTTTAATTTCATAAAATTTTTTATTAAAATAATTTACACTCTCACAACACACACTTACATGTTTGTATGTATGTGTGTGTGTACATGCATATACAGAGTTGNAAGAATTTGGAGTGATTGGAGCAAAAGGAACAAAAATGGACCAAAACAGAGCAAACTGGAGCAAATCGGGTCGATCCGGGGTGCACCGGAGCCAAGGGGATATAAAATGGACACTTAAGTGCCTGTGCCCGGTGCTTAAATGCCCAAAATGGCGCTTAGGCGCCACCATACAGAGAGAGGAGCGCTTAAGCGCCCAAAAAATGGTGCTTAGGCGCCGGTGACAGTTTTCAACATATCTTCTAGAATATATGTCGGATTTGGATGATTTTTAAAGTGGTTCTTCATGCATCTCTTGGGGAATTCATTGTAAATGAGAAAAGGGACTTTATAGAAGAATTTGGGGTGGTTATATGGAATTTTGAAGAGGCACTTCAGGCAGCATTTGGAAGATTCATTGAATCTGGACAGTTTTGAAGAGACACTTAAGCATCTCTTGGAAAATTATAAAAAAATGCTTAGAAATGTTTTTAAAACAACTCTTAGACTCTTGAATTAATTGAAAGAGGAGAATAAGACTTGGATAAGAAGAGAAGAAGGCTTGGGCGTGAGCCCCAAGCGGGGCGGCAAGGTGAAAGAGAAAGAGAGTGAGAGATTTCTTCTTTTCTTTTCACTTTGTTCTTGGAGAGGAATGTAAGGAGATTGCTTTTGCTATACAAGGAGAGTTTGATTTCTATTAGAGATAAGTATTTTTATTGTATTTTGATTTGAATTTAGTACTTTGTTTGTATGTTTTCAAAGTCTTGTTCAATGAAAAGTTATTGTTGTTTCTTCATATATAATGAGTAGTTTTCTTTACCCTTCCCTCTTATAATGAATTAGTATGCATGTGCAGGATATAAAATCGAGTAGAGTGAGAATATACTGTGATGATTTTACTTTTTTCTTCATGTACATGTAAACTTGATCAACTTACATGTTAAAATTAGTTGTGAGAACATGTAAGATCCGGGATGGTATTGTCTCAATCAACTATGGTAGAATCACATGAGATTTTATGGATGAGAATGTTATCCATATAGTTAAGTGAAATCAAATAGAGAAATAATCTTTAAAGAGTGTAGAATTAGAGGACTTTAGAGTGACAGGATAAAGCCCCTAATTTGGTCTAATGTTTTAGGTTTTGATGCGAGATGTTAGCCTCTAAGTGGAGGGATAAGAGGGAACTCTAGGGTGAGAGCTAGTATCTTTCCTGCCTAGCCCATCTTCAAAACTATTCAAACTTTAGATTAATCATTGTTCCTTATAATATTTTTAGTAAGGGTAAATAATATAATTTTTCATATTTGTCACAATCTCTCTCACTACTTGTTTTACTTTTACACATGTCACTACTTTCATTGCGTGAGGAAGAGTACTTTTAATATATTAAAAACCCCCACTTTCTGATATTCACTAAATATTTTAATTTAGAAGTAGAAGTATTATTGTAGTGGTAATTGTAGGATAAAATCAAAACCAAACTTTTGTTGACCTTCCAAGCTAGGGTGTGTTATTCTAAACTAGAATTTCTCATGAAAGTCACTGTGATTAACCTCGATCTCTGTGGGATCGATATTCGAGACTTAATCAACAAGCTCTATATTACTTGATAACGATACGTATACTTGCGTAGAATCCCTAGAAATATAATTGAAATCTTACTTTGCTTGGGATCAAGTTTTCGGTGTGATTACCGGGGATTAAAATCTTCAAGTAGTGGTGTCAACTTCTTAAATTCTGCATATAAAAAAGAATACCAGGATCAAGTTTTTGGTGCTGTTGCCGGGGATCACAACGGTTGATCTTGACTTGTAGGAGAATTTTAGTTGAAGTAATTAGGCTTAACTTGGAAACTATAGTGTCGTAAAAACAGTTTTTGTGTGAAAAGTGTTCTTTATATGAAAAATGTTGCGAAAAAAAACTGTTTGTGTGAAAAACAAGGTGTTTGTGAAAATATTTTATAGTGTTGAATATATTTGTTATTTTATTTGTTTAATTATTAATGTATTGTTTGTTGTATTGTGTATGCAAAACAAATGATCTGTAAGACTTGTGTCTTATGATCCTAAGAAAGAAAAAAGGAAAAAAATTAAAAAAAAAACAAAAAGGACTTGAAAAACTAGAAATGAAAATGGAAAACATTTAAAATAGTAACTTGAAAAATCATCAAAAATCATTGAGGGATTATGTAAATCCTACAACGGATGAAATTCACTCAAGTATATAAAACCCTATCGTAGAAGCTGACTCGTTTGAAATAAATCCATCGATTATCCAACTAGTGCAGAACAACCAATTTGGAGGAACTCCTTCAGAGGATCCCTATTTACACTTATCAAAACTTCTAGAACTTTGTGCTACATTTCGTTATAACTACATGTCAGACGATGCTGTTAGACTAAGTTTTTTTTTCTTTTTCACTAAGGGATAAGACTAAAATGTGATTATACTCATTAGCACCTGGATCTATTAAAAATTGGGAGGAGTTAACTCAGAAATTCTTAGCTAAGTATTTTCCACCTTCAAGGACTACTAAACTTAGAAACAATATTATCTCATTTTGTCAGTATGAAGGGGAATCAATATACGAAACCTGGGAAAGATTTAAGGAAATTCTAAGTAAGTGTCCTCACCATGCTATGCCCGATTGGTTAATCATTTGAACTTTTCACAATGGGTTAGTAGGATCCCTTAGGTCTACAATTGACGATGCCGCTGGATTGGATCATTAATGTCAAAAAAATTTGATGTAACATTTGAGTTAATTGAAAAAAATGGCTACAAATGAATTTCAATGGCACTCTGCAAGGGAAAATCCTAAAAAGGTAGCCAATGTTCATGATACAGATGCGTTTGCAATTCTTGCATCTCAGGTTGCTAAAATATCAAGGAAGTTGGACCAAATTGGAATGAACCAGCCTAAATTTACTTCAGTAAGTGACAAAAGTTAATTAGGGCATATGATTGATTCTAACTTATTGTATGAGACTTTAAATACCATAAACAACCCATATTCTAACTTTTACAACTCAGGTTGGAAGAGCCATCCTAATTTTAACTAGTATCATACTATTTGGGGTGGAGACCAACAATGAGAAAATAATCATGCAAATCCTAATCGAAGTTGGAATAATCAGGGGAACACAAACTATAGACCTTCATATCCACCAAATTCTAACAGTGATCAATAATTTGAGGATAAGAAGATGTCTATAGAAGAAGTGGTATTGCAAATGGGAAACCAGTTGCAAGGTCAAAATGCTGTGATTAGAAACATAATGAATCAACTTGGACAAATTGCCAATTCACTTAGCAATAGACCCCAAGGAATGCTTCCTAGCAACACTGAGATAAACTCTAAAGAGAAAAATGATGAACAAATAGATGCTATCCAATTAAGAAGTGGAAGAGAGATAGAGGGTGTGGTTAGAAAAGAGAAAAAAGTTGTGAGAGAAATAAAGGAAACTAAAAGACCTAAAGAACATGTTTCTAAGGATCTTAAAAAATTAATATCTCCAACTAAAATCAATTTAGAAAGACCACCACCTCCATTTCCTCAAAGGCTTAGACAATATGAGTTGGATAAACAATTTTCAAAGTTCATGGAAGTAATTAAGAAGTTAACAATAAGTATTCCTTTTGCTAAAGCTTTGGAACAGATGTTAAGTTATGCAAAATTTATGAAGGTGATATTAAACAAGAAAAGGAAATTTGGGGATTACAAGACAGTTGCTCTAAGTGAGGAGTGCAACGCTATATTTCAGAAAAAGCTTCCTAAGAAACTTAAAGATCCTTCTAGCTTAATAGTTCCTTGTGCAATTGGAGAAATATTATGTGGAAAAGCTTTATGTTGTTTAGGATCGTGCATTAATGTGATGCCTCTAGAAATATTTAGAATGTTAGATTTAGCTGATATTTCTCCCACTACTGTAACCCTTCAGTTAGCTGATCGATCTATCATTTATCCAAAAGGAGTTATAGAAGAGGTGCTTGTTAAAGGGGATAAATTTATATTTCCTATGAACTTTATTGTATTAGATATGGAGGAAGATAAAGAAAATCCAATTATTTTGGGGAGAAATTTTCTTATTACTGGACAAGCTATGATAGATGCACAAAAAAAAGAGTTGACTATGAATAATAATAACCATGAAGCCACTTTTGATGTTTTAAAGGCTATGCAGTATCCAACTGAGACAAAAGATGATGATTGTTTTTGGATCGATGAAATTGATTATCTAAGTAAAGACCATTTCCAAGAAAGTTATGAGAGTAAGTTAATAGAGGAGATCGAAATGAACTTTCATGATGAGTTGAAAATGTTGTTTAAAGAAGAATGTATGCATGTTCAGAAGAGGTGTGAAATGATGGACGTTACCGATAATAGTAAAATTTTAATTCCATTTATTTAAAAATCTCATGAACTTAAGATGAATGTGCCTCATACAATTTTAAGGCCTACCTATTTAGGAAATTCATCTACACTACCAGTCTTTATATATTCAAATTTGACTCAATCACAAGAACCTGAATTGAATGATGAAATCAATAAAAGATCTCCTAAGAAAGAGTTATTCAAAATCACTGAATGACATATTCTGTGGTATACAAAAAAAATGAATGAGATTCTGATGCTGGGGCAACCAGAGTAAAAGTTGGATATATCGGGTCGTCGATGTTATACCAAGCGCTTCGTGAGGGGCAACCCATGGTTATCTTTGTTATCTATTTATTGTGATTGTTGTTATGTTGGATTGGATAATAGTGAGATGTTGGACTTTGATCTGTGTTTGATGTGTAAGGGTGGATTGGATTAATGTCATGAGGTAATTCCTTCATCATGACTATTTGTATATGATTTCTGGTAGTAGCAGGTTGACGAATCTGTTACGACTGAGTTCTTAACCGGAGCTGAGCATTACCTTGAATCATGTAGTGTTTGGACTTGAGACACTCCATGTAAACTCTATTACTTCCTTTATCTGACTTTGTCTTCATCGGGTAACGTCATAAACTTACTAAGTGAACAATATCTAGATGAACTACACTATATTTACCAGATTTTGTATGCCTTAGACTTAAAGTAAACCTGAAATTGGTAACACATGAAGTAATTCTAGTCCATGGGTGATAATGATACAAGGTTTTATAATACACCCACTTTATTAGTGTAGTTTATTCCATTAGAAATTGAAAGTAAAGAGGGGAAATGTGAGTAGAAGGGAGATCAAATTAACCTCAATCGTTGTTTGTTTATGAATATGTAAGTGCCCAAAAAATGACGCTTAGGTGCCTGTGACGGTTTTCAACATATCTTCTAGAATATATGTCAGATTTGGACAATTTGTTAAGCAATGCTTCGTGCATCTCTTGGGAAATTCATTGGAAATGAGAAAAGGAACTTTCTAGAAGAATTTTGGGCTGTTATATGGAGTTTTGAAGAGGCACTTCAAGCACCATTTGGAAGATTCATTGAATATGGCAGTTTTGAAGAGACACTTAAGCATCTCTTGGGAAATTATAAAAAAGGCTTAGAAATATTTAAAAAAAAACTCTTAGAATCTTGAATTAATTGAAAGAGGATA
Organism: Phalaenopsis hybrid cultivar; assembly: GCA_002079205.1. NCBI lineage: Eukaryota > Viridiplantae > Streptophyta > Magnoliopsida > Asparagales > Orchidaceae > Phalaenopsis > Phalaenopsis hybrid cultivar. Next base: position 456,489 of record JXCR01110591.1, on the reverse strand, counting down.
AGAAGACTTGGAGAAGAAGAGAAGAAGGCTTGGGTGGAGCCCGAAGCGGGGCGACAAGGTGAGAGAGAAAGAGAGAGTGAGATATTTCTTCTTTTCTTTTCACTTTGTTCTTGGAGAGGATTGTAAGGAGATTTCTTTTTACATACAAGGAGACTTTGATTTCTATCAGATATTAGTATTTTCATTGTATTTTAATTTGAATTTAGTACCTTGTTTGTATGGTTTCCAAAGTCTTTGTTCAATGAAAAGTTCTTGTTGTTTCTCCATATGTAGTGAGTAGTTTTCATTACTCTTCCTCTTATAATGGAATTAGTATGCATGTGTAGGATATAGAATCGTGAATAGAGTGAGAATATATTGTGATGATTTTACTTTGTTCTTCATTTACATGTAAACTTGATCAACTTGCATGTTAAAATCTATTGTGAGAACATATAAGATTCGGGATGGTATTGTCTCAATCAACTATGGTAGAATTACATGAGATTGTATGGATGAGAATGTTGTCCATATAGTTAAGTTCAAATAAATAGGAAAATAATCTTTAAAGGGTGTAGAATTAGAGGACTTCAGAGGGACATACTAAAACCCCTAATTTGGTCTATTATTTTAGGTTTTGATGCTAGTATCTTCCCTGCCTAGCCCGTCTTCAAAACTATTCAAACTTTAGGTTAACCAATGTTCTTTATAACATCTCTAGGAAGGGTAAAAAATATAATTGCTCCTATTTGTTACAATCTCTCTCACTACTTGTTTTACTTTTACACATGTCACTACTTTTATTACATGAGGAAGAATACATTTAATATATTAAAAACCCCACTTTCTGATTTTCACTAAGTATTTTAATTTAGAAGTAGAAGTATCATTGTAGTGATAATTATAGGATAAAATAAAAACTAAACTTTTATCGACCTTCCAAGCTAGGGCATGTTATTATAAACTAGAATTTCTCTTGAAAGTTGTCGTGATTAACCTCGATCTCCGTGGGATCGATATTCGAGGCTTAATCAGAAAGCTCTATATTACTTGATAACAATATGTGTACTTGCGTAGAATCCCTAGAAATATAATTGAAATTTTACTTTGCTTGGGTCAAGTTTTTGGTGTCATTACCGGGAATTAAAATCTTCAAGTAGTGGTGTCAACTTCTTAAACTCTACATATAAAAAAAGAATATTAGGATCACAACCCATGGTTTATTTTGTGAAAATTGCATAAAAAAGTGACTTCTCATTTGAGGAAGTAGATATTGATGTGTTTGACAATGTCCACTCAAGAGTTTTGCAAGCTCAATAGGAGGTAGATTTTTTGGAATCCCAGGCTATCTGCACTCCTTCACTTGTTTAAAATTTTGCTTAGGCTCACCAAAAACTCCTTGAGGAAATTGCTATTGAGGAAGATTTCTTAAGGCAAAAAGCTTGTGATATGCACTTTATCAATGGTGATTGAAATACTAAATATTTCAAAGCTACCATCAAGCATAGAAGGAATATTAATTCTATTCTTAAGATTGTCAAAAGTGAGGGTGTTGTCCTTACCGATGTAGAACAAAATGGCTTCAATGCTACGGATTACTTTACTTTTCTTTATGATGATGTTTTGCAGGTCAATGCAATTGATCTAGATCTATTTGATACAGATAGAGAGCTGGTATCATCCTCTCTTTGTCTGACCTTCCTACTGAGCTGGAAATTCTCTTTGCTATCAAAGATATCCACTCGCACAAGGCTCTTATTCCTGATGGTTTTACTTCTTCTTTCTATATTTCTTACTGGGACATTATAAAAAATGAGGTAACTCTTGCAATTCAAAGTTTTTTTCATGGCGACGATCCTGGTAAGTATTTCACTGCTGCCCTGATTGTGCTTATTTCAAAATCCACTGATAAATTACACTGGAAGAATTTTAGACATATCTCTCTAACTTATGTGGTTTCTAAGATCATAAGTAAATTGATTGTGGCCCGTCTACAACCTCACCTTCCCTCCCTTATTTCCCCCCATCAATCAGCTTTTGTTAAGGGTCATGATATCTCTGGTAATATTTTGTTAGCTCAAGATATTATTAAAGATCTGGACAGGAAATGTAGGGGTGGAAATTTGGTTATAAAACTGGATATCAAAAAGGCCTTTGATATAATAAGCTGGGAGTTTATAATCAATGTCTTGATGGCTAGAGGTTTCAATGCTAGTTTTTCCATACTAATTAAAAGATGGTTGTCCAATATCCATTGCTGTGTGATTGTTAATGGTAATTCCTATAGTTTTTTCTCAGCTAAAAGGGGTATTAAGCAGGGGGACCCTCTATCCCCTGCCATTTTCATCATTTGTTTTGACTACTTATCTAGATTACTTAATCGTTTTCAATTGTTTCACCCTCACACATAATTCTCTCATAAGGCTAAAACTATGGTCTCCCACTTAGCTTATGCTGATGATGTTATTATTTTTGCTAATGCACNTTCTCTCATAAGGCTAAAACTATGGTCTCCCACTTAGCTTATGCTGATGATGTTATTATTTTTGCTAATGCATCCAAACTTGCTATTAAAAAAATAATAACGCTCTTAAATGATTTCCAGAATTGTTCTGGTTTGGTTTTTGACAGTGACAAATGTAAGCTTTATCGCAACAAGCATGTCAAACACTATATCGCTAGTTGGGGGGATTCCTTCACTGGTTATCAGCACGCCTCTATCCCTTTAAAGTATCCCAGGGTAAATCTGATTAGAGGGAGGAAAAAGTAGATTCAAATGGATGATGCCATTGACAAAATTAAGCATAAGATTAATGACTGGAGGAATATCTTTCTTTTTACTGGGGGTAGGCTTACTCTACTTTTTAGTGTGCTACAAAGTATTCCACTCTATGCTTTACAGGTGTTCAACCCAAAGAAGAGTGCCATTAAAGTTTTGGAGAGGCTATTTAATAAATTCCTGTGGGTTGGGAACGGTGTTAAGAAAATTTGGGTCTCATGGCATAAGATTTGTAAACCCAAAAAAATGGGGGTTTCAATTTCAAAGCTTTGCAGCATACTATTGAGGTTAATATGTGCAGAATTTGGTTTAAGTTTAGAGAGGTCTCTTCTCTCTGGGCTTCTTTTATGCATAAAAAATGTTGTGCTACTTCCCACCCTTCCCAGTTTTTGAGGAAGGTGGGAGACTCTAAGATTTGGAAGGCTAATTTGAATGCCAGATCCTCTGCTAGAGACTTTATGTTTAGGGATATTGGTGAGGGAAACATCTCTTTATGGAATGATAATTGGGGATTTCCTTCTCTTTCAGAGCACACTCATCCATCTCATACAAACACTTTGCTCGTTTCTGATCTCTTTTCACAAGGAAGTTGGGATTTTGCTAAGCTTTGTTCTCTAGTGGGGGAGCTAAATGCTTTACATATATCAAATACTCCTACTACTTTTTCCTGTAGAGATTATCCTGTTTGGAAGAAGTCTTCTTCACAGTCAGTCTGTAAATTGATACATGGTACTTTACACTCTCATCCGGATTGGTTTTGGGGTAATTGGATTTGGCATAAAGTCTTTTCTCACTCCATCTCTTTCTTACTTTGGCATTATTTCTCCTCCTTAATCCCTCTTGATGACATTCTAAAACCGAAAGGTTTAAGATTGACATCAAGATGCCCTCTGTGTAGAAATTCAGAGGAAGGCATAAGACACATTTTTTTAATGTGCTTTTTCAATAGAGGTCTGGAATAATTTGGGTCTACATTTTGGTATCCCCCGGTCTCACAAGGGCACTTTAATTAACTACTTGTGGGAGTGAAAAGCTTTTGCTGATGATGAGGGAAGGAGTTTTTCCTTCCCTCTGCTGGTCTTTTGGTTTCTATGGTCTGTTAGAAACAACCATAAATATGATTCCTCCCCGTACTGCCACTATCACTTCTTCCTATATTCTGGCTTAGTTCTCTAAGGCCCTAAGGGCCTCTGCTAATTTTGCTCCCCTAGGTAAGAGAGCTAGGCCCCCTCTATTGGTCAGTTGGATGCCTCCTCCTACTGGTTGGGTGAAAGTCAATGTTGATGGAAGCTGGAATGTGTTGTCTGCTGTTGTTGGTGACCTCTTTAGAAACTCTGAGGGGCATTTTATGGGTTATTTTACTTCACCTTTTGCCGCTGATACTCCCTTATCAACTGAATGTTGGGGGGTATATCTTGCTTTAAAAGTGGAATTTGCTTTTAATTTTCATAATATTATTGACTCTAAACTGCTATATGAGATGTTAATGGGAGTTTCTCCACCCCACTGGGCTATTATCTGTACCCTCAAACGAATATACGCCCTAATTGCTAATCATCATCTGACTGTTAGATGGAGTTTTATTCACAGGGAAGGAAACTCCCATGCCCACTGGTTAGCCAGGCAATCAGGTGGAGTGTGCTATGTTGGTGTATCTCCCCTATCCCCCTTCAGCTTTTACTTACTGAGGATTCTTTAAATCTATCTGTCGGCGCTATTTTGGGTTGGTTTGTGGGGAGTTTCCCGTAAGAAGCCGTCGGTCGCCGGAATCAAAATCCCGTCGCCCCGCTTCGGAAGGACATTGAAGTATGAAATCAAACTGACCCCATATTTTTCATAGCTTAAAATGAAAGAGCACTGTACCTCGAATCCTGTATGTATCCTAAAAAATAAACACAAGACTTGAGGATGAGACTCGATCAAATAAACTAAGGAAAGTATGACGTTTTTTTGGTCTGCGAAACCTTTGTATTTGCTGATAAGTTTCCCTATTTAATATAAGGGATTAAATAGGGTTTATATTAAGCTGGGTTCAGACATGCTTCCTATAAGGGCAAGTCCCTATAGTTAATTACATCTTAAATGACCAAAATCACCTAAGAAGACTCAAGATAAAAATCAAGAAATATTATCTTTAAGGAATTTCAAGGNTATATATATATATATATATATATATATATATATATATATATATATATGTATGTATCTATGTATCTATGTATATATGTGTATGTATGTATGTATGTATGTATGTATGTATGTATGTATGTATGTATGTATGTATCTATATACATATATATATGTATGTATCTATATACATATGTATGTATGTATCTGTATACATATGTATGTATGTATCTGTATACATATGTATGTATATATCTGTATACATATGTACGTATATATATGTATATATATACATATATATGTATATATATACATATATATATATCTATATGTGTGTGTGTGTGTGTGTGTGTGTGTGTGTGTGTGTGATATATATATAAGCGGGATGGATGTTTCAGGAGCTCTGCTAGGGTTTGGGTTTCCCGGAGCTCTGGAGGTGATTTCGGGATGCTGACGGTGTTTCTTCTGTCTCGTCTGCCGGATGTTGGTGAGATCATTCCTTTTGCTTTCTTGTATTGGCTCCTCCTTCGTGCTCATTTCTTGCTCCTCGGTTTTTTAGTTCTAGCCGTCTATGACAAAAACTTATGCCGGAGTCACTGGCGGAGGCTCCTCCTCCGGTGATGCTCCAAAGTTTGCTTTTCCTTATTCTTTTCACGAATCTTTGAATCTTGGAGGGGAGTACAACTTCATTAAGAAGCACTGAGAACACTATTCTGGCTTCTACTTGTCGTTTTCATCTGGTGGGAAAATTTCTCTATAGACCACCGAAATTTGATTTTCTTCTTAAACAGATTGAGCTTTGGAATTTGGCTGGGCGTTGGAATATTGGAGCTCTTGATAGTAGACATATTCTGATTCAGCTCTCTTATGAGGATGACTATGCTAAACTCTTTGCTCGTAGAACTATTCTTTTTAAAGATGTTTTGATGAAAGTCCTAAAATGGAATACTGATTTTGACCCCCGAGCTGAGCTTCGAATTATTCCGGTTTGGCTTCGTCTTCCTGGGTTGAAAGTGCACCTGTTTAACCACGAGATATTATTCTCTCTAGCTGCTATGTTTGGCAAACTGCTATGTTAGATGCTCCGACTTTTAACTTAACAGAACCCTTCATGGCTAAAATTTTAATTGAAAGAGATGTCACTTTACCACCCTCAGAAGAGGTTTGGATAGGTTCTACACATACTGTGTACCGACAACAGGTTTTTCTTGAGAAGCATCCTCACTACTGCTTCCATTGCCGCATGTTTGGACACGACTCGGCGCAATGCTTTCACCTACATCCTCAGTTAAGAAAAAGTAGCGCATATCATTTGACCTCTGCTGAGAATAAGATTATCCAGAGATCACCTCCAGAGATAGAACAAAATGTCCCTTATATGGAAGAGAATATTGCTATGCAACATGGTGCCGAAGAGCTTGATGGTCCACCAATTATTGAGAGTATTGAAGCCAGAGTGGATCTGGTTTCTGATACACAATGCCCACACCTCCCCACATTATCTCAAAAATTTTCATCTTCAATTAATAGCTCCGATTTAATGGTTGATAATGTCATTGAATTACCTATAGCCAATACTTCCTCTAGGGAATTACCCACAGAGGAAACTCCCCAAACTATTTCATCCCAGCTGCCCCCTGCTATGCCCTCTACTCCTATACACTCACTATCTATTGAACCTGCTGGTGTTCAGCCATTGGACCCTGTTGCTGATGCTATTTTGGCCTTGGATTCTGAATGGAGCATCCAAAAATACAGTAGGAAGAGAGAAAGAAGGAAATCTGAAATTTCTAATTTGAAAACCTCAAACATAATTGATGTCACATATCATTCTGAAGGAGAGCACTTGCACCTTCCCACTAGGATCACTAGGAGCGGTGCTTTTGGCCAACATGCTTAACATATTAGTGTCGAACATTAGGGGAGTGGCAAACCCCACTCCAGTAATCGTTTAAATTATTTATGTAGGGTCCATAAGCCTGACATTTTTGTAATTTTGGAGCCTCTGTTGCTGTTTATAAGGATAGGATTATTAAAAATGCAAAAATACCTAACAATAAGAACAACAAAATATGGCTTCTTTGGAAGAAGGATGTTCAATTAAACATCATTGAGGATGATTTGCAATATTTTATTGTTCATTATACGTTGGAGGAGTTCCATGGTTGGGCTACCTTTGTTTATGCCAACTCTTTATTACAAGATAAACTTCTTTTTTGGCAACAACTTATCCATATGGGTGTTTCTATTGCTGATAACTGGTTTGTTGGAGGTGATCCGAACATGGTCATGTCCCCTTTGGAGAAAAGAGGTGGAGCAAAAGTTGATACTAATCTTATTAATCATTTCTGTGAGCATATTATTGAAGTTGGTCTTTTTTATTTGGGTTTCTCGGGTTCTCCTTACACTTGGAGGAGAGATTTACTCATGCAGAGGCTTGACAGGTTTCTGGGAAACTCCTTTTTTCATGATTATTATAATATTATTCATGTCAAGCAACTTAATCATGTTGCTTCCAACCATAATCCCATTTTTCTTAGCTTGGCTTTTCATTTTAAACCTGCTAACTCTCATTTTAGAATTTTCAATGTTTGGACCTCTCATCCTACCTTTTTGAATTTGGTTAAACAAGCTTGAAATACTGGGTTGTGTGGCAGCCTGATACGCCTAAAAATGTACTATTTCTTNTTTCATTCTAAACCTGCTAACTCTCATTTTAGAATTTTCAATGTTTGGACCTCTCATCCTACCTTTTTGAATCTGGCTAAACAAGCTTGAAATACTGGGTTGTGTGGCAGCCTGATACGCCTAAAAATATACTATTTTTTATGCTTCATTTTATAATGATATTGCAATTTAAAGGTATGTTTTCTTTTGTTTTTGGTTGTAGGTACATCAAATTGAAGAATTTAGAGTGATTGGAGCAAAAGGAACAAAAATGAACCAAAATAGAGCAAATTGGAGCAAATCGGGTCAATCCGGGGCACACCGGAGCCAAGGGGACATAAAACAGACACTTATGTGCCTGTGCCCGGTGCTTAAATGCCCAAGATGGCACTTAGGCGCCACCATATAGTGAGGGGGGCGCTTAAGTGCCCAAAAAACGGTGCTTAGGTGCCGGTGACGGTTTTTAACATATCTTCTAGAATATATGTCAGATTTGGATGATTTTTAAAGCGGTGCTTCATGCATCTCTTGGGGAATTCATTGGAAATGAGAAAAGGGACTTTCTAAAAGAATTTGGGGTGGTTATATGAAATTTTGAAGAGGCACTTCAGGCACCATTTGGAAGATTCATTGAATTTGGACAGTTTTGAAGAGACACTTAAGCATCTATTGGGAAATTATAAAAAAAGGCTTAGAAATGTTTTTAAAACAACTCTTAGACTCTTGAATTAATTTAAAGAGGAGAATAAGACTTGGAGAAGAAGAGAAGACGGCTTGGGCGTGAGCCTCAAGCGGAGCGGCAAGGTGAGAAAGAAAGAGAGAGTGTGAGAGATTTCTTCTTTTCTTTTCACTTTGTTCTTGGAGAGGATTGTAAGAAGATTGCTTTTTCTATATAAGGAGATTTTGATTTCTATTAGAGATAAGTATTTTAATTGTAATTTGATTTGAATTTAGGTACTTTGTTTGTATGTTTTCCAAAGTCTTTGTTCAATGAAAAGTTCTTGTTGTTTCTCCATATGCAGTGAGTAGTTTTCTTTACTCTTCCTCTTGTAATGAATTAGTATGCATGTGTAGGATATAAAATTGAGTAGAGTGAGAATATATTGTGATTATTTTACTTTGTTCTTCATGTACATGTAAACTTGATCAACTTGCATGTTAAAATTTGTTGTGAGAACATGTAAGATCCGGGAAGGTATTGTCTCAATTAACTATGGTATGAGAATGTTATCCATATAGTTAAGTGCAAATAAATAGAGAAATAATCTTTAAAGGGTGTAGAATTAGAGGACTTTAGAGTGACAGGATAAAGCCCCTAATTTGGTCTAATGTTTTAGGTTTTGATGCGAGATGTTAGTCTCTAAGTGGAGGGATAAGAGGGAACTCTAGGGTGAGAGCTAGTATCTTCCCTGCCTAGCCCATCTTCAAAATTATTCAAACTTTAGATTAATCAATGTTCTTTATAACATCTCTAATAAGGGTAAATAATATAATTTCCCATATTTGTCACAATCTCTCTCACTACTTGTTTTACTTTTACACATGTCATTATTTTCATTGCATGAGGAAGAGTACTTTTAATCCACTTTCTGATATTCACTAAATATTTTAATTTAAAAGTAAAAGTATTATTGTAGTGGTAATTATAGGATAAAATCAAAACCAAACTTTTGTTGACCTTCCAAGCTAGGGTGTGTTATTCTAAACTAGAATTTCTCATGAAAGTCACTGTGATTAACCTCGATCTCTGTGGGATCGATATTCGAGACTTAATCAGCAAGCCCTATATTACTTGATAACGATACATATACTTGCGTAGAATCCCTAGAAATATAATTGAAATCTTACTTTGCTTGGGATCAAGTTTTTGGTGTGATTACCGGGGATTAAAATCTTCAAGTAGTGGTGTCAACTTCTTAAATTCTACATATAAAAAAGAATATCAGGATCAAGTTTTTGGCGCTGTTGCCGAGGATCGCAATGATTGATCTTGACTTGTAGGAGAATTTTAGTTGAAGTAATTAGGCTTAGACTTGGAAACTATAGTGTCGTAAAAACTGTTTTTGTGTGAAAAGTGTTTTTTGTATGAAAAATGTTGTGAAAAAAAATTATTTGTGTGAAAAATAAGGTGTTTGTGAAAATATTTTATAGTGTTGAATATATTTTTATTTTATTTGTTTAATTATTAATGTATTGTTTGTTTGTTGTGTTGCGTATGCAAAAAAAATGATCTGTAAGACTTGTGTCTTATGATCCTAAGATAGAAAAAAAGGAAAAAAATAAAAAAAAATAGAAAGGACTTGAAAAACTATAAATGGAAATGGAAAAAATTTAAAATAATAACTTAGAAAATCATCATAAATCATTGAGAGATTATGTAAATCCTACGACAGATGAAATTCACTCAAGCATATAAAAACCTATCGTAGAAGCTGACTCGTTTGAAATAAATCCATCGATTATCCAACTAGTGCAAAACAACCAGTTTGGGGGAACTCCTTCAGAGGATCCTTATCTACACTTATCAAAATTTATAGAAGTTTGTGCTACATTTTGTTATAATGGCATGTCAGACGATGCTGTTAGACTAAGATTTTTTTCCTTTCTCACTAAGGGATAAGGCTAAAATGTGGTTATACTCATTAGCACCTGGCTCTATTAAAAATTGGGAGGAGTTAACTCAGAAATTCTTAGCTAAGTATTTTTCACCTTCAAGGACTACTAAACTTAGAAACGATATTATCTCATTTTGTCAGTATAAAGGAGGATCAATATACAAAACCTGGGAAAGATTTAAGGGAATCCTAAGTAAGGGTCCACACCATGCTATGCCTGATTGGTTAATCATTCAAACTTTTTACAATGGGTTAGTAGGATCCCTTAGGTCTACAATTGACGATGCCGCTGGTGGATCATTAATGTCAAAAACATTTGATGTAACATTTGCGTTAATTGAAAAAAATGGCTACAAATGAATTTCAATGGTCCTCTGCAAGGAAAAATCCTAAAAAGGTAGCCAATGTTCATGATACAGATGCGTTTGCAATTCTTGCATCTCAGGTTGCTAAAATATCAAGGAAGTTGAACCAAATTGGAATGAACCAGCCTCAATTTACTTCAGTAAGTGATGAAAGTTCATTAGGGCATATGATTGATTTTAACTTATCGTATGAGACTTTAAATATCATAAACAACCCGTATTCTAACTTTTACAACTCAGGTTGGAAGAGCCATCCTAATTTTAACTGGTATCATACTATTTGGGGTGGAGACCAACAATGAAAAATAATCATGCAAATCCTAATAAAAGTTGGAATAATTAGGGGAACACAAACTATAGACCTTCATATCCACCAAAATCTAACATTGATCAATAATTTGAGGATAAGAGATGTCTATAGAAGAAGTGGTATTGCAAATGGGAAACCAGTTGCAAGGTCAAAATGCTGTGATTAGAAACATAGTGAATCAACTGGGACAAATTGCCAATTTACTTAGCAATAGACCCCAAGGAACGCTTCCTAGCAACACTGAGATAAACTCTAAAGAGAAAAATGATGAACAAATAGATGCTGTCCTATTAAGAAGTGGAAGAGAGATAGAGGGTGTGGTTAGAAAAGAGAAAAAAGTTGTGAGAGAAATAAAAGAAACTAAAAGACCTAAAGAACATATTTCTAAGGATTTGGAAAAATTAATATCTCCAACTAAAATCAATTTAGAAAGACCACCACCTCCATTTCCTCAAAGACTTAGACAATATAAGTTTGATAAAAAATTTTCAAAGTTCATGGAAATAATTAAGAAGTTAACAATAAGTATTCCTTTTGCTAAAGCATTGGAACAGATGTCAAGTTATGCAAAATTTATGAAGGAGATATTAAACAAAAAAAGGAAATTTGGGGATTATGAGACAGTTGCACTAAGTGAGGAGTGCAGCGCTATATTTCAGAAAAAAGCTTCCTAAGAAACTTAAAGATCCTTCTAGCTTAATAGTTCCTTATGCAATTGGAGAAAGATTATGTGGAAAAGCTTTATGCTGTTTAGGATCGTGCATTAATGTGATGCCTCTAGAAATATTTAGAATGTTAGATTTAGCTGATATTTCTCCCACTACTGTAACCCTTCAGTTAGCTGATCGATCTATCATTTATCCAAAAGGAGTTATAGAAGAGGTGCTTGTTAAAGTGGATAAATTTATATTTCCTATGAACTTTATTGTATTAGATATGGAGGAAGAGAAATAAAATTCAATTATTTTGGGGAGACATTTTCTTATTACTGGACAAGCTATAATAGATGCACAAAAAGGAGAGTTGACTATGAATATTAATAACCATGAAACCACTTTTGATGTTTTAAAGGCTATGAAGTATCCAACTAAGAGAAAAGATGATGATTGTTTTTGGATCGATGAAATTGATTATCTAAGAAAAGACCATTTCCAAGAAAGCTATGAGAGTAAGTTAATAGATGAGATCGAAATGAACTTTCATAATGAGTTGAAAATGTTGTTTAAAGAAGACTGTATGAAAGTTCAGAAGAGGTGTGAAATGATGGACGTTACCGATAATAGTAAAATTTTAATTCCATCTATTGAAAAATCTCATGAACTTAAGATGAATGTGCCCCATACAATTTTAAGGCCTACCTATTTAGGGAATTCATCTACACTATCAGTTTTTATATATTCAAATTTGACTCAATCACAAGAACCTGAATTGAATGATGAAATCAATAAAAGATCTCCTAAGAAAGAGTTATTCAAAATCACTGAATGATATATTCTATGGTATACGAAAAAAAAGAATGAGATTCTGATGCTGGGGCAACCAGAGTAAAAATTGGATATATCGGATCGTCGATGTTATACCAAGCGCTTCGTGGGAGGCAACCCATGGTTATCTCTGTTATCTGTTTATTGTGATTATTGTTATTTTGGATTGGATAATAATGAGATGTTGGACTTTGATCTGTGTTTGATGTGTAAGGGAGGATTGGATTAATGTTGTGAGGTAATTCCTTCATCATGACTATTTGTATATGATTTTTGGTAGTAGCAGGTTGACGAGTCTGTTACGACTTAGTTCTTAACCAGAGTTGAGCATTACCATGAATCATGTAGTGTTTGGACTTGAGACACTCCATGTAAACTCTATTACTTCCATTATCTGACTTTGTTTTCATCGGGTAAGGTCATAAACTTACTGAGTGAACAACATCTGGATGAACTGCACTATATTTATCAGATTGTGTATGCCTTAGACTTAGAGTAACCCTGAAATTGGTGACACATGAAGTAAGTCTAGTCCATGTGTGATAATGATACAAGGTTTTATAATACACCCACTTTATTAGTTTAGTTTATTTCGTTAGAAATTGAAAGTAAAGAGGGGAAATGTGAGTAGAAGGGAGATCAAATTAACCTCAATCGTTATTTGTTTATGAATATGTGAGTCTATGTATTGGAGTTTGTGTGTCTATGTTTGTAAGTCAAGTTAAATGAGTCTTTATAGATGACAAAACTTATCTCAATATTTTAAACTTGCTAGCATCCAGAAATTCCTTTATGAAGTTTAAAATGTGTTACTGTTTAATCTTCAATTTGTACTTGTTCTACTATTTAAAACTCCTTTATAGTGTTATGTCAAGCATGTTTAGGCTAGATTTACTTTGTACTTCAATATTCTACCATGTGTTATTTGTTGATATTTTTGTAGGATGTGTAGTAAATTGTTAAAGTTATCTTTCCCTGCCGCATATTTTTGTACTTCATTGACACACATGTTTGATCTTAAGTTTGGGGGGGGGGGGGAAGAAAAATGTTTCAAATTTAAACCTTATTTTCAAAATTATTACCAATAAGTTTTTATTTTATTTCTAATGATTATTTTTATGTGGAGTCATCTTAAGGATGTTAAAATTTTAAATATAGAAATGGAGTTAGAAAACATAATTGATATTGTTAGTGAAAAGGGTGAACTTAGAGTTAAGGATATTTAGTGGAGAATTGGGAAAATGAATAACTATCTTTAGTAGGAAAAATTATATTTTTTGAAAAATTAAGGATTCATAGAATTCTTATTTTCAAACATTTAAGGCTCTCTTAGAAAGTATATTTTTTAAATATACATCTTTTCAAGTGAAGGAAAGTAATAAGTTTTAACTTTAGAGGATGATAGTGGAATTCAAAATTATTTAAGGACTTCTCTAGATATATTAGTCCTCACATACAAAAAAAAAATAATGGATAAAAAAGATACTGAAAAAAAGAAGAAGAAAAAATAAAGTGAAGAGAAGCTTGAGGAGAAGTCTTAATAAAAAATTGGTTTCACTTGAGCCTATATAAAGTAAAGAACTTAGAACAATCCTAAGCTTGATTTTTATACTTATATTAGTAAAAATTATTTTTAAGAAAGGCCTTAATTTTAGAAAGTAAAGTTCATAGGATCCAAAGTTTGAAAAATCTGCATATATTTCTGAACTAGATAAAAAAAAAATTTCCAAGTTTGATGATAAATATTTTATACCCTGGGCTAGTCTGATTCACTAACAGCTCTTCTTATTTGAACTATCACATTTTTAGAATAAAATTTTAACAATTCTAAGGGATGAACCATTAACTCTAATCTACATAAATTATTTTAAAAATGTAGTATTACATGAGGACAAGTAATGTTTAAGTTTGAAGGATTTTGATATATCTAAAAATGTACTATTTTTTATGGTTCATTTTATAATGATATTGAACTTTAAATGTATGTTTTCTTGTGTTTTTGGTTGTAGGTACATCAAATTGAAGAATTTGGAGTGATTGGAGCAAAAGGAACAAAAATGGACCAAAACGGAGCAAACCGGAGCAAATCAGGTCGAACCGGGGCACACTGGAGCCAAGGGGACCTAAACTGGACACTTAAGTGCATGTTCTAAGCGTTTAAGCACCCAAAATAGTGCTTAGGTTCCACTATATAGAGAGGGGGGCGCTTAAGTGCCCAAAAAACGACGCTTAGGTGCCTGTGACGGTTTTCAACATATCTTCTAGAATATATGTCAAATTTGGACAATTTTTGAAGCGATGCTTCATGCATCTCTTGGGGAATTCATTGGAAATAAGAAAAGGGACTTTATAGAAGAATTTTGGGCTGTTATATGGAGTTTTGAAGAGGCACTTCAAGCACCATTTGGAAGATTCATTGAATATGGCAGTTTTGAAGAGACACTTAAGCTTCTCTTGGGAAATTATAAAAAAGGCTTAGAAATATTAAAAAAAAAACTCTTAGAATCTTGAATTAATTGAAAGAGTATAAGAAGACTTGGAGAAGAAGAGAAGAAGGCTTGGGTGGAGCCCTAAGCGGGGCGACAAGGTGAGAGAGAAAGAGAGAGAGTGAGAGATTTTTTATTTTCTTTTCACTTTGTTCTTGGAGAGGATTGTAAGGAGACTTATTTTTACATACAAGGAGAGTTTGATTTCTATCAAATATTAGTATTTTCATTGTTTTTTTATTTGAATTTAGTACCTTGTTTGTATGGTTTCCAAAGTCTTTGTTCAATGAAAAGTTCTTGTTGTTTCTCCATATGTAGTGAGTAGTTTTCTTTACTCTTCCTCTTATAATGGAATTAGTATGCATGTGTAGGATATAGAATCGTGAATAGAGTGAGAATATATTGTGATGATTTTACTTTGTTCTTTATTTACATGTAAACTTGATCAACTTGCATGTTAAAATCTATTGTGAGAACATATAAGATTTGGGATGGTATTGTCTCAATCAACTATGGTAGAATCACATGAGATTGTATGGATGAGAATGTTTTCCATATAGTTAAGTTCAAATAAATAGGAAAATAATCTTTAAAGGGTGTAGAATTAGATGAATTCAGAGTGACATACTAAAACCCCTAATTTGGTCTATTATTTTAGGTTTTGATGCTAGTATCTTCCCTGCCTAGTCCGTCTTCAAAACTATTCAAACTTTAGATTAACCAATGTTCTTTATAACATCTCTAGGAAGGGTAAAAAATATAATTGCTCCTATTTGTCACAATCTCTCTCACTACTTATTTTACTTTTACACATCTCTAGGAAGAGTACATTTAATATATTAAAAACCCAACTTTATGATTTTCACTAAGTATTTTAATTTAGAAGTAGAAGTATTATTGTAGTGATAATTATAGGATAAAATAAAAACCAAACTTTTATCGACCTTCCAAGCTAGGGCGTGTTATTCTAAACTAGAATTTCTTTTGAAAGTCGTCGTGATTAACCTCGATCTCCGTGGGATCGATATTCGGGGCTTAATCAGAAAGCCCTATATTACTTGATAACAATATGTATACTTGCATAGAATCCCTAGAAATATAATTAAAATTTTACTTTGCTTGGGTCAAGTTTTTGGTGTCATTATCGAGGATTAAAATCTTCAAGTAGTGGTGTCAACTTCTTAAACTCTACATATAAAAAAGAATATTAGGATCACAACCCATGGTTTATTTTGTGAAAATTACATAAAAAAGTGACTTCTCATTTGAGGAAGTAGAATATTGATGTGTTTGGCAATGTCCACTCCAGAGTTTTACAAGCTCAATAGGAGGTGGATTTTTTGGAATCCCAGGCTATCTGCACTCCTTCACTTGTTAAAAATTTTGCTTAGGCTCACCAAAAACTCCTTGAGGAAATTGCTATTGAGGAAGATTTCTTAAGGCAAAAAGCTTGTGATATGCACTTTATCAATGGTGATTTAAATACTAAATATTTAAAAGCTACCATCAAGGATAGAAGGAATATTAATTATATTCTTAAGATTGTCAAAAGTGAGGGTGTTGTCCTTATCGATGTAGAATAGACTGGCTCCAATGCTACAAATTACTTTACTTTTCTTTATGACGATGTTTTGCAGGTCAATGCAATTGATCTGGATCTGTTTGATGCAGATAGAGAGCTGGTATCATCCCTCTCTTTGTCTGACCCTCCTACTGAGCTGTAAATTCTCTCTGCTATCAAAGATATCCACTCCCACAAGGCTCTTAGCCCTGATGGTTTTACTTATTCTTTCTATATTTCTTACTGGGACATTATAAAAAATGAGGTAACTCTTGCCATTCAAAGTTTTTTTCATGGCGACGATCCTGGTAAGTATTTCACTGCTGCCCTGATTGTGCTTATTTCAAAATCCACTGATAAATTACATTGGAAGAATTTTATACATATCTCCCTAACTTCTGTGGTTTCTAAGATCATAAGTAAATTTATTGTGGCTCGTCTACAGGCTCACCTTCCCTCCCTTATTTCCCCCCATCAATCGACTTTCGTTAAGGGTCATGATATCTCTGATAATATTTTGTTAGCTCAAGATATTATCAAAGATCTGAACAGGAAATGTAGGGGTGGAAATTTGGTTATCAAACTGGATATCAAAAAGGCCTTTGATATAATAAGCTGGGAGTTTATAATCAATGTCTTGATGGCTAGAGGTTTCAATGCTAGTTTTTGCATACTAATTAAAAGATGGTTGTCCAATAACCATTGCTGTGTGCTTGTTAATGGTAATTCATATAGTTTTTTTCTCAGCTAAAAGGTGTATTAAGCAGGGGGACCCTCTATCCCCTACCATTTTCATCATTTCTTTTGACTACTTATCTAGATTATTTAATCGTTTTCAATTGTTTAACCCTCACACACAATTCTCTCATAAGGCTAAAACTATGGTCTCCCTTTTAGCTTATGCTGATGATGTTATTATTTTTGCTAATGCATCCAAACTTGCTATTAAAAAATTAATGACGCTCTTAAATGATTTCCAGAATTGTTCTGGTTTGGTTTTTAATAGTGACAAATGTAAGCTTTATCGCAACAAGCATGTTAAACACTATATTGCTAGTTGGGGGGATTCCTTCACTGATTATCAGCACGCCTCCCTCCCTTTAAAGTATCCCAGGGTAAATCTGATTAGAGGGAGGAAAAAGTAGATTCAAATGAATGATGTCATTGACAAAATTATGCATAAGATTAATGACTGGAGAAATATCTATCTTTTTACTGGGGGTAGGCTTACTCTACTTTCTAGTGTGCTACAAAATATTCCACTCTATGATTTACAGGTGTTCAACCCAAAGAAGATTGCCATTAAAGTTTTGGAGAGGCTATTTAATAAATTCCTGTGGGTTGGGAGTGGTGTTAAGAAAAATTGGGTCTCATGGCATAAGATTTTGTAAACCCAAAAAAAATGGGGGTTTTAATTTCAAAGCTTTGCAGCATACTGTTGAGGTTAATATGTGCAGACTTTGGTTTTAATTTAGAGAGCTCTCTTCTCTCTGGGTTTCTTTTATGCATAAAAAATGCTGTGCTACTTCCCACCCTTCCCAGGTTTTGAGGAAGGTGCGAGACTCTAAGATTTGGAAGGCTATTTTGAATGTCAGATCCTCTTCTAGAGACTTTATGTTTTGGGATATTGGTGAGGGAAACATCTCTTTATGGAATGATAATTGGGGATTTCCTTCTCTTTCAGAGCACACTCATCCATCTCATACAAACACTTTGCTCGTTTTTGATCTCTTCTTACAAGGAAGTTGGGATTTTGCTAAGCTTTGTTCTCTAACGGGGGAGCTAAATGCTTCACATATATCAAATACTCCTACTACTTTTTCCTGCAGAGATTATCCTGTTTGGAAGAAGTCTTCTTCAAAATCAGTCTGTAAATTGATATTTGGTACTTCACACTCTCATCCGGATTGGTTTTGGGGTAATTAGATTTGGCATAAAGTCTTTTCTCCCTCCATCTCTTTCTTACTTTGGCATTATTTTTCCTCCTTAATCCCTCTTGATGACATTTTGAAACTGAAAGGTTTAAGATTGACATCAAGATGTCCTCTATGCAAAAATTCAGAGGAAGGCATAAGACACATTTTTTTAATGTGCTTTTTCAATAGAGGTCTGGAATCATTTGGGTCTACATTTTGGTATCCCCTGGTCTCACAAGGGAACTTTAATTAACTACTTATGGGAGTGAAAAGCTTTTGCTGATGGTGAGGGATGGAGTTTTTCCTTCCCTCTGCTGGTCTTTTGGTTTCTATGGTCTGCTAGAAACAACCATAAATATGATTCCTCCCCGTACTTCCACTATCACTTCTTCCTATATTCTGTCTTATTTCTCTAAGGCCCTAAGGGCCTCTGCTAATTTTGCTCTCCTAGGTAAGAGAGCTAGGCCCCCTCTATTGGTTAGTTGGATGCCTCCTCCTACTGGTTGGGTGAAAGTCAATGTTGATGGAAGCTGGAATGTGTTGTCTACTGTTGTTAGTGACCTCTTTAGAAACTCTGAGGGGGCATTTTATGGGTTATTTTACTTCACCTTTTGCTGCTGATACTCCCTTATCAACTTAATGTTGGGGGGTATTTTTTGCTTTAAAAGTGGAATTTGCTTTTAATTTTCATAATATTATTGACTCTAAACTACTTTATGAGATGTTAATGGGAGTTTCTCCACCCCACTGGGCTATTATCTGTACCCTCAAACGAATACACACCCTAATTGCTAATCATCATCTGAATGTTAGATGGAGTTTTATTCACAGGGAAGGAAACTCCCATGTCGACTGGTTAGCCAGGCAATCAGGTGGAGTGTTCTATGTTGGTTTATCCCCCCTACCCCTCTTCAGCTTTTACTTATTGAGGATTCTTTAAATCTATCTGCCGGCGCTATTTTAGGTTGGTTTGTGGGGTGTTGCCCGTAAGAAGCTGTCGGTCACCGGAATCGAAATCCCGTCACCCGTTTTGGAAGGACGTTGAAGTATGAAATCAAACTGACCCCATATTTTTCATAATTTAAAATGAAAGAGCATTGTACCTCGAATCCTGTATCTATCCCAAAGGATAAACACAAGACTTGAGGATAAGGCTCGATCAGATAAACTAAGGAAAGTATGATGTTCGTTTGGTACACAAGAATTGAGGATGATGGTCGATCAAATAAACTAAGGAAAGTATGACGTCCGTTTGGTCTAAAGACTTGAGGATGAGGCTCGATCAAATAAACTAAGGAATATATGACATCCGTTTGGTCTACAAGACTTGAGGATGAGGCTCGATCAAATAAACTAAGAAAAGTATGACGTCTGTTTGGTCTGCGAAACCTTAGGATGAGGCTCGATCAATTAAACTAAGGAAAGTATGACGTCCGTTTGGTCTGCAAAACCTTGGGTGAGGGTTGATCAAATAAACTAGAGAAAGTTATGCCATCCGTTTGGTCTGCGAAACCAATGTATTGCCGACAAGTTCCCCTATTTAATATAAAGGATTAAATAGGGTTTATATTAAGCTGGGTTCGGCCATGCTTCCTATAAGGGCAAGCCCCTATAGTTAATTACATCTTAAATAACCAAAGTCACCTAAGAAGACTTACGATAAAAATCAAGAAAGATTATCTTCAAGGAATTTCAAGGGGTAGGACTCTTCAACGAAATCAGACAAAGAGGTGTGAAAGGGGATTGATTCAAATTTAGAACATTTTATTGTAGAATCCAAAGGAAGAAGGACTAGGGGAAGTCATGGATCCAGAGGAGAACATCGGTGACTTCCTAAGCTATCCTAATGTTTGACTCCAGTTTTGAGGAGAAATATTTAGGTATTTTATCCTGCCAATTTTATTAGTTAGGGCTTACATTTGTGTGAAATAGTCACACAAATGGCGTGGAATTGAGGATTTAGGTCGTGACGAACGACAACCTCGGAATCCTAAGACGAGTTAGGGCTTATATTGTACAACAGAGCTATACAAAGGCCTAAAGATGTTTTATTAGTTAGGGATTACATTTGTGTGAAATGATCACACAAATAGCCTGGAAGATGTGAGAGAGGTCGTGACAAACGACAACCTCGGAATCCTAAGACGAGTTAGGGCTTATATTGTATAACAGTATTAGTTAGGGCTTACATTCGTGTGAAATGATCACACAAATATCCTGAAAGATGTGAGGGCATCCTGCCAATTTTATTAGTTAGGGCTTACATTCGTGTGAAATGATAACACAAATAGCCTGGAAGATGTGAGGATTTAGGTCAGACAAACGACAACCTCGGAATCCTAAGACGAGTTAGGGCTTATATTGTATAGCAGGGCTATGAAAATGTCTAAAGATAAGGTGAGTATTTACGTTGCATAAGCAAACAACCTCTGTCGGCATTATTTTTTGTGTGGGGTTTGCCCGTAAGAAGTTGTCGGTCATCGGAATTGAAATCCCGTTTCCCGCGTCGGAATGACGTTTTAAAAAAAAATTTAGTTTTGAAAAAATATGAAGTCAAACTGACCCCATAATTTTCATAGTTTAGATGAAAGAGTGTTTTACCTCAAATCATGGAAGTCAAACTGACCCCATAATTTTCATAGTTTAGATGAAAGAGCACTTTATCTCAAATCCAAGTCAAACTGACCCCATAATTTTCATAGTTTAAATGAAAGAGCGCTTTACCTCAAATCTTGTATCAACTGACTCCATAATTTTCATAGTTTAAATGAAAGAGCACTTTACCTCAAATCCTGTATCTATCCCGGACTCCATAATTTTCATAGTTTAGATGAGAGAGTTTCTTCGGAAGGACGTTAAAAAAAAAGGGTTTTGAAAAAAATGAAGTCAAACTGACTCCATAATTTTCATAGTTTAGATGAAAGAGCGCCTTTCTCAATTTTGTATCTATCTCGAAGGATAAACACAAGAATTGAGGGTGAGGCTCGATCAAATAAACTGGGATGAACACAAGAGTTGAGGGTGAGGGCGCTTTACCTCAAATCCTGTATCTATCCCGAAGGATGAACACAAGAGTTGAGGGTGAGGCTCAATCAAATAAAATAAAGAAAGTTATGACATCCGTTTGGTCTGTGAAACCAATGTATTGGCCGAAAAGTTCCTTATTTAATATAAGGAATTAAATAGGGTTTATATTATGCTGGGTTCAGGAAAAGCTTNAATTCGAGGATTTATTAAGAAAAGATGAAAGCATGACATGTTCAGAAGATAATAAAAAGAGAATTTGAACCTAGATACGAAGTTTTATTATCTAATATAAGATTGAAATTATTTTCTGAAAAACTGAAGTCTAGGTGAAAGGGTCATTCAGAGTTATAAAAGTCTATCCCTATGGAGCATTTAATATTGAAGATCCCAAGACCGAAAGGATATTTAAAGTGAATGGGCACAAATTAAAATTATATTTTGATGGTCAAAGACCAGTTTTTAAAGAAACTGTAATGTTGGATCACCCAGAATAGAGATCGGGAATGTCGGGCTGACGATATTAAACCAAGCACTTTGTGGGAGACAACCCATATTTATCATTGTTTACTTTGCTTTTGAGTTTTGTTCAAAATGTTTTACGTATATTTATATGTATGTGTTTATATAGTCCGTGTATTTACAAAAATATTGAGAAACATCTTTATTTACCAAATTTTATGAAAAAATTGAGAATTTATTGGATCGAAATTGAAATAGTGCTGTTTTTGGAACTAGCACATGAAGCACCAGATTGGCGCATGATGCGCCAAATTCTAGAGAGCTGGCACATGATGCGCCAGAATCAGCGCATGATGCGTCACGACGACGAAAATGACTCAAAACATTTCAAAAGGTAGTTTTTGAATGTTTCTTCTCCTTATAACCATAAAAATCGATTCCTAAGTCTATTTTAAGAGGGAAAATGGGGGGAGAAGCCACTATATTTCAAATCCAATAGCGTCCCACTCCAAAAATACTACGATATTTGGAATTTTCAGCCGGAGAAAGTTTGTCAATTTCGATGCACAGAAGTTGCATTATAGTGTTCTAGTAAAGAAGAGGCTAATCAAAGATAGAGATTTTGTGAATTGAGGATTCAACACACCGAAGAGTTGAGTTGAACAGATCATTGCGCAGAGATGTTGGGAAGTATTTTGTTACACTGCTGCAGCCGTAATCATCCTTGTGGTGAAATAGTTTTATGCAAATCTACATAGAATCAACCAAGGAATTTTCTAGGTGCGAGGCAGGTTTGTGCAATTCACTCATTCAAGAATAAATGAGATGTTTATGATTAAAAATGTGTCTATCTGCCATTACGCAAATTTTAGCTCTACAAGAGATAATATGAATGAACTCTATCGGTACCTTACAGATGAAGATACGAATTGGGAGGCCAGAGATGATGCGAATGTAAGTTTTTCGTCATCATTGTTAAATTGTACTTCTAAGGCATGACACTTATTTATTGCATCTAAATTGCT
>JXCR01110591.1:370636-410555 GCA_002079205.1 Phalaenopsis hybrid cultivar | reverse complement strand
CAATTTAATGCAAATGTGCTTGGATTTGACAAAGATATCTTAAGCATGTACATTTTTGGAAATAAGATCCCTTAATTTGGGGGACCTTTTTTCCATGGCTTGATTTAGGTTTTTTCCATGGCTTGATTTAGGTGATTTCATGGTGTTTGGACTAGTCACTAAGTCCAACTAATTGTTGTGGTGGAGTTAATTTGGTGGCCTTAGGGTGGTTAGGTCACATTTAGTGCATGGGTCCAAGTGGGTGCAAATGATCAAAACTTGGGTTTGGGCTAGATTATACATGTCAATTGGTCCAAATAATTATTTCATTTGGTGTATATCATCATAAGGAACAACTTTGGTGAAGGATGGAAGTGGTTTTGAGTTCAATTGAAGGGTCAATTTGATGGAATCTTGAACATTAATCAATTTGGTCATGTTGGGTTAGGCTTGGGTCTAGCTTGGGTTAGCCTTGGGCTAAGTCCAAATTGATTATTTTAAATGGTCAATAGGGACCTTATGAAGAGTTTTCAACATGAATTGGATACCAATTTGGAGGTTAAGGCAATCAATTAGGTGAAATTTGGGGACTTATCCAATTTGGGGCTAAATTTGGGAATTTTGGATTTAAGCCAAAATCAAATGAATTTGAGACTTAACCAAGGCCAATTGATGGTTGATTTTGATGTATAGACATGTTATAAAGATTTTTCAACATTAATTGAGGCCAATTGACTAGGCTATGGGTTCAATTTGGTGAGATTAGGTCATATGGTCAAAATTAGGGTTTTGACTCAAATCAAAATTGGGCTCAAATAATGGACCAATTGAGCTTGTATTTGGTTTAATTTGGTCATATAAAAGGTGAATTTGAGTTTAGGGTTGGAATTGGGGAAATTGAGATCAAATTGATGGGCATTTGAGTTGGAGTTGGGGAAATTTGAGTCTTTAAAGGGAAATTTGGGGGTTTTGGTTGAAGATGGTCAAATTGGCCAAATTCGGTCATGTGGTAGTTGAGATAAATGAAATTGAGAATATTTAGGATTTATTGGAATTTTTTGGGGATTTTTAGAGTTTTTGGAATTTTGGGTCAAAGAGGGGTATTTTGGTAATTTGGGGGTGTTTTAGGGGTAAAAAGTCAAGATGGGTATTTTGGTATATTTGAGTTACCAACCATCACCAATAAGCCATGGACCAATGGAAACCCCATTTTGGGTCCTCTACGTAGGGGTCTTAGCTAAACCATAACCCTAGGGCTGGTAGGTTTAGGGGACCATCTACATGAGTATCCCAAAAGATCAAGGGATCTAGGCTAGAAATTTGAGTTCAGGGTTTTTCAATTATTGTGGGTGCAGATAAGTGTAGTGAATGCCTTAGCTCCAGACCAACACCCAAGGTCAACCCTAAGGTCTAACAATCCTAAGGGTGACTCATCTTAAGTTTCCCCCGTAGTTACCCCCACCTACTAAGTATTTAGAGGTTGAGAGCAACATGTGGAACTTCAAGCTGAGTAGAGAAGAGTTTGGAATTTCTATTGGTGAGGGTTCCATGTCTAGTTTTCTAAGAATAGTCAATAGAAAAATCTTATGGCTAGACCTTAGGCTACTACAGAGAAAAAACTAAACCTCAACCAAAAATGAGATCAACAAATGGACCCCCAATAGGTGTGGTGTGATGGGCAAGCACACCGCGCTTATTGGCTTTGAACGACGAGATCAACAAAAACCAATACTCTTATTCCTGAAATGAGATCCTCTACCAGTAATAATTACTCTCGGCATCTCATATCTTGTAAAAATATTTTAATTAAAAATTTAGAAACACTCCGAACATCACATCTAGGTACAACAATAGATTCATCTTGTAAAAATATTCTTAATTAAAAATTTAGAAACACTCCGAGCATCACATCTAGGTATAGCAATAGCTTCAATCCATTTGGACATTTAATCAACAACAAGTAATATATATAAGTTTCCAAATGAAGGCATAAATGATCCCATAAAATCTAATCCCCAGACATCAAAAATTTCAACTTCCAATGTGTAATTTAGAGGCATTTCATTTCTTCTAGATATATTTCTTACACGTTGACATCTATCGCATGTTTTAATAAATTCATTAACATCTTTAAAAATAGTAGGTCAATAAAATCCAACTTGTAAAATTTTATATGCAGTTCTATTTGATCTGAAATGTCCTCCAAATTCAGAATCATGACATCTTTCAATTATCAGTTGAGTTTCTTCATAAGACATACATCTTCTAATGATTAAGATCTTTACATTGTTTATATAAATATGGGTCATCCCAAAAATAGTATTTTGAATCATATATAAACTTCTTTAATTGTAAATTTTTTATATCAGGTGGTAGAATATCACTTACAATATAATTTACTATATCAGCATACCACGGTATATCCATTTCATCAATACTATATAATTGTTCATCAGGGGAATTCTCTAAAATTTCATTTCCAAAATTAGTTAATATTTCTATTTCTATTCTAGACAAATGATTAGCTATTTGATTATCATTTCCCTTTCTATCAATTACACTAAAATTAAATTCTTGCAATAGAAGTATCCATCTAATTAATCTTGGTTTAACATCCTTCTTTTGCATTAAATATTTAATAGCATAATGATCTGTATGCACTATACATTTAGTTCCAATTAAATAAGGTCTTAATTTATCAAAGGCATAAACAATATCTAATAACTCTCTTTTAGTAGTAGTATAATTAATTTGAGCCTCATTTAAAGTCTTATTAGCACAATATATAACTTTAAAAACTTTGACGTACATTTGTCCTAATACAGCCCCAATATCATAATCACTAGGATCACACATTATTTCAAATGGTTTCTCCCAGTAAGGTGGTACTATTATAGGTGCAGTGATTAATTTTTTCTTTAATAATTCAAATGCTTTGGTGCATTCTTCATTAAAATCAAATTTTGTATCTTTTTCTAAAAGTTGGTATAGAGGCTTAGTTATTTTTGAAAAATTTTTTATGTAGCACTTGTAAATACCAGCATGTCCTAGAAAACTTCTCACCCCTTTAATATTAGTAGGCGGTGGTAATTTTTTCTATAACTTGGTTTTTTGGAGGATCTACTTCCATGCCTTTTTCAGAAATTTTATGCCCGAGTAAAATACCTTCTGCAACCATAAATTGATATTTTTCCCAATTTAATACTAAATTGACTTTTTCACATGCTTCCAGAACTTTTTCAAAATTATTAAGTCATAATTCAAACAAAGTCCCAAATACAGAAAAATCGTCCATAAACACTTCCATTTCATGTTTTATAAAATTATTAAAAATTGACATCATACATCTTTAAAATATTGTTGGTGCATTGCATAGTCCAAAAGACATTCTAAGAAAAGCAAATGTTCCATACGGTCTTTTAAATATTATTTTCTCTTGATCCTCTAGAGCAATTGAAATTTGGTGATAACCGGTATATCCATCTAAAAAAGCAATAATACTTATTACCTGCCATTCTATCCAACATTTGGTCAAGAAAGGGTAAAGGAAAGTGATCTTTTCTGGTGGTCATATTTAATTTTATATTGTCAATGCAAATTCGCCAACCAGTTACTTGTCTATTAACAATCACTCCTCCTTTCTTTGGGACACAGTGAATTGGGCTTACCTAAGTACTGTCTGAAATAGAATATATAATTCTAGCATCTAGCCATTTTAAAATTTTCTTTTTTAACAACTTCTTTCATTATTGGGTTTAATCTTCTTTGAGGATCAGCTTTAGGTTCATATTATTCATCTAATAAAATTCTTTGCATACAAATTGAAAGACTAATTCCTTTAATATCTGCTAAAGTCCATCCAAAAGTCTTTTTATACTTTTTCAATATTTCTATTAACTTTTATTCTTGAATTTCAGTTAACTCGAAAGACATAATAACTGGCAATGCAGATGACTCCCTTAAAAATATATATTTTAAATGGGCAGGTAATATCTTTAATTCAAGTTCAGGTGGTTTAATATTTGAAGGAATAAGATTTTTACTATCATTTTCCAACAACTCTAACGTTTCAAATTTGCCCTGAATGTAATCCAAATCTTCTTCTTTAATTTCATCATCAANCAGGTAATATCTTTAATTCAAGTTCAGGTGGTTTAATATTTGAAGGAATAAGATTTTTACTATCATTTTCCAACAACTCTAACGTTTCAAATTTGCCCTGAATGTAATCCAAATCTTCTTCTTTAATTTCATCATCAATCTCAAAAATTTCTTCTTGCTTAAATTTATCTTTGAATTCTTTCTTAAATTGTTCATTACTTAGAAAATCAGCTACTTCCATCCTGAAACATTCATTATCTTTTTATATTGTAGGATATTTCATAGCTTTTGCTATATTAAATTTCACTTCTTGATCATTAACTCTCATTATTAATTCTCCTTTTTGTACATCTATTACAGCTCTTCCTGTTACAAGAAATGGTCTCCCTAAAATAATGGGAATCTCTTTATCTTCCTCCATATCCAATACTATAAAGTCTACAAGGAAACCTCTATAACTTCTTCTAGATAAGTTATTGATCGGTCAGCTAACTGAAGAGTTACAGTAGTAGGGAAAATTTCTCCCAAGTCTAAACGTTTAAAAATTGATAAGGGCATAAGATTGATAGTCGCTCCTAAATCAAATAAAGCTTTTCCATAAAGATCTCACCAATTGCACAAGGTATAATAAAACTACCGGATCTTTTAAATTTTCAGGAAGTTTTTTTCTGAATAATAGCACTACACTCTTCACTGAGCGCAACAGTCTCATGATCTGTAAACTTTCTTTTCTTATTTAGTATGGCATAACTTGGCATTTGTTCCAAAGCTTCAACAAAAGGAATATTTATTGTTAACTTCTTAAGGATTTCCAAAAATTTTGCAAATTGTTTATCTTTATTCTTCTACTTCAGTCCTTGAGGAAATGGAGGTAATGATTTTTCTAAAGGAACCTGTGTTTATTCATTTTCCTGTTGATCATTTTCCATTTCTTCCTTCTCTTCATCAACATCAATTTCTCTTTGGATTCTTATTTCAATTTCTTTTCCACTTCATAATTGAATAACTTTAATTTGCTCTTTATTTTGATCTTTTGGATTAACTTCTACAGTACTTATAAGAATTTCAGAAGGTCTATTACTAAGTGCAGTAGCAATATGTTCTAATTGATTTTTAATATTTCTAATAACATTCCCTTGATTTTAACATCACTTCTTCCATCGTCAACTTCTTCTCCTTAACTTGTGGGTTAGGATTGGAGTTAAATCTTGGAGGATAATAAGGTCAAAAATTAGAATTTCCTTGATTGTTCAGATTTACATATGGATTCACCGAATTATTGTAATTATTCTAACTAAAATTAGGGTGATTTTTGGATTCACCAAATTATTGTAATTATTCTAACTAAAATTAGGGTGATTTTTGGATTCACCAAATTATTGTAATTATTCTAACTAAAATTAGGGTGATTTTTCAATCCAGGGTTAAAATAGTTTAAATAGGGATTGTTATTTTGATTATTTATAGCATTTAAGGTTTAATAAAATGGTTGAGTATCAATAATATGTCCTAGTGAATTTTCCTCTAATACTGTGGGTATTTGAGAATAGTTCACTCCTATTTGATCAATCTTTTTAGAAATAGCAGTAATTGAAGTTGCTAAAATAGACATTGCATCAAAATCATGAATACTGGCTACTCTCTTAGGATTTTCCCTTTCAGAGGGCCATTGAAAATTGTTAGTAGTCATTTCTTCAATTAAAGAATATGCTTCGTCAAAAGGTTTTAACATTGATGATCCGCCCGCAGCAACATCTATAATAGATCTTAATGATCCTATTAATCCATTGTAAATTGTTTGAATTATTAACCAATTTGACAAAGCATGGTGTAGACATTTTCTAAGAAGATCCTTAAATCTTTCTCATGCTTCATATATCGATTCCCCTTCAAACTGACAGAAAGATGTAATATCATTTTTAAGATAGCAGTTTTCAAGGGTGGAAAATATTTAGCCAAGAATTTTTGTGATAGTTCTCCCCAAGTTTTAATAGATCCAGGTGCTAATAAATTTAACCAAGCCTTGGCTTTATCCCTTAATGAAAAAGAAAGAAGTCTAAGCCTAATAACATCATTAGACACTCTGTCATATTTAAATGTAGTAAAAATTTCAAGAAAACTAGCAAGATGTAAGTTAGGAACTTCAGTAGGTGATCCTCCAAACTGATTAATTTGTATCATTTGAATAATAACAGATTTAAGCTCAAATGAATTAACAACAACATCAGGATTTTGAATAGTTAAATGAAGTTCATCTGCTATTAGATTCGCATAATCTTTTAAAGGTCTTTGTCGATTCTCATTTATTGGATTTTTTAGATTATTTGTCATTTCTTTCAAATTCTTAATTTCTCTTTTTTTTTTTTTGAATTTTCTTAATAGTACTTTCTAATTCTGAATCGTAAGATACTAAACCTTCAGATCCAATATTTCGCATAAACCAATAAAGTAAGCAAAGTAAAATTCTTTAAAAATAAACTCTTAAATAAATTTCTTTTTTTATTTTTATATATTTGTATATATATATTATCTAAATTTCCCAATTCATCAAAACTATTTAATTAAATTTAACCGTTACCTTCCCCGACAACGACGCCAAAAACTTGATCCCGATTTTTATATTTAAGGATTTATGAAGTTGACACCACTACAGCGCCAAAAACTTGATCCTTATATGAAAAGTAAATTATGTAAAATATATATAATTATAGACTATTAATAATGGGATTCTACGCAAGTATATGTATTGTTATCAAACAATAATATACTTTCCATTTAAGACCCAAATATCGATCACACGAGGAAGGTGTAAGTTAGCAATGATAAATTTTAACAAAAAATTTAAAAAAAATCAAACGAAATCACTGTCACTAATTTTGAATGTTGGGATATTAATCAAACTAAATTACTTAACTATTAGCAAAATGGAATTACAAATTTTGAATAATAACTACTAATCTACTAACTATGTTTATGTAATGAAGATTTCTTATGAGAAAAAATATCCTTCCCACTACAATGAAATTCTGGTGAACTAAGATGAGATAAATGTTTATAATATGTATTGTGCCAAATAGAAGCAATTTTAATTTTCTACCCTGATACAGTGCATAGAAAATCATTAGCTAATCTTAAGTTTAGTCCCTAAATCTGTGGCTAGGCTAGGAGGATACCGGCTCCCACTCCAAAGCTCCCACTTTCTGAAGGCTAACTCTCGCTTTAGTTTTTAAACACTAAGACTGAATTGGGGATTTTAGTCTGTGACCCTAAGGAAGGCTAACTCTCGCTTTAGTTTTTAAACACTAAGACCAAATTGAGGATTTTAGTCTGTCATACTAAAGGTTCTCCAATTCTACACCCAACAAAGATTATTTCCCTATTTATTTGCACTTAATTTCTTGAATGAATTTCTCTTTCATGAAATCAAATGTTACCCTCACTCTGTTGTAGAACTCATACTACATTTTCTGGATCATATATTTCACAACATATTTTAACAAATCAATTGGCCAAATTGAAAAGTAAATTAAGTTCGAAGTTGAAAAATCATCATAATTTATTTATTTTTAATTATGACACATTCATTTTATCTTTTCATTTCACCATATCTTAGAGTAGGGGGAAAGATAGAGGGAACTACTTAGACTTCATGAGAAAGATGCGACAAAACAAAAATTTTATATATAAAAAAAAGTTCATACAACACTAAATAAACAAACAAACTTATCTGAAACTCTTCCTCAAAGCAAATCCTTTGTAGCCTTTTCTTAGAAATGCAGGAAAAAGAACTCTCTCACTTTTCTTCCTTCCAACACTCTTACAGAAAGTTTCACACTAAATCTCACCACAAAAACTCTAAACTATGAAAGAAAAATCACTAATTGACTCCAATATGGTGGTGGAATGAAGATGGATTATGAAAATGTGGCGTGATGGAACATTGTGGAGCAAAAAATGAACGTTGAGCGAAAAATGTAGAGAAGTCCTTTTTCTGATGAAATAAATAAAGCCCAAGGTCGGTTCTCCAAGAAGTGCCTCCAAAAACTCTTCAAACATCGTCCAAATACATCAAACCTTTTAGAAATAGGGTTTGAGCCGCCGTCAATGCTAGTCTAGCGCCGTTGGTGCTGAGTAAAAATTCTCCAGCTTTCGATTTTCTACGCCTTCGGCACTGACCTTGGCTCTGCCGGCGCCGAGTATTTCCTCAAAAACATCATTTTGACTTCAAATTTCATCCTTTTTGCTTCTTTTTTTGTTTAAGCCAAAAAATCAACAATCTGCAAGAAAACATCAAAATACATTTCATTAAAGTACAATATCACCAAAAATAAGTATAAAATATGGGTCTAAAAATGCATATATTTTTGGTGTATCATCATCCAAAAGACATAGATAAATACCAGGCCAGAAAAACCAAGAAATGAACCAGTAATCCCAAAACAGAAACCAAAAGAAAAAGCAGAATGAAGTATAGTTAAAATCTAAAATAAGGGGCTTCCAATAAGTCACTTTGTATAAAAGTGTGCAGCAAAAGAGGAGGTTTATCCCGAACGATAGCACTATGCAATCTCCATTTAGCCAGCCAAGACGCAGAGGAATTTCTCTTTCTATAAATGAAATAGTATTGAATATTAAAGTTATGCATCTAAATATATAACCAAATCCTTCTAAAAAAAGATATAATATACCAAGCAGGCTTAAGCTTAGCTATGAGCATGTGATACAGTGTTTCAGAATTAGTTTCCAGAACAATGCGATTTAAATTCAAAGAGGCAGCAGTCTGTAGTGAAATAAGCACTACACAAGTTTTGGCTTTAAAAGAAGAAGTGGCAGTACAAGGGGAGGCAAAAAAAGCTTAACACTTACCATAAGCATCTCTAATCAGACCTCCCACTTTAGTATAATCAGAAGAATAGCTACCATAAATATTAAATTTAATCCAGCCATGGGGGCGTGGTGCCCATTTAATCAAAATGGGTTTTCTACCCCTACCCATAGAAAGAGAGGCATCCATTCCATTAGCTAACTTCCATGTCTTGTGAAAATGAGGAACAACTAATGTAGAGATAGTGGAAGGAGTGTGGAAAGGGTTCTCATAGTTATTACTATTTCTAGCCATCCAAATGAACCAAAGCACAATAGTGGGAAAATAATAGAGCTTTTCAAAAGTAGGATCCAAGTCCTTTCATATCCCAATAACAGTTTTAAATCTCAAATTTGAGGGCCAGTTGATACCAAAGTTGCTCCCTAAATGATTCCAAACATGTTTAGCAAACGAGCAATCAAAAAATAAATGATTTGCAGATTCAACATCCTTTTTACAGTTATAACAAAAGAAGCAAGTTTCAGCCCTTTTAGTTTAAGAATATCATCAAGAGGAAGAAAATTATGAAAATATGTCTATAAGAAAAATGAGATAGAGGGGGATATATATTTATGCCAAGTGTAGGCATTCTATTCCAAGGAGTAAAAGTGTGCAATTTCAAAAAAAAAAAAAACAACTTAGTAATAGAAGATCTACTTTGGAATTTCTAAAGTGGAACATCCTTTTCATGAGCTCTAATAGGTATAGTAGCAATGGCAGAAGCTAAATCACCAACTAAGGAATTAAGTTTAGCTAAATTCCAAATACCATCAATCCAACAATCAGAGATTAGTAGATTAGAATCATAACCTGAGTTTGACAAAGTAGAATACGAAGAAAACCACCATTCATCATTCCAGAAATAAATGCAACCATCCTCAATGTCCCAAAAAAATGAAATGAGAAGCCACATCCCTTGTAGAAATAATAGCCTTCCAAAGCTTAGAATCCCCCACCTTCCATATGACCGTAGAAGGATGAAGATTTTTGCAATATTTATGAAGCATAACTTCCATATGACCGTAGAAGGATGAAGATTTTTGCAATATTTATGAAGCATAAACTTAGCCCATAACGACTCCCCCAAACAAAATTTGAACCAAAGTTTACACATTAATATCAATAGTCTATTGCAATGTCTTAAAACCAAGCCCACCTGCATAATGAGGCCTACTATTGTACTGCCAATCTGTCCAAATTTTAGAGGATTTAGAGCCCTTCCAAAGAAATTTGTTGAAAATAGTCTCAAGATTCTTTTGTGTGTTTTTCTTGCTTTTAAGAACTTGCATAGTATAGAGGGGAAGAGTACATAGAACACTTTTCAACAAAGTGAGCCTACCACCATTGGAAAGAAAAGTATTTTTCCAATCATTAATCTTAATTTTAACTTTATCAATCACATCATCTATCTGAGTTTGCTTACTCCTGCCTCTAAGAATGTTAACCCCAAGATACTTTATAAGAAGTTTAGAAATTTTGCAACCAGTATAATTAAAAGCCTAGGTATGACTGTTAGAAGGGACACCTTTGCCAAAATAGATAGAACACTTAACCAATTTAAACATCATACCAGAGATGTTTTGAAAATCCTTTAAAAAGGACATGGTAGCTTTAATAGCACATTTTCTAGCATTTAAGAACAAGATAACATCATCAGCATAAGCAAGGTGACTCACCACAATCTTAGATTTATGGGAGAATTAAATATAAGAATGCTCAAGATGCAGCTTTTTGATGAGTCTAGAAAAGTAATCAAATGCAATAATGAAAATGGTGGGAGAAAGAGAATCTCCTTGTTTAATGCCCATGTTGGCAGAAAAAAAACCTTGCACTTTACCATTAACCATCACATTATAGCTATTATTTGAGAGCTACCTCTTAATCAGTAAGAAAAAATCCTGTTGAAAGTCAGCCTACAAAATGTTAATAATAGAGTCTCGGCTAATAATATCAGAAGCTTTCTTAATGTCCAACTTAAGGACCATATTTTCCCCCTTGCATTTCTTATCCAGGTCTTCAATCATCTCCTGTGCTAAAAGGATATTATCAGTAATATCCCTACCCTTAATGAAAGTAGATTGCTGAGGAGCAATGATATGAGAGAGATGAGGCTGCAATCTACTAACTATAATTTTACTCATAACTTTAAAAATCACAATGGTGAGAGATAGAGGATGGAAATTATCCTAGGAAATCTTATCATTACGTTTAGGTATTAACACAATTAATGCAGAGGTGAAATATTTACCAGGACTATCTCCAAGGAAAAAACTTTGTATAGCAAGAATAAACTCCATCTTAATAACCTCCCAAAAGTGAGTTTAGAAAGTGGAGGAGAAACCATCAGGGCCTGAAGCTTTGTTGAGGCAAATAGACTTTAAAGCATCAAGAATTTTCTATTCATCACAAGAATGAGTTAAATGGAGGTTATTAATGTAATTATATTCATCCATAAAGTGGGTAGAGTCCACAGACATAACATGAGTGGAGGTTTGAAAATGCTCAGTAAAATAAGTAACAACACTTTCTTAATATCTTCCATGCAAGTTAAAATGCGCCCATACCCGCTTTTAATTTTCAAAATACTGTTAATGTTTCTTTTGTGCTTTAGGGTGGCATGGAAATATTTAGTGTTTCTATCCCCCGCAGCAAAAGAAATATCATTAGTCATATGTTGAAGAAGATTTTATTCTAAAGCAATAACACCCATTAACTAAATATGAGCCTGTGCAATAGTATCCATTAAAGTAGGAGAAACAACTAGTTGACTTTTCAAAGAATCAACAACGTTTTAAGCATCCTGCACTTTTTTATGAACATTAACAAAAATATGGTAATTCAATTTAGTAAAATGAGTGGTCATCTTTTTATTCAATTGCCACAGAACAAACTAAGGAGTCCCAACTCCTTCATACATCCATGCTTGATTCACCAAAGTCAAATAAGTATCGTGAGAAGTCCAAATATTAAGAAACTTGAAGTGAGATATGCTTGGTTTAACAATATAAGCCAATGTAAGCAAAATGGGATTATGAT
Organism: Phalaenopsis hybrid cultivar; assembly: GCA_002079205.1. NCBI lineage: Eukaryota > Viridiplantae > Streptophyta > Magnoliopsida > Asparagales > Orchidaceae > Phalaenopsis > Phalaenopsis hybrid cultivar. The sequence continues at coordinate 398,575 of JXCR01110591.1, read as the reverse complement.
CAAATATTGAATAGCTCAAATGTTGAACCCGCATAATAGGAAAGTGTCTTAAAAAGCAAACTTAGCCAAATATTGATCCAATCTTTGATAAAGAAAACCTCTCCTTCATGTATAAGGAAGAGCCAGTGTAACCTAAGTCAAAAAGGCCTGCATTAGAAATAGAATTAAAGAACCTGTTAATAAGAGTAGGATCAACTCCCACATCTTTTTCTCTTCATATGTTTCATAATCATATTAAAAGTCACCACAAACAAACCAATCCTCATTAATGAGGCCTCCCATAAGCTCAAGTTTTTGCCAGAGCAAATATTTATCATGCAACTTAGAACTAGCATATACAAAAGTGCCCCACCCTTGGAAATCTTCAAAACTTGTTTGAGTTAAAACATATTGTTCCTCATCTTCAATAATGGAAAGAGTGACAGTGAGCTTCCAAAAAACCCAAATTTTGTTATTGATGTTGCAGTAAGAACGGTATCCTTTGAATTTATTCAAAATTTTGCTTTTATTAACATGAACCATAGGTTCCAAAATAGATAAAATGAGAAATTTATGGACCCTACAAAGATGTTTAAGTCAATTAAGGGAGTTAGGGTCTGCCACTCCCCTAATATTCCAAACCATAATTTTAAACATGATGACGTGAGCTAGCCCTTCTAGAAGATCTAGTAGGGTTGACTAATTGTTCCCCATCAGAATGATAAATGCCTTCCTGAATAATGTTGCTAGCATTAAGACTAGATAGCTCATTATTTCGTTTAGCCTTTTTTGTTGAATGTTTTTGAACCTGCCACTCATTGTCTAAAGTTTTGTCCACATTAGATAAAGTAGTACTAGTATCAACAGTAACAGGAGGAGCCCCAACTATAGTAGTGTAAGTAGTAGAGCTAGAGGGAATAGAAACTCCTTGAATATGTGTGATGTTATTTGGAATATTAGGATCTACTGGTAAGGTTGTTTCCACGAGTTCCATAGTAGCCACATTATCATTTAGCTCATTACAATCCACTGCCAAATTAGTACCATCATAGGTATTCAGTTGTTGAGGGATAACATCAGTGCATGTGTGTAATTCCTCATTGCCTAAAGTATCCAAGTTAGAAGTAGCAGTACTCAAAGGAGGATTTACAATTAAATCAACCACATTATCAATAGTAGATGGGAAATCCTGATGCTCTATAGGTTTATTGTTTTCAGGAGAGGTAGTATGTGGAGAATTAGGGGAGTTTTTGAGTTGAGGCTTCAATTTATAGAAAGATGTTGTTTGATGACCGAACATAGAATAGTGAGTGCAGTAAGAAGAATGTCTTTCAATTTCAACAGGTTGCCAGTACCCTTGGTGTTGCGATCCTATCCAAATTTCATTGCAAAATGGCTGTGCTATGTCTCGTTCAATAATAATACAAGCTTTAGATGGTCTCGATAGCGTATAAGTAGCGCTATCCATTTTCAAAGGCTTGTCGTAAGCAGCCGCAAGTGAAAAGAGTATCTCATGATTAAAAAGATGTAGTTTAAGCCCTGGAAAACGAATCCAAACAGGTATTATAAGCAATTCGGTTTTAGGGTCAAAATTAACACACATACATCAATTCAGTTTTAGAGCAAAACCTAGCCGCCGGTGCCTCCATTATATATATATATACATACATATATATAAATATANATTAATGCAGAGGTGAAATATTTACCAGGACTATCTCCAAGGAAAAAACTTTGTATAGCAAGAATAAACTCCGTCTTAATAACCTCCCAAAAGTGAGTTTAGACAGTGGACGAGAAAATGGGCCTGAAGCTTTGTTGAGGCAAATAGACTTTAAAGCATCAAAAATTTCCTGTTCATCACAAGGATGAGTTAAATGGAGGTTATCAATGTAATTATATTCATCCATAAAATGAGTAGAGTCCACAGGCATAACATGAGTAGAGGTTTGAAAATGCTCAGTATAATAAGTAACAACACTTTCTTAATATCTTCCATGCAAGTTAAAATGTGCCCATACCCATTTTTAATTTTCAAAATACTGTTAATGTTTCTTCTGTGCTTTAGGGTGGCATGGAAATATTTAGTGTTTCTATCCCCCGCAGCAAAAGAAATATCATTAGTCTTATGTTGAAGAAGATTTTCTTCTAAAGCAATAACATCCATTAACGGAATATGAGCCTGTGCAATAGTGTCCATCAAAGCAGGAGAAACAACTAGTTGAGTTTTCAAAGAATCAACAACGTTTTAAGCATCCTGCACTTTTTTATGAACATTAACAAAAATATGGTAATTCAATTTAGTAAAATGAGTGGCCATCTTTTTATTCAATTGCCACAGAACAAGCCAAGGAGTCCCAACTCCTTCATACTTCCATGCTTGATTCACCAAAGTCAAATAAGTATCGTAAGAAGTCCAAACATTAAGAAACTTGAAGTGAGATATGCTTGGTTTAACAATATAAGCCAATGTAAGCAAAATGGGATTATGATCAGATGTTGAATAGCTCAAATGGTGAACCCGCATAATAGGAAAGTGTCTTAAAAAGCAGAATTAGCCAAATATTGATCCAATCTTTGATAAAGAAAACCTCTCCTTCATGTATAAGGAAGAGCCAGTGTAGCATAAGTCAAAAAGGCCTGCATTAGAAATAGAATTAAAGAACCTGTTAATAAGAGCAGGATCAACTCCCACATCTTTTTCTCTTCATAGGTTTCATAATCATATTAAAAGTCACCACAAACAAACCAATCCTCATTAATGAGGCCTCCCATAAGCTCAAGTTTTTTTGTCAGAGCAAATATTTATCATGCAACTTAGAACTAACATATACAAAAGTGCCCCACCCTTGGAAATCTTCAAAACTGGTTTGAGTTAAAACATATTGTTCCTCATCTTCAATAATGGAAAGAGTGACAGTGGGCTTCCAAAAAAACCAAATTTTGTTATTGATGTTGCAGTAAGAACGATATCCTTTGAATTTATTCAAAATTCTGCTTTTATTAACATGAACCATAGGTTCCAAAATAACTAAAATGAGAAATTTATGGACCCTACAAGAATGTTTAAGTCAATTAAGGGAGTTAGGGTCTGCCACTCCCCTAATATTCCAAACCATAACTTTAAACATGATGACGTGAGCTAGCCCTTCTAGAAGATCTAGTAGGGTTGACTAATTGTTCCCCATCAGAATGATAATTGCCTTCCTGAATAATGTTGCAAGCATTAAAACTAGATAACTCATTATTTCGTTTATCCTTTTTTGTTGAATGTTTTTGAACCTGCCACTCATTGTCTAAAGTTTTGTCCACATTAGATAAAGTAGTACTAGTATCAACAGTAACAGGAGGAGTCCCAACTATAGTAGTGTAAGTAGTAGAGCTAGAGGGAATAAAAACTCCTTGAATATGTGGGATGTTATTTGGAATATTAGGATCTACTGGTAAGGTTGTTTCCATGGGTTCCACAGTAGCCACATTAACATTTAGCTCATTACAATCCACTGCCAAATTAGTACCATCATAGGTATTCAATTGTTGAGGGATAACATCAGTGCATGTGTGTAATGCCTCATTGCCTAAAGTATCCAAGTTAGAAGTAGCAGTACGCAAAGGAGGATTTACAACTAAATCAACCACATTATCAATAGTAGATGGGATACCCTGATGCTCTATAGGTTTATTGTTTTTAGGAGAGGTAGTATGTGGAGAATTATGGGAGTTTTTGAGTTGAGGCTTCAATTTAAAGAAAGATGTTGTTTGAAGACCAAACATAGAATACTGAGTGCAGTAAGAAGAATGCCTTTTAATTTCAATAGGTTGCCAGTACCCTTGGTGTTGCGATCCTATCCAAATTTCATTGCAAAATGGCTGTGCTATGTCTCGTTCAATAAGAATACAAGCTTCAGATGGTCTCGATAGCGTATAAGTAGAACTATCCATTTTCAAAGGCTTGTCGTAAGCAGCCGTAAGTGGAAAGAGTATCTCATGATTAAAAAGATGTAGTTTAAGCCCTAGAAAACGAATCCAAACAGGTATTATAGGCAATTTAGTTTTAGGGTCAAAATTAACAGACCATTTTTGAAACTTCATCGCACTGTTTTCTATCCGCATGAATCTTTTCGCAAAGAGACGTGTATAATCCTCATAATTACCAAGTTGTATAAAAAGATGTCTACCATCTATGATACCAACCTTATACCAGCCTTTTAATTTTAACATTTTGAGTTCTCTCATGATTAACTCAACTTTAGGAATGTCATAAGTAAATTTACCAACAAGAGCCAGACGACAAGAAGAAGCAAGTGTCGAAGTTTCATTATGTGTCACAAACAAAGCAAGTTTCCCATTTTTTTTTCCTAAATTCCTAATGAAAGTATAATCCCCTCCAACTATAAGAGTTTCGTGAAATCCTTGCGGAAATATTCCAGTGGTAGGAGTGGCCGAAGAGCCACCCCCCAATCCAAAATAGCATCAACAAACGAACGAGAAGCATGAGGCACTCTAAAAGCAAGAGGAGAAAGAGAGCAAAGTAAAAAAAAAACGATCTCACCAGCGAAAAAGGACATGAGGGAAAACGAAATCGCCATGGATGCCAGAGCAAAACCTAGCCGCCGCTGCCTCCATTATATATACATACATCTATATATGTGTGTGTGTGTGTGCGCACGCGCATACATATACAAATATATGTATGTATGTATGTATGTATGTATGTATGTATATATATTAAAAAAAATAAAAAATACCAATGAATTTGGAGCAGATTTCAATCAAGACTTTATCAAAATCTTGTAAATTATGTCTCATACATAGTACTTCAATAACCATATATGTATGTATGTATGTATGTATAAATTTTATGTTGCAATAACCAAAAACTTACATATAAATGATACAATATTTTTAAAAGCGCCGCAGATCAATATCTTTAATAGGCCATTGGAAAATATTGTATCATTTCTCCGGTCTGTTTTGATTGTCACTATCTCATGATGGGACACAGCACAAATAAACTTGTGTAATTAAACCAAACGACTTCTTAACTCTTGCAGTTTGTTATAAGAGAAGATTTCAGGAATTTAGCTTATGTTGTCCCCCACTTTTGTACTAAATGGCTTATTTAAATGAATGAAGATGATTATTTATCCTCTTCATTTTGATTTTTTTTTGCCTATTTTTTATACAATCTTTATGCTTAAATTCATGTTAAGTGAGCATTGAGCTTAATCCTTACATTAAAATCTTTCATTAAAGAGAAAAAGCACTTGCAAGCATCTAAATTATGATATTTAATCATGATTGTTAAAATCGTTTAAATTAAACAGACCGTTATTTTTTTTAAGATTGTTAAAAAAGACAAATATTCAAGATCCTTTTTTATATGATTATAACATAGATATCTACATGGAAACAGCTCATTATCTTCCTTAGAAACATTCAACCAATCACTCTCCATTTCAAAAAATAAAAAATAGAATAAAATAAAAATAAAAATTTGAAAAATTGCATTATTCTTAAAAACATTTAATTAAAGCACGTCGAGCTATTAAAAGTTTGATAAAAAATTTTGGCTCCTAGCTCAGCTGGATCTGAGCCAAAATTCAAATCAATTTGCGAGCGACTACTATCTTAGAGCTAAATTAACTAAATTCAAAGGCATAATATCACCAGGGTTGTTAATGATCTGATTTTTAGCCGAGCTTGGGTTGGCTCGAAACAAAATTAGTTTAAAAATTTTGGCTGATTTCTTGGCTCGTTTATTTTGATCCGATCTCAATCCGAGCCTAAATTCAAATAAAATTTCGAGAGATCAACGATCTTCGAGCATATTTTATAGCCTTAATTGCACGAGAACTATTACCTATTTCCTGTTGGACCCCATAATTTTCAACTCAACTCCAATGCTATATATATCTAGGNGCTGATTTCTTGGCTCGTTTATTTTGATCCGATCTCAATCCGAGCCTAAATTCAAATAAAATTTCGAGAGATTAACGATCTTCGAGCAAAATTTATAGCCTTAATTGCACGAGAACTATTACCTATTTCCTGTTGGAACCCATAATTTTCAACTCAACTCCAATGNATTTTAAACGAACCGAACACGAACACAAGCTTTGTTCGTTCGTGTTCGGTTCGTTTACACCCCTATATATATCCCTCATCAATCCAGCCATCCTCATATCTCACACACCATCATAAGAAGAAAAAAATAAAGAAAGAAATTGAAAAGAAGAAGAAGGAGCAGACATGGGTGGTGTTGAATCGGCTCCTCTCCTCCCATCTAGTTGATATACAAGAGAAGAGCCGAATCAATACCACTCTTGTCTACTTCATTCTAAGCTCTTCTACACCCTCCTCAGTTTTCTGGATTTTGTTTTTCTTTATTGCTGGTTCTATACATATCTAAAACGTATTTTTATCTTCTTGTTTTGATCTTTTAATCATTAATTACTAAGGATCTTTATTTAATATTTTTTCCTTTAGAAAGAATATTACACCAGGACTCTGCATGCAGAGCTGCTTGCGGAGTTCAATCTCGCGCTGACATGTAGAAGGTCGAAAACGTGCAACCCGGCCCAACCGATGCGTTATAGGAATATTTCATCGCATAAAAATATTCCCTGACGTTATTCTGAATATTTTTGCGTTATTCATATGTTATTAGTGTGTTATTGAAGGTTTGAGAATATTTCGTCGCGTTATTCATGTGTTATTTAATGTTTTATTCAATCCGTGTTATTGGAATATTCTCTCGCGTAATTCTAAATATTTTTCACATTATTCATGTGTTATTTAATGTGTCATTGATGTGTTATTTATGTGCTATTTGTGTGTTATTCAGGGTTTATGAATATTCCCGCACTATTCATGTGCTTTAAAGTGTTATTCTCAAAATCATCTCAATAACAANAAGGTCGAAAACGTGCAACCCGGCCCAACCGATGCGTTATAGGAATATTTCATCGCATAAAAATATTCCCTGGCATTATTCTAAATATTTTTGCATTATTCATATGTTATTGGTGTGTTATTAAAGGTTTGAGAATATTTCGTCGCGTTATTCATTTGTTATTTAATGTGTTATTCAATCCGTGTTATTGGAATATTCTCTCGCGTAATTCTGAATATTTTTCACATTATTCATATGTTATTTAATGTGTCATTGATGTGTTATTCATGTGTTATTTGTGTGTTATTCAGGATTTATGAATATTCCCGCACTATTCATGTGTTTTAAAGTGTTATTCTCAAAATCATCTCAATAACACACCAATAACACATGAATAACGCGAGGGAATATTCCTATAACACATTGTCATTTTTTCTTAGTTTTTATGTAGGTGAGCCCGACCTTACACGTGTCAGCACGAAATTGGACTCCGCAAGCAGCTCTGCATGCCGAGTCTTGATGTAATATTTTTTTCTTTATTTAGCTTTGTCTAATTGGAGAGCAAGAAATATTTTTTCTTTGGCTTTAAATTTCGTTTCCAACAACTTCATGTTTCAACTTACCTTATTTGTTGTTTGGCAGCTACTTGAATTTAATTCAATTAAATCTTAAAAACTGTTTGGCAAGCTATATATTGAATCTGATTGAATCTGTCAAAATCCTATAGAACTGTATGAAAAGTTCTTTTAGGATTTAAAAACCATTTAGTTCAACTTAGATTAGGTGTTAGTTACTTTTAACTATAGTAATTATTGTTAATTAATGATTTATTAAGTTAACTAATTTAAAATTAGAATTGCTTTAGGGTAATTACTCATTAGTTAATAGTTTATTATTCTTTATTTAATATAATTTAGTTATAGTTAGTATAATATAATATTAAAATTAAGCATGACTACTCATGAAATGATGACCAACAACCTAATAATTAATCATTTATTCATCAAAATAAGTATTTATCAATCATAATTGTACTAAACTAATTAACAAATTTTAATACTTTAATATTTTTTAATTAATTTTAGTTAATTAGCTACTAAACTCATTAGTCATTAATTAATAATTTATTAAGATAATTAATCATTAATTAAAAATGCATATTTTGAATTATAGATATCTATAAGTCATTAATATAATTAAATAAAAAAATTATTAATATAATTGACTTAATATATTAACAATTTATTAAAATAATTAGTAAGCTAATTTAAAAATAAAAATAAAAAATCTTCTTACTTACTCTTTTCCTCCAACTAATATTAAGTATTAAATCTGCACAGACGGATTGGTGGTATTTGATGGTACTGTGTTTCACCCTCTTTTCTTCCTCTTATTGAAGCAAGGGATGTGATCATGGTGATGGTGGGGAGCTCACTAGAAAAGGTAGTGACAAATCATGACAATCAAAACTAACCCTCAATATGTAAGAAGCTAAAGCAGTAGCGTCGGAAATTTTTATGTGTTGTGCTATAGCTATTATGATTATAGTCCTATTACTTGCAGAATATTATAATTATTTTAATTTAAAGTATTGCTCCTTATTATGATTTTATAAATGTCATGCTATTTAGCTCTACTTGTTATAATTTATTGCAGCTACTGGATTCTACTATATCATGCCAGCTTCATAAATTATTATGTGATATGTCAGGCATGACTCATATACCAGATAAGGGACAAATGTTGGAGAAAAGCGGAACATTTGTCCAATTGAGGGAGTTTCGTTACGTGGGATGGGGGTGCAGGGGCAACGCCCCCTTTGTACGGTACAGGATAATTTTGTAATTACATATTATACACTAGGGTTATATATATGTTGTATTTGTAACCCTAAGTGAATGTACAGTTTTCAAGAAATCAAATAGCCATAACCGTTCCTTGCTACCGAGGGCGTGGGCATATTGTCAAACCTCGTTAAATTCTTCTGTTCTTTCTTGATTGTCCGGTTCTTGATTCTTGTGTTTGCTTTGCCCTAATTTGTCGACATGATAGCTATTATGATTGTATTTAATTTTATTCAAAACTTGCTAGCTCAAATCAGTTTTGAGACTTATCTAACATGATTAGACATGTTTGAACTTTTTACAAGTATAATTTGAATCATTTTTCAATCATATTTAAACGTGTATTTCAAACAAATTAAATGGTTTTAAAAGGGATCAAATGAAGTTTGATCACTTGACACTATTTTTTGAAAAAGCTTCAATCTTATTTGATTAATTAACATATAGAATATTATTAAAAGATTTTCCATGGACAGCCTACCATAAATCAAACAAATCCTAAATAATTTACACATATTAATAAATAAGAGAAAAGCAATCAAGCAAGCACAAAATTTAAATAATAGTATTTTGTTGTGATGGAATATGAAAGAATCAATTTAGGCTAATAAAGTTCGATCGATTAGCTTGAAACTTCTAAAAAATAAATAGGGTAGCTACCTCTACTTATACGTATCCAAATCTTAATTTATTTAAATTTATAATATCAATGTGGTACAAGCTCATGTTGGAGTATTAAAAGTTTAAGCTATAGTCTCTAAATGTTGTTATAATTCGAATGACAAAAAATTACAAGAAAAAAAAAACTACTAGCATTGAAAATTCCTTAAAGAATCATCGTACACACACTATTGGGGGTAGAAACTAAATAAAAACCAATTCCCGAATTTTTTTAGGGAAATTGATTTATAATAAATTATTATTTTCTATTTTTCCACATTATCCCTTATAACAAAATGTAAAAGTTAAGGTTATTAATTAACTTCTTTAAGGATGCACTTAGCCAATGAAATAATTTCTTAGATAGTAGGTAAATTATTTTTTCGACAAAATATCAAGATAATAGAACAAATAAAATAAACATAATGGCCGTCATTTTTTCATTACTAAAAATTGATTAATTTATTAAAGAGCTTTTAAAATTTATAAACAAATCATCCTAGTCCTAATCACATGATACATTATGGGTAAAACATCATCCCTAATACCTAACATATTACATATATTGTCCATTAACCATAAAAAAAAAAAAAAAACTTCGTATTTTTTATAATTAGTAAACTTCACATTCTTAGTAAATTATGAAAAGGACGTACAATGACTAGTAAACAAAATCTCATTGGCGTGCCTAAATTCTAAAAGATCATATACGAAAATCAAATGTTGATATGAAGGCTATATAAGGAAATGTAATAGTAAAGTTTTCAAAATTTCATATTCTATTGGATATCACAAGTAATAAATTATTCAATAAAGATTTACACAAAGGATGGCCGTACCATAAACCACTAGAAGATTGAAGACACCATTAGTCTGACAATTAATAATAATGGACAATTGTGCCTACATGATACAAGCTTCCACTCATTTTATGCAGTTTTTGAGAAAATTAATCTTATAAATCTGTAAATTTAAGTCTGCATATTCTAAGTAAGATGAACACATCTATACAACTAGATATTTATGAATTTAAACTTTTTATCATAAAAGCCCAAATCAATGCTGAATTTGGGGGTTCTGATCCATACATTTGTCCAAGAGGTGTAGCCTCAATTGGATTGATTCTTGAGCTTCATCTTCGTCCCACGAACGTTTTTCAAGCTTCATCTTGATCTGTGGTTGGGTCTATATAGGAGTTTGATCAAAGGGTGGTATGGGTCTGGTCGAAGTCTAGGTTAGGGTGCTTGGGATGATGGGGCTTCTATTGGAGAAGTGATTTTGAAGTGTGGAGAAGAATTTGGAAGGTTCAATTTTNATTAATATAATTGACTTAATATATTAACAATTTATTAAAATAATTAGTAAGCTAATTTAAAAATAAAAATAACAAATTCTCTTACTTTCTCTTTTCCTCCAGCTAATATTAAGTATTGAATCTGTACATACGAATTGGTGGTATTTGATGGTATTGTGTTTCACCCTCTCTTCTTCCTCTTATTGAAGCAAGGGATGTGATCATGGTGATGGTGGGGAGCTCAAGAGAAAAGGTAGTGACAAATCATGACAATCAAAACTAACCCTCAATATGTAAGAAGCTAAAGCAGTAGCGTCGGAAATTTTTATGTGTTGTGCTATAACTATTATGATTATAGTCCTATTACTTGCAGAATATTATAACTATTTTAATTTAAAGTAGTGCTCCTTATTATGATTTTATAAATGTCATGCAATTTAGGGCTACTTGTTATAATTTATTGCAGCTATTGGATTCTACTATATCATGCCAATTTCATAAATTATTATGTGATATGTCGGGCATGACTCATATATCAGATAAGGGATAAATGTTGGAGCAAAGCGGAACATTTGTCCAATTGAGGGAGTTTCGTTATGTTGGATGGGGGTACAGGGGCAACGTCCCCTTTGTACGGTACAGGGTAATTTTGTAATTACATATTATACACTAGGGTTATATATATGTTGTATTTGTAACCCTAAGTGAATGTACTGTTTTAAAGAAATCAAATAGCCATAACCGTACCTTGCTACCGAGGGCGTGGGCATATTGTCAAACCTCGTTAAATCCTTCTGTTCTTTTTTGATTGTCTGGTTCTTGATTCTTGCGTTTGTTTTGCCCTAATTTCTCAACATGATAGCTATCATGATTGTATTTAATTTTATTCAGAATTTGCTAGCTCAAAACGCTTTTGAGACTTATCTAACATGATTAGATCATGTTTGAACTTTGTACAAGTATAATTTGAATCATTTTTCAATCATATTTAAACGTGTCTTTCAAACAAATTAAAGGGTTTTAAAAGGGATCAAATGAAGTTTGATCATGGGACACTATTTTTTGAAAAAGCTTCAATCTTATTTGATTAATTAACATATAGAATATTATTAAAAGATTTCCCATGGACAGCCTACCATAAATCAAACAAATCCTAAATAATTTACACATATTAATAAATAAGAGAAAAGCAATCAAGCAATCACAAAATTTAAATAAAAGTATTTGGTTGTCATGGAATATGAAAGAATAAATTTAGGCTAATATAGTTCGATCGATTAGCTTGAAACTTCTAAAAAATAAATAGGGTAGCTACCTCTGCTTATACGTATCCAAATCTTAATTTATTTAAATTTATAATATCAATGTGGTACAAGCTCATGTTGGAGTATTAAAAGTTGAAGCTATAGTCTCTAAATGATGTTATAATTTGAATGACAATAAATTACAAGAAAAAAAAACTGTTAGCATTGAAAATTCTTTGAAGTATCATCGTACATACACTATTGGGGGTAGAAACTAAATAAAAACCAATTCCCGAATTTTTTTTAGGGAAATTGATTTATAATGAATTATTATATTCTTTTTTTCCACATTATCCCTTATAACAAAATGTAAAAGTTAAGGTTATTAATTAACTTCTATAAGGATGCACTTTGCCAAAGAAATAATTTCTTAGATAGTAGATAAATTATTTTTTTGACAAAATATCAAGATAAAAGAACAAAAAAAATAAACTAATGGCCATCGNCTAAGTAAGATGAACACATCTATACAACTAGATATTTATGAATTTAAACTTTTTATCATAAAAGCCCAAATCGAGGCTGAATTTGGGGGTTCTGATCCATACTTTTGTCCAAGAGGTGTAGCCTCAATTGGATTGATTCTTGAGCTTCGTCTTGGTCCCACGAACGTTTTTCAAGCTTCATCTTGATCTGTGGTTGGGTCTGTATAGGAGTTTGATCAAAGGGTGGTATGGGTCTGGTTGAAGTCTAGGTTAGGGTGCTTGGGATGATGGGGCTTCGATTGGAGAAGTGATTTTGAAGTGTGGAGAAGATTTTGGAAGGTTCAATTTGGAGTTTGGTTNGGGGGGGGGGGGGGGGGAGTTTAAATAGAGGAGCTTGGGGTGGCCAATTAGGCTAGCCATTGGATGCAAGAGGGAGTTTAGGTGGAGGTGAGGTGGAGGCAAGTGATCAATTGGAGTGAGCCACAAATGATGGGCAGAATTTTGGGTCTTAGCCATGGTGGAGCTTTCAAGGTTCAGGGAGGTCAGGGCTTGATTTTGGTGAATTCAATTTGGGATTGCCATGTGTAAAGGCTTGAATCAAAGTGGAATGTGGGTGAACCATTTTTTGGGTCAACTTGGGTCAAGGCATGGATTTGAGTTGAGCTCACCCACCAAGGCTGGTTTGGGGCTGATGGAGATCAGGTGGCTCAGCTGATATGGTGTGGAGAAGTCACCATCCAAAGGATTTAGGACTAAACATGAGTTTAGTAGAGTCATGAGAGTGGTTAATCATTTTTAAGGAATCATTAAATATGCTCCTCATTTTGCCCAAAGTGGCATGGTTAGGTGGTAAGGCTCTCATGGCCTGCATGTAGCTTGGGGGTGGCTCCATGGCTTACCTTTTGCTTGGCTATCTTGCATGAAAATGGATTTTTAGAATTTTAGGTGATTTTAAGTTGGTTTTTCATGTAGCTAGATTTAGAAAATTTTTATTATGAATGTCATGGCATAAGGTTTAATTTGATTAAATGGATGAGGGGAAATTTTTTGATGTGGGCTTTTGAACGGGTTTAAAAATTTAAATAAGGTGGGCTTGAAGTTGGGGTTTTAAGGTGAATCATTAAGGGTTAATTTTAGGCTTGAAATTGAGTATGGTGAACTTTTAAGACCAATCATGATGGTTAGGCTTGGGCTTGGAATTATCATGATAAAATTTGAAGCATAAGCATGGTGAAATTGAATCTAGTAAATAGGCTCAAATATGATGGATTTTGGTCTTAAAGTTGAGTTTGCGTTACTTTGAATTTGGGCTTGAATTTTGGTGGGATTTGGCTTAGATTTAAAATTGAATGGGGTAAAAATTGAAACCATCTTAGGAATTTTAGTGAAGTTTGGGCACTAGGGATATTTTGGGAAATTTTAGGGATTTTGGGCAATTTGGTCAATTTTTGGAAATTTGAGGTGGATTTGAGCAATTTGAATAACTTGAGGTGGTTTACAAGGAATTTTGGTGGGAGATTGGAAATTTGGGTAATTTTGGTAATTTTTTTGGGTTCCAAGAGTATTTTGGTAATTTTGGAAAAAAATTTGGTAAGGTGAACATGCAAGCCATGAAGCTAGCCTAAAGCCATAGAATCCATAGAAAAATTCATTTTGGATGCTCCACATGTTGGTCCTAGTCATCTTAACAAAAGACTAAGGGCTTGGAACCACCCATGTGAGTTTTCAAAAGGAGTTAAGAGGTGGGTCAAATGTAACTGATTTGNTTGGAAATTTGGGTAATTTTGGTAATTTTTTTGGGTTCCAAGAGTATTTTGGTAATTTTGGAAAAAAATTTGATAAGGTGAACATGCAAGCCATGAAGCTAGCCTAAAGCCATAGAATCCATAGAAAACTTCATTTTGGATGCTCCACATGTTGGTCCTAGTCATCTTAACAAAAGACTAAGGGTTGGGAACCACCCATGTGAGTTTTCAAAAGGAGTTAAGAGGTGGGTCAAATGTAATTGATTTAGGGTTTAGGGNTATATATATATATATATATGTTTGGACTTTTTTTTGCCTATTTTTTATACAATCTTTATGCTTAAATTCATGTTAAGTGAGCATTGAGTTTAATCCTTCCAGTAAAATCTTTCATTAAAAAGAAAAAGCAAATCATGACTGTTAAAATCGTTTAAATTAAACAGACCGTTATTTTTATGAAGATGGTTAAAAAAGACAAATATTCAAGATCCTTTTTTATATGATTATAACAAAGATATCTACATGGAAACAGCTCATTTTCTTCCTCAGAAACATTCAACCAATCACTCTCCATTTAAAAAAAATAAAAAATATAATAAAATAAAAATAAAAAATTTGAAAAATTACATTATTCTTAAAAACATTTAATTAATGCACATCGAGCTATTAAAAATCGCTAGAAAAAAAATTGATCTAAAATTTTGGCTCTTTAGCTCGGCTCGTTTATTTTTATTCGATCTGGATCTAAGCCAATATTCGAATCAATTTTCAAGCGACTAACGATCTTCGAGCTATTAACTATATTCACAAACTTAATATCACTAGAGTTGTTAATGATATGATTTTGAGCCGCTCGTTGCTTTGCTCTATTATTTCAATCTCATCTCAATCCGGGCCTAAGTTCGACAAATTTTTTAAGAGATTAACAAACTTCGAGCAAAATTTATAGCCTTAATTGCACGAGAACTATTACCTATTTCCTGTTGGACCCCATAATTTTCTTTTATAATAACATAACAATCTATATTATTGCAGCTTAACTAAACTCCAATGCTATATATATCCCTCATCATTCCAGCCATCCTCATGTCTCACACACCATCATAACAAAAAAAGGAAAAAGAAAAGAAATTAAAAAGAAGAAGAAGAAGGAGCAGACATGGGTGGTGTTGAATCGGCTCCTCTCCTCCCATCTAGTTGATATGCAAGAGAAGAGCCGAATCAATACCACTCTTGTCTACTTCATTCTACACCCTCCTCAGTTTTCTGGTTTTTTCTTTTTTCCTTTATTGCAGTGGTTACAAGGAATCACACATCCATGGTTAAATCTGATAAATAGTAAACTACCAAACATTGCCTAAGAGTTATGGTGGGTTTTCGGATAAAAGAAAGCTTGTGGTGGTCAGATAACAGAAAACAACCAAAAAAAAAATAAGGGATGGCGGAAGAGAGATGATATCAAACCTCTCTGAAGGGTCTCGTAAATGGTAGTCGGTGACTTGCAAGGGCTAGGAATCACACATCTCTATTAGGCATTCGTTGCCCTTGCAAGTCACCGAATACCATTTACGAGACCCTTCAGAGAGGTTTGATATCATATCTCTTCCGCCATCCCTCATTTTTTTTGTTGTTTTCTGTTTTAAGACCACCACAAGCTTTCTTTTTTCCTTTATTGCAGCTTCTATATATATATATATATATATATAACTAATTTTTAAGGCTAATTCTTTTTCCTTTTATCTTCTTGTTTAGATAATTTAATCATTAATTACTAAGGATCTTTATTTAGCATTGTCTGAATGGAGAGCATGAAATATTGTTTTTTTTGGCTTTAAATTTCTATTCCAACAACTTGGTGTTTCAACTCACCTTACTTGCTGTTTGGCAGTTTCTTGGATTTAATTCAATTAAATCTTAAAAACTGTTTGGCAAGGTATGTATTGAATCTGTCAAAACCCTATAGAACTGTGTGAAAAGTTCTTTTAGGATTTAAAAACCATTTAGTTCAACTTAGATTAAGTGTTAGTTACTTTTAACTATAGTAATTATTGTTAATTAATGATTTATTGAGTTAACTAACTTAAAATTAGACTTGCTTTAAGGTAATTACTTCTTAGTTAATAATTTATTATTCATTATTTAGTATAATTTAATTATAATTAGTATAATATAATGTTAAAATTAAGCATGATTACTCGTCAAATGATGAGCAACAACCTAGTAATTAATCATTTATTCATCAAAATAAGTAANAGCAAGAAATATTTTTTCTTTGGCTTTAAATTTCGTTTCCAACAACTTCATGTTTCAACTTACCTTATTTGTCGTTTGGCAGCTACTTGAATTTAATTCAATTAAATCTTAAAAACTGTTTGGCAAGGTATATATTGAATCTGATTGAATCTGTCAAAATCCTATAGAACTGTATGAAAAGTTCTTTTAGGATTTAAAAACCATTTAGTTCAACTTAGATTAGGTGTTAGTTACTTTTAACTATAGTAATTATTGTTAATTAATGATTTATTAAGTTAACTAATTTAAAATTAGAATTGCTTTAGGGTAATTACTCATTAGTTAATAGTTTATTATTCTTTATTTAATATAATTTAGTTATAGTTAGTATAATATAATATTAAAATTAAGCATGACTACTCATGAAATGATGACCAACAACCTAATAATTAATCATTTATTCATCAAAATAAGTATTTATCAATCATAATTGTACTAAACTCTTTAACAAATTTTAATACTTTAATATTTTTTAATTAATTTTAGTTAATTAATTACTAAACTANAAATAAGTATTTATCAATCATAATTGTACTAAACTAATTAACAAATTTTAATACTTTAATATTTTTTAATTAATTTTAGTTAATTAGCTACTAAACTCATTAGTCATTAATTAATAATTTATTAAGATAATTAATCATTAATTAAAAATGCATATTTTGAATTATAGATATCTATAAGTCATTAATATAATTAAATTAAAAAATTATTAATATAATTGACTTAATATATTAACAATTTATTAAAATAATTAGTAAGCTAATTTAAAAATAAAAATAAAAAATCTTCTTACTTACTCTTTTCCTCCAACTAATATTAAGTATTAAATCTGCACAGACGGATTGGTGGTATTTGATGGTACTGTGTTTCACCCTCTTTTCTTCCTCTTATTGAAGCAAGCGATGTGATCATGGTGATGGTGGGGAGCTCACTAGAAAAGGTAGTGACAAATCATGACAATCAAAACTAACCCTCAATATGTAAGAAGCTAAAGCAGTAGCGTCGGAAATTTTTATGTGTTGTGCTATAGCTATTATGTTATAGTCCTATTACTTGCAGAATATTATAATTATTTTATTTTAAAGTATTGCTCCTTATTATGATTTTATAAATGTCATGCTATTTAGCTCTACTTGTTATAATTTATTGCAGCTACTGGATTCTGCTATATCATGCCAGCTTCATAAATTATTATGTGAGATGTCAGGCATGACTCATATACCAGATAAGGGATAAATATTGGAGCAAAGTNCTAACCCTCAATATGTAAGAAGCTAAAGCAGTAGCGTCGGAAATTTTTATGTGTTGTGCTATAGCTATTATGATTATAGTCCTATTACTTGCAGAATATTATAATTATTTTAATTTAAAGTATTGCTCCTTATTATGATTTTATAAATGTCATGCTATTTAGCTCTACTTGTTATAATTTATTGCAGCTACTGGATTCTACTATATCATGCCAGCTTCATAAATTATTATGTGATATGTCAGGCATGACTCATATACCAGATAAGGGACAAATGTTGGAGAAAAGCGGAACATTTGTCCAATTGAGGGAGTTTCGTTACGTGGGATGGGGGTGCAGGGGCAACGCCCCCTTTGTACGGTACAAGGTAATTTTGTAATTACATATTATACACTAGGGTTATATATATGTTGTATTTGTAACCCTAAGTGAATGTACAGTTTTCAAGAAATCAAATAGCCATAACCGTTCCTTGCTACCGAGGGCGTGGGCATATTGTCAAACCTCGTTAAATTCTTCTGTTCTTTCTTGATTGTCCGGTTCTTGATTCTTGTGTTTGCTTTGCCCTAATTTGTCGACATGATAGCTATTATGATTGTATTTAATTTTATTCAAAACTTGCTAGCTCAAATCAGTTTTGAGACTTATCTAACATGATTAGACATGTTTGAACTTTTTACAAGTATAATTTGAATCATTTTTCAATCATATTTAAACGTGTATTTCAAACAAATTAAATGGTTTTAAAAGGGATCAAATGAAGTTTGATCACTTNGGTACAAGGTAATTTTGTAATTACATATTATACACTAGGGTTATATATATGTTGTATTTGTAACCCTAAGTGGATGTACTATTTTCAAGAAATCAAATAGCCACAACCGTTCCTTGCTACCGAGGGCGTGGGCATATTGTCAAACCTCGTTAAATCCTTCTGTTCTTTCTTGATTGTCCGGTTCTTGATTCTTGCATTTGCTTTGCCCTAATTTGTCAACATGATAGCTATTATGATTGTATTTAATTTTATTCAAAACTTGCTAGCTCAAACCGCCTTTGAGACTTATCTAACATGATTAGATCATGTTTGAACTTTGTACAAGTATAATTTGAATCATTTTTCAATAATATTTAAAAGTGACTTTCAAACAAATTAAATGGTTTTAAAAGGGATCAAATGAAGTTTGATCATGGGACACTATTTTTTTGAAAAAGCTTCAATCTTATTTGATTAATTAACATATAGAATATTATTAAAAGATTTTCCATGGACAGCCTACCATAAATCAAACAAATCCTAAATAATTTACACATATTAATAAATAAGAGAAAAACAATCAAGCAAGCACAAAATTTAAATAATAGTATTTTGTTGTGATGGAATATGAAAGAATCAATTTAGGCTAATATAGTTCGATCGATTAGCTTGAAACTTCTAAAAAATAAATAGGGCAGCTACCTCTACTTATATGTATCCAAATCTTAATTTATTTAAATTTATAATATCAATGTGGTACAAGCTCATGTTGGAGTATTAAAAGTTTAAGCTATAGTCTCTAAATGTTGTTATAATTCGAATGACAAAAAATTACAAGAAAAAAAAAACTACTAGCATTGAAAATTCCTTAAAGAATCATCGTACACACACTATTGGGGGTAGAAACTAAATAAAAACCAATTCCCGAATTTTTTTAGGGAAATTGATTTATAATGNGGTACAAGCTCATGTTGGAGTATTAAAAGTTGAAGCTATAGTCTCTAAATGATGTTATAATTTGAATGACAACAAATTACAAGAAAAAAAAACTACTAGCATTGAAAATTCTTTAAAGAATCATCGTACACACACTATTGGGGTTAGAAACTAAATAAAAACCAATTCCCAAATTTTTTTAGGAAAATTGATTTATAATAAATTATTATTTTCTATTTTTCCACATTATCCCTTATAACAAAATGTAAAAGTTAAGGTTATTAATTAACTTCTTTAAGGATGCACTTAGCCAATGAAATAATTTCTTAGATAGTAGGTAAATTATTTTTTTGACAAAATATCAAGATAATAGAACAAATAAAATAAACATAATGGCCGTCATTTTTTCATTACTAAAAATTGATTAATTTATTAAAGAGCTTTTAAAATTTATAAACAAATCATCCTAGTCCTAATCACAGGATACATTATGGGTAAAACATAATTCGTATTACCTAACATATTACATATATTGTCCATTAACCATAAAAATAAAAATAAAAACTTCATATTTTTTATAGTTAGTAAACTTCACATTCTTAGTAAATTATGAAAAGGACATAAAATGATTAATAAACAAAATCTCATTAGCGGGCCTAAATTCTAAAAGTTCATATGAAAAAATCAAATGTTGATATGAAGGTTATATAAGGAAATGTACTAATAAAGGCTTTTCAAAATTTCATATTCTAGGGGATATGAAAAGTAATACATTATTCAATAGACCTACACAAAGGATGGTTATACCACAAACCACTAGAAGATTGAAGACACCATTAGTCTCACAATTATTAATAATGGACAATGATGCCTATATGATGCAAGATTCGACTCATTTTATGCAGTTATTGAAAAATTAGTCTTCTAAATCTATAAATTTAAGTCTTCATATTCTAAGTAAAACAAACACATCCATACAACTAGATACATATCAATTTAAACTTTTCATCATAAAAGCCCTAATCGAGGCAGAAATTGGAGGTTTTGATTCATACATTTGTCCAAGAGGTGTAGCCTCAATTGGATTGGTTCTTGAGCTTTGTCTTGGTTCCAAAAACGTTCTCTAAGCTTCAATTTGATATGTGGTTGGGTCTATATAGGGGTTCGATCAAAGGGCGGTACGGGTCTAGTCGAAGTCTAGGTTAGGGTGCTTGGGATGATGGGGCTTCAATTGGAGAAGTGATTTTGAAGTGTGGAGAAGCTTTTGGAAGGCTCAATTTGCAGTTTGGTTGAGTTTTTAGGGATGGATGAAAAACTCCCTAGTTTTAAGCTTCAAAATTTGGGCAATACAGTGGTGATGGAGGCTAAAAAATGGTGGGGATGATCTTCTCAAGGATGTTGAAAGGTCTGGGAAAATTTTGGCAAAGTTTCACCAAGGTTTGTGCAACTCTCCCCTTTTGGTCATGAGGTGGGGGGAGGGGGTGTTAAATAGAGGAGCTTGTGGTAGTCAATTAGGCTAGTCATTGGGTGCAAGTGGGAGCTTAGGTGGAGGTGAGGTGGAGGCAAGTGACCAATTGGAGTGAGCCATAAATGATGGCAGAATTTTGGGTCTTAGCCATGGTGGCTGACAGACCAGTGAGGAGTCACCTTCTGATTCAAGGAGGCTAGGGCTTGATTTTGGTGAATTCAATTTGGGATTGTCATGTGTAAAGGCTTGAATTAAAGTGGAATGGGGGGAACCCTTTTTTCGGTCAACTTGGGTCAATGCATGGATTTGAGTTGGGTTCACCCACCAAGGTTGGTTTGGGGCTGATGGAGATCAGGTGGCTCAGCTGATATGGTGTGGACAAGTCACCATCCAAAGGATTTAGGGCTAAACATGGTTTAGGGGAGTCATGAGAGTGGTTAATCATTTTAAAAGAATCATTAAAGAGGCTCCTCCTTTTGCCCAAAGTGGCATGGTAAGGTGGCAAAGCTCTCATGGCATGCATGTGGCTTGGAGGTGGCTTCATGACTTGCATTTGGCTTGGCTATCTTGCATGAAAAGATATTTTTAGAATTTTAGGTGATTTTAAGTGGGTTTTTCATGTGGCTAGATTTAGAAAATTTTGATTATGAATGTCATGACATAAAGTTTAATTTGATTAAATGGACGAGGGAAAATTTTGTCATGTGGGCCCTTGGACTTGGGCTTTTGAAATTTAAATAAGATGGGCTTGAAGTTGGGGTTTTAAGGTGAATCATGAAGGGTTTATTTTGGGCTTGAAATTGAGTATGGTGAACTTCTAAGACCAATCATGATGGTTAGAGTTGGGTTTGGAATTATCATGGTAAAGTTTGAAGCATAAGCATGGTGAAATTAAATTAGTACATGGGCCGAAATATGATGGATTTTGGTCTTAGATTTGGGCTTGTGCCACTTTGAATTTGGGCTTGGATTTTGGTGAGATTGGGCTTAGAGTCAAAATTTAATGGGATGAAAATTGAGAACGTTTTAGGAATTTTAGTGAAGTTTGAGAACTAGGGGTATTTTGGGAAATTTAAGGAATTTAGGGCAACTTGGTCAATTTTGGGAAATTTGAGGTGGATTTGAGCAATTTGAATAACTTGAGGTGGTTTACAATGAATTTTGGTAGGATATTGGATATTTGGGTAATTTTGGCAATTTTTTTGGGTTTCAAGGGTATTTTGGTAATTTTGGAAAAATTTTGGGTAGGGTGACCATACAAGCCATGAAGCTACCCTAAAGCTACCCTAAAGCCATAAAATCCATGGAAAAACTCATTTTGGATGCTCCATATGTTGGTCCTAGTCATCTTAACCAAAGGCTAAGGGTTTGGATCCACCCATGTGAGTTTCCAAAGGAAGTTAGGAGGTAGGTCAAATATAAGTGATTAGGGTTTAGGGTGTGAGTGGAGAACTATGATAAGTTCAAGTGTATGTGTGTGAGAGACCAAGACTAAGCCACACACGGTCATTCTATATCTCCATTGATCCTATAGGAGCTCTCTCTGAGCTTCCCCGTGTTGGTTTCAACCTTCTAATTATTAGAGGTTAGAATTATACATGAGAAACTCCATAAGGAATAAGGAAGCATTTAGAATTTCTAAGAGAGGTAGTATTTAACACTAAGCTTCTAAGATAGTCGATAATAAAATCTTATGGCTATATCTTAGGCTTCTAGAGAGGAAAAACATAGACCTCACCAAAAATGAGGTCAACAATATCACAACTAGTAGGTTTCAACGATGCCACACGTATAATTTAGGTAACTTCCACTAAGTGCGTTGTGCAAATTATGGATGAAGATAAGGAAATTTCATAGGATTTGGACCTGTACTTTTTTGCATTAGAGTTTCTTCAAGATTCGGTCCACATAGATTTCATTGCTAAAGAAAAATAAGTGACATATCTACGACATTTGTATGCTCGAAGGGAAACCTGAGGAACGTTTTTTTCTTATTTTCTATTGACTATGAGATAGTTTATTTCATATACTGTTGCTTGGGACACTTTTAGTTCGTTATTGTATTTTCTTATGATATGCTTCTTTGGGCTGCATAATATTTATGAATGCTCAGTATTCGCAAAACATCATTTATTATCTATTATAAATGTTTAGGTCATGCTAACTTCGTGATTTATTAGTTGCAGTTTTTTTCCTAAACCCTAGTACAATAAACCCAAATATGGATTCAAATCAAGTAAGTCAGAGACAGTGAAATGCAGCAATCTGCTTGATCGCTGAGTATTACAACACATACATTGACTGCTCTTCATGCTTCACATTGTCTTATATCGAAGACAAATGAGTTGTGGAATTGCTTGTTGGGCACCCAACTAGATTCAACATCATGTTTTGCATGAGGCAGGAAATATTTACTTATCTTCTAGCTGAACTTAGTGAATTTCATGGTCTTCATGGGTCTTCAAGGATGACTCCACATGAGCTGTTAGCGATGAAGCTCTGCATATTATCCCAAAACGAGTTAATGTGTTGTGCGATGAAAAGATTCAAACACTCATCTTAGATGATTAGTAGATACTTCTCTATGGGTCTGAAAGCACTTGTGAGTCCATTCACATAATTTATTAAACCAATCAATCCAATGATCGCACAACTCTTATGAAGGTTCAACATGATGCACGTTACATCTAGTTCTTTAAGGTAACATTTGCAATTTCTAGTTTTAAATTTTAAATATGAATACTAAACAGTAATAAATAAAAGGTATCTATGCAAGATTGTAGTGGAGCAATAGATAGAGTCCACGTTGACATGAGAGTTACAAACAATGAAAAGATTTCATTTATCGAACGTTGTGGAGCCTGTACGCAAAATTTCATGGTTGTGTGCAACTTTAACATGTACTTTACTTTCGTCTTGCCCAGTTGGGAGAGTAGTGTGCACGACATCAGAATTTTCAAGGGTGTTGCGCAGAATTCTCACAACTTCCCACACCCTGCGCACATTATTTTGCAGCCCCAAATCGTTTGGTTATTCACTTTGAACATCGTACTGAACCCGAATTGACTAATGGATTTATTTCACTACTTTCTGGAAAGTTGAGCTCTAGAATTTCAGGGACGTCCCAAAAATTGCTATGCCTCTACGGACTAGAAACTTTCTTTTTGAGGCCACACCAGCCCTACAGCTACGATCGACAATTTTACAAATGCCCTTAGAGACTCGCAAAACAGTGTGATTTTTTATGATGAGCTAACGATTAGAGTGATTCACTACCGAAAGTGATCGCGAATTGAGAGCATCATGGAGAAAAGTTTAGAACGAAATATACATCACCTTCATGTTAAAAATAATATCATCATTATTTTACTTGTAATTTTTTTTTTCTTTAACACTTTCGGTACTCACAGTTGAATGAGTGGTGTATCTGAATTTTTAATCTGTTTTAAAATAAAATTTTGCATCTGAAGTATCAAATATGTCGTTATCATAAATAACTTCACTAATCATGGGTAGAATGATCATTTTTTTCTAGAAACAATCGCCATACAGT
The DNA here is from genome assembly GCA_002079205.1 of Phalaenopsis hybrid cultivar. Taxonomy (NCBI): domain Eukaryota; kingdom Viridiplantae; phylum Streptophyta; class Magnoliopsida; order Asparagales; family Orchidaceae; genus Phalaenopsis; species Phalaenopsis hybrid cultivar. The sequence continues at coordinate 374,174 of JXCR01110591.1, read as the reverse complement.
TGTTTTCACACAGCTGTCACAAACAGACAGTCAGCTTCCCTGCAGCTGAGCTGCAACTGCCTCAAACAGACCCTAAATTATCATGCAACTCTAAAATATTATTTTCTCACTATATACCACAGTCCTACAATAATAGATATAAAAATAAACATAATAAAGGTATAAAAAACGTGCTTATCTATATGATCGAAAACCTTTTTAAGCTGAAGCAAACATTAACTGGCCTAAATACTTGACTTAAGTTTTAATTAATTTCCTTCATAACTACAAAAAGACATAAAAACAGTAATATTGCCCTTTGTTGGCCAACGCGGAGACTGCTGGCAATTTCCTTGGTCCTCCGTTCCGCTTTCTTACCCAAAACATTCTTATAAATCCATGGAAGATTTGAAGTAATGCAGACCACAAAAACGCTGAAAGCTTCTCCTCCCCATCATTCGATACACACTCCCAAGTCTTTGGCCAAGCCGGCTAAGCAACAATTAGCACTCAGCAATTCAGAATCCTATTTAACTTAAGGCCCCGTTTGGGATAACTTATAAGTGCTGGCAGCGCCCTAGCGTTTGGATATCGCATTTTTCGGGATTATTCAGATACGTGCGGGCGAGTCATCTTTCTGTTTCAAAGGAAAGCGGCCACGAGATTGACCGCACTACCCTCGCTCCTTTAATAGAAAGAGAAGAAAGAGGTTGGGTGCGGGTACTGTGAAGAAGGAGAAGCCCGCCCAAACCCTAGCCTATTTTCTGAAAGAAGTGACGCCATAGAAAATGAAGAAGAAATGAGGGATCATTTCCAGCCCTACTTTGCAGGTTTGCAGAGAGAAGTAGAAGTGTTAAAGTTTTGAGAAAAATAAGTTGAATTCTGAATGGGTTCCATCCTTTTCCCGTTATTTTCATTCCATTAAATAATAATCTTACAATCTATTTTAGGTACAAAATAAGGTGCGTGATCTATTTTAACTTAATAATACATATTTCTAATCTAAATATTCAGCTAGAAGGGAAATAAATCATAATAAAGATACTAGAAATAATTTAAGGAAGCTCCTAAATATAAAAAACTCCTAATTTAGCTGCCTAATTTTTTTCCTTCCAAATTGACAAGAAGGATGGAGCTCCTCTGCCATAGAAGAAGACGAAGCTGAATTAGAGAGCCAATTGTGTCCTGAGAAGAGAAGTCGAGGGACTCGTCTGCGATGGAAGAAGATGGAGGAGGTGATGCTTCTCACAAAGGAATAATAGGATCGACTTTTGTGTCAAAGTTGAAGGCGACGTGGTAGAGGAAGAAGAACGATGAGCTTTGTGTTGGTTTAAAACCAAATGTGGTGAGATTTTTATAATTTTCTAAATTATAAATTTAATATATATGTTTAATGATTAATTATTAATAGTAAGTTTTAAATAAATCAGAATTCAAGTATTGGAGTTTGACTTTTGGATCAAGAAAATGTTGTTGATAACAAAAAAAAGTTAAAGTGAGTTAAGGTTTTAGCATATTACTTATCAATTTAATATATACCTACCTATTAAAATATTAATCACACTTTTAATTAAATCAGAATTTTGAAAAATATAATAAAGCGATGATCAATGAAAGAATTTTTTTTTTGCTTGCACTATAGAACCTACTTTTATTCATATATTATAGACGAAAGACATCTAGGTTAAAGAATGTGTTAAAGGGTCTTCTTTTGCTTTATGTTCTTGCTTACTATTATATTTGGATTGTTAAGTGAGGGCTTTTTTTTTTTTTGTTATGTTCTGTATTGTTTTTTTGCTTCCCTAATACCAAATATATTTCCTAAACAATTCTGTTGCAAAAATCATTACTACACTGGGTTGAACAGTTATTTATCCACAATCAGCTGCAAATCAACTGTTTCCCAACATTACAAACCAAACAGCTAACCAACTTATCCGGATCAGCTGCTGATCAGCAGTTCATCTGGATCACCTGCTTATCAGCAGATTGTTAATAAGCTATAGTTGCCCCAAATAGACCCTTATGCTGATAAGCAGCTTATCCTGATAATCTGCTGATGAGCATTTGATCCAGATAAGCTGTCTGACTGTTTGGTTGACGCTTATGGAAAACAACTGATCCTGAAAAATTGACTATTCTGCTCCTGTACTGAATAAGCTGTTTAACTGTTTGGTTAGTACGTTCTGTAAACAGCTTATTTGTAATTTTTTTTAATTAAATAAATAATCTGTGCGAATTTGTTATTTTCTCAACAAAATTAAAAAAAAATGTTCAGACAAGAAAATACAAAAAAGTTGATTTATATTTATATAACTAAAACATATCTGATCACATCAAACGAATATGCTACACATACAAAAGTAAAATGCACTTGATAAAAAAAATACTAAATACTAAAACATATCCGATCACATCAAACAAATATTTAAGCAACTTCATTATTCTTAAAAGACAATGGATAGAAGAAATATTAACATAAGACTAATCCATTAAATTGGACAGTTAATAACTTTACATACAGACTTATATAGATCAATAAGGGGAAAAATCTTTCACACGAAGGAATCAATAACATTTATTTAAAATTTCATCCTCCATATTTATTTGCTCGCCGATGCAATAAAAAAATGCAAACAAGGTAATTTAATATTATAAATTAAAGCTAAAATAATAACACATTTGGCTATATTTGAACTTGTTAAGTGTTGACAAAAAATAAGACGTAATATGTGTATCAACTAATTGGATGAAAATGTGCATCATAACTAGGTTTGTCAAAACGGCTCGTTGTTCGCGAATAGCTCATGTTAGACTGAAAAGGAAGCGACACCCCTCCTCAAAAAATTAAATTATAAATGTAAACATATAAGCAAAGAAACTCCCACAACAAAAAAAATTAAAGTTTGGGTGCATGATATGTACATTGAAGTATGTAAATCTTCCAAATGAAAAAAAAAAACNGCGATGAATCTCTACATATTATCCCAAAATGAGTTAAAGCATGGTGCGATGAAACGATTTGAACACTCATCTGAGACGATTAGTAGATACAACTATATGGGTCTGAAAGCACTTGTGAGCCTATTTAGACAAGTCATTAAACCAATCGATCCAACGTTCGCACAAACTCTTACGAAAATTCAACGCGATGCACGTTACATGTAATTCTTTAAGGTAACATTTACAATTCNGCGATGAATCTCTACATATTATCCCAAAATGAGTTAAAGCATGGTGCGATGAAACGATTTGAACACTCATCTTAGACGATTAGTAGATACAACTATATGGGTTTGAAAGCACTTGTGAGCCTATTTAGACAAGTCATTAAACCAATCGATCTAACGTTCGCACAAACTCCTACGAAGATTCAACGCGATGCACGTTACATGTAATTCTTTAAGGTAACATTTACAATTTCTAGTTTTAAGTTTTAAATATGAATTCCATACAGTAATAAATGAACGGTATCTATGCAGGATTGCATTGGAGTAATAGACATAACCCACGTTGATGTGAGAGTTACAAATGATGAAAATATTTCATTTATCGGATG
>JXCR01110591.1:349280-369315 GCA_002079205.1 Phalaenopsis hybrid cultivar | reverse complement strand
CGGCCCGCTGGCCGTGTTTCAGGATAAGCAGCTTATCCTGAAACGCACAAGCTGCCCCAAACGGACCCTAGATGATAACATCAGAGGATAGTGACCCAAGGAAGACATGGAGAAACATCCTTTTGTCATTGAAATTCAGAGATATATAATTTAAATTAAATATGATTCTTAAAAAACTAGATGATATTTAAATAGCATTAAAAAAAAAATAGATAAATACTCGTGTATTGATTTTTTATGCTAGTTTGAGTTTGGTTAAACTTTGATTAATGAAAGAAATGATGATGTCATCGCAGTGCATCTGTGTTTGATTTCAACAGCTATGCGATGACTTGATGGAGGAATGGATGTGGAAGCACCCGGAGGCCTCCATTTGTACGGCAGAGGGAGTTTCACAGTTCTAAGCCATCGCCAACTTTCAAGATTATCACGGCCTTCCATCTTTCAGACATGTAAGCAATTTATTCAATTGCCCTAAAATATAATATTAGACGTCAAAGATGGACTTGATAAAAAAAAACCCCTATATATATTTTTTTGGTTAATTAATAAAATTTATCAAATTCATTTGATTCGGATTTATCAAATCTTATGTGAGACAGTAGAGTTCACGAGCAGGGGTGTAAACGAACCAAACACGAACAAACAGAGCTTATGTTCGTGTTCGGTTCGTTTGAAATTTAGTTTGTTTGAAATAAGCTCGTGTTTGAAATTGTTCGTGAAGTCGTTGTTCATGTTCGTTTCTTAACGATCGAGTCAAATACGAGCTGTTCTCGAACGACGAGCCAGTTTGACATCCCTAATATTAATTATATAAATAATATATTATATTAATTATATAACTTATATTATATAAATATATAATATCTATAATAGGGTATTACTAATATAGTATATTAATATATTAATATTATTAATTTATTATATTATAATTTATGAAATTTAATTTTTTAAAATATGATAATTTTTTTACATATAATTATTTTAAATTATTTTATATCTCGAACAATAACGATTCGAACACGAACGAATGCATCACTGTTTGTGTTTGGTTCGTTTAACTAACCGAACGAAAAAAACTTGTTCACGTTCGTCTCGTTTACTTATCGAACTATTCAAACAAGAACTCATTAACGAACCGAACACGAACTGTTCGCGAACAACGAGCTTTTTTGACAGCCCTACTTACGAGGCACAATGATTGATTAGATTCCTTGAATTCGTCTCATAATTGAATTTAATAAATTTAAATTTACATCATAAAAGAGAATGAATGCGAGACATAAAGATGATAAATTTTGATTTAACGAAGTATTATATTTAATATTTTTTTTTATATTTAGTTAAATTTATCTTAAATTTTTGCTTAACTCCTATTTGATCAAGGGGAAATCGGTTATTATTGTGGGGCGAAAATAGTTTTGCATCCCCTGTTTACTCTTAACAATTTCATGAAAACAGTCCAATGATTGGAGAGCTTTAAATAAAACATTTATATTTCAATGCATCATGCTTTTTATTAGGCTAAGTATATTCTGATAAGAATGAATTTTATAATGAATTCCTTATAAAATGATATTGAGTTTGGCTATAAAAATTTTACAATTGGACTTTGGCTATGGCTGATGTGATAGAGGGAATATTTTGATGATATTGGCATGATATTGGGGTAATATTTAATTTAATATCATTCTAATATCATTTTAATATCATCAAAATACATATCTAATTGTATTGATTTTATTCGGACGTAATATTTTTGTGTACATGTTTTTTCAGGTAAATGTGTACTGAAAGAGTGGCACGTTCGCATGTCATTGTTCTACCCCTAGAATGTTATGGGGGGTGATGGGATTTATGAATTTATAAAATTTAATTCATAACTAATGTAATCAAATTTGCCTATATTATGATCATTCAATGTTAGTTGAGTTGCCAATGAAATAAGATGAATGCAAATATTTTAATTACACAATTGGTTTGTTCTCGTATCACTGCGAAAATTGGTCTAAATGTGTTGAATGCCTAAGGGCCCGTTTAGGACAGCTTATAAGTGCGGGCAACGTTTTCAAAACATCGTCTCGTCGTTTGGAGAATACGTTTCGACAACATATCAGAAAACAATATTAGGTTTTTACACTAAACGCAGACTGTAAGTCGAACCCCACGGGTCATGTTTAAGGATAAGCTGCTTATCTGGATAAGCACAAGCTGCCCCAAACACACCGTAAGATCTCGGCTTTCTNTATATATATATATATAAGAGCCACCCTCATGGCTAACCACTCGATCCCGATCTCGCACTACAAGGCATATGTACACTGGCTAGATCATACACGTGACCCCATGAGACTTATGCTAGACAACACTACCAAAGTGTCACAGCGAGCGACACTACACACATACACACACTGCTAATGCTATAAAAATAGATTGTGTTTCTTCTCATGTTACACGCATAGCCTTTCATTTCATTTAGTTTGGTTGACAAATTGAATCTAGCCATTAGAGTATTATTTTCACATTCGATAATATATTATTCAGATTTAGTTAAATATTTAATTCAAGAATGATTATTAATTAATGAATTATATTATTAGTATTTAACGACTTATATTTACTTCATCAAAATTCACTCCTATTTAACACTTTTAAAGCTTTATAAAAATTTGATTAATTTTTTATTAATTATTAGTCTCAAGATTATATACAACATATAGTAATTTTAATCATTTGTCTTTTTGATGTCTTTCCGCGTTGAATCCCGAATCACACCAAAGGAATAAAACATTAGACAAAAGAAAGAGCAAAATAGACGAAGAGAGGGATGCACTAAAATGAACAACAATCTGATTTGTTGATTGCTCATTTCTCATAAATGGTTCCACTATTTATACATGAGGGGGTACAATATGTGAAATTACATAGTTGCTCATGTTTTAATGAGAATGTTATAGGATATTTTATGAATTTTACATATATGGGCCTACGACTCGGCTACCCTTTGACTTGACGACTCAAATCAGGGGTCTTGGGTCAACAACACTTGTTCATCCAATTGTGTTGCATCGAGATTGCCGGTAGGCCTTTGATGGAGTTCGGGTCAGCAAGACTCGACTCGATCATCTTAGTTTTATCGATCAGTTCTTCTAATTTGGTTGTTGACTATTGATTCTTGGAGGAAGAGTTCCATTTAGTAGAATGAGTCTAGGCTATCAGGAATCATTATAATTTGACATATAGCTCATTTTTTAATAAGAGAATCCTTTGGGATGTTCATGAATTATGTTATTGTCAATTCTTGTCCACTAATGAGGAATCTCAAGGGTGTCTGTGAGATTGCTTTTGAGATTCCTGACAAAATTGATTTCTTCCCTTGAGTCGAGTTGTAGATCAATGACTCTGCTAGGCTCTATTAGCCTTAGTTCCTGTTTCGGGTGACATGCAACTGGTCAGCCTATAGTTCTAGTTTAAGGGGTTGTAGCTGGTAAAATGTGTCTATTTGTATCTCACCAATGGGCCCTCCTTACTTTTACTTTTCTGCTTCCTAGTTTATTGATTCTACTCAAGAATTTTGTTGTCGTATTCATGTTATATATATTTTAGTTTCTCTTACTTCTTAAAAATGACAAGGATGATAAAAAAAACAATAGAATGCAAAAAGTAGAAATCATTTATTTCGTAATTAGAGTTTTAATAATTGAACTTTTCAAGATTTGAATGCCATGATTTTTATAAATGGGGCCCAACTAACTCATTTTTTATTCTACATTTACTTTTCGTCTCTATGTCTGAGTCGGTCGGCTTTCAAACATCTCCCTGGTGAACGTTCCAAAACCTTTGGGTGAGGCCTACAGTGTTGAAATGATGAGGGCCGCCTTCAAACTCTCTACACCGTGGTTGTGGCCTAAGACAAAAAACAAAAATTGCTTCGAAGAAATGTAATGCAGTTAAGTCGATGGATGAAATGGGGTCATATAACTCGCTTCAAGGTCTTCAGTAGAGAAAGAATCAATTAGAAGCTGATGGAAGTAGATTGACCAGTCTGATCACTATTCTATTGACCCATCCTTCTGTTGCGACCCGTGACCAACTAGTCAAAAACCACTTGCTCAAGGAGCCGTTGGAGCTCTATTTTCTGAGGCGTAGGAAGCTATCGATGCTTTGTAACTGCCTAGGTAGCGAAGGTCTATTATAATGACTAACACATACCAAAAACTACAATATGTTAGAAGAAGAAAAGATACAAATATACTACAACATTCTCCCTATCATCAAAGTTCTCTTCTTCAAAAGCCAACATCCATGCTTGAAAGGCCTGCAAAGTCTTTACATTCTGATTGAGGAGTTATCCTTTTTATACTCATCAAGGTTATTCTTAATACTTGTAAGCTCAGTCTTCCATGCCCTAAAAAAATGTCAGCTCATCTTTAAATAATATCGTCATTGTCTCCTCAAATTTTAGATATTTTCAATGATTTTCACATTGATGAGATTCTCTAGCGATTTACATTACAAAAATGCAAAAAATACCCTCTAATATGCGCAGTTGGGAAACTCTAACTTTTTTATGCAGAATCCCTCCATAATGTTCAAAGGGGAGACTCAATCTTTGTCACATGCAATTTCCTATGAAGTCCAACATTGCTTCATGAAGAACCCCCTCTAAAATACACGATAAGGAGACCACAATATTTCTCCATGAAGAATCATTTCTGGAATGCGGAGCAAAATGACTCCAACTTTTCTTTATGAAGAATAATATAGGCAATGCATCAGAAGCTGACTCCAAGTTTCCTCCATAAGAAATCTCATCTGGAATGTGAGGTGGGAGACTGCGATCTTTCTTCACAAATAATTCCCTCTAAAATATGTTGTGGGGGGACTCTGATTTTTCTTTCACATTTTAGCCCCTTTTAAAGGTTTGAAGGGGTCAACCATTGCTAAAAAGGATCATAATCTGAGTGTATCCCCATTACTTCACCTCCATTATTAGATCCAACACAAATTAATAACTATATCACATTTTTCACATGGATCAGTCCAGTTCCATGAGTAAAATCATAGGCCCATGAGTCATCACGTTGTTCATTGGATTTTTTTTCTCGTGTGAGCCTTGAGTTGTCAGATCCTTGTTATTTGGTCCCAGACACACAAATTATTGACGTGGCCACTGATGGGCAAAGCCTTATGATCCACCAAAATGGGCTTGTATACCTCGCCCCAGCCTGGAGTGAAGGTTGACATGGCCTGAGTTTGATAGGTCATCATGCAAGGATTCGTTGCCCCACTCCATCGAGTTCACTCTCTTACCCACTCTGTTAGGCCTAATCTCTCACTCGTTAATCTACAATAATGCCCGCTCTGATGGGTCAACTACGCAGCCCTGGCCCACCACAGTAGTGAATAATTAATATGCGAGGGGATTTGAAAGAATGACGGCTAGAAAAGAAGGAACCAACNTATATATATATATATATATATATATATATATATATATATATATATATATATATATATATATATATATATATATATATATATATATATATATATATATATATCACATATATCACATTGATATAAAAGAAGAAGAAGAAAAAGAAAAAAAATAAAGATATGAATTTTGGTACTTTCACGCAATGAAAACAACCTCATCTAAAAATAAAGATGCAATTGATATACCATCAACAAAATTTCATCATTTGATACAAAATTTTAAGCATGGCAAGAATCTCAAGTTAATTTTTTTAGCAAGGAATGTTCAAATATTAAATTTTAAAATCATTCATAACTCTGATTTCAGCAAGCTTATAAGACTCTATGAGATGAACCTAATGAAACCAAAGTTTTTCTAATCTAAGTCAAATCAAGCCTAGATCGTGTCATTAAACAATTTTTTGAAGCTTATAGTTCTCAAATGGAAGATCAAATAGATTCCAAATCTGACAAGCTTATATTTAAATCAAGTAGCTCGATGAGATGAATCCAACGAGCCCAAATTCATTCAATTCTTACACTATTAAGGTATTCAAATGTTTATAGAAAGTCGTTCGATCAAGAGTATCCCTTTGGGTCATCCGATGAAGTGGTCGGGATTCTTTCCTTATTTGTTAGGAGACCCGTCCTAGACTCTATAAAAAGAGTTTTTACCCCTTCATGAAAGGGTAACTTGACCTAGACCTTGAACTAGAGAAAGACCAAGAATTGGAGAATAATGTGTTTAGGTTAATGTTCCACATTGAAGGTCCAAAGAATGACACCTGCTCCTGCAATTATTGACCACCATTGACCACTGCCCACCAACCACCATCATATGCCATCAGTCTCATTACAATAAAGACCCTTATTGATCACAATGTGTGTTGGGAATCCCGACGTACACTACAAAGTATAAAGCATTGTGTAGAGTAACGACTAGCCTTACAGAGTAATGAAGCATCTTATATAACAATGCACCAAAAACACAATGTAACAATACATATCGAAGATTGTGTAATAATGCTAAAATATGGTGTAATGCGCACCCACATACAATGTAAGAATGTATACTGAAGATGGTTTAATAATGCCTTGAAGACGGTGCAATAATCACCCAACATACAATGTAACAACGCACGTTGAAGACGGTGTAACGATGCACCCCAACAATGGTGTAATAACACACTATGAATACAGTGCAATGATGTGTCCAACATATGATACAATGATGCATTTCAAAGATGGTGTAACAATGTATCCATAATAATTACTAATAATCACTGCACTGAGGATAAACTGACTTACTCCAGACTTCTAAAGCTCTATCCTTGCAACTCACAACTACTACCAATGTGAACAATCATAGCTTAAATGGTTCACAGCTCTTGTAGCTCTAAACTCTGGCATCTTTGGCCTACAAGTGTTGTCATAGCTCATGCAACTCCTTACAATGGCCTCTACAACCTACAAATGTTATCATGGGTTGTGTAGCTCCCAACTCCAGCCTTTATGATCTACGAATATTATCTCAGTTCATGCAACTCACAACTCTGAATTTTGCATCAAACGGATAATATCACCGCTCATGCAACTACAAATTTGACTTTTGTAGCCTACAAACATTATTACAACTCACATAGCTAATGAATCTAGCCTCAGTGATCTAAGGACATGACCATAACTCATACATCTCCCAATTCTAGCTACTGTGGCCTACAAAAGAAATTACATGTCATGTTATTCTTAACTCTAGCTTCTACAATTTACATATATTATCGCATTCTATACAACTCCCCACTCCATCCTTTACGACCTACAAATATGATCACAACTCATGCAACTCTCAATTTTAGCCATTATGCTCTATGGGCATTATATCAACTTAGGTAACTCTCAACTTTGATCTTTATGACCTACAAACATCTTCTTAGGGATCGAAGTTAACAAACATCATTATAGGCATCTCATACTTCGATCATTGTGACCAAAGAATGTCATCACAGCTCTTAAGTTTGACATTTGTGGCCCATGGAAGTTATTGTAGCTCTCTACTANGCTCTTAAGTTTGACATTTGTGGCCCATGGAAGTTATTGTAGCTCTCTACTATGACCTGTGTGTGTGTGTGTGTGTGTGTGTGTGTGTGTGTGTGTGTGTGTGTGTGTGTCGCGTACCTCGGCCTGTTGGTTGGCATTCTCGATGTAAGTCCCCGTAGGTTGGGGGTTCGAATCCCCTTTGACACAATTAACCTTAAGAAGGTTGTACTCGAATTTATAAGAATATTAAGAGTGGCTGGAGGCTCATATAATAACCTCTAACCATTTCTTATATATATTACATGAAATCAAAGGAAAAATATAATGGAATTAATTAATTTATGAGTTTCTTTTCACTTTCTTTTGTTCTCAACATATTTGTTTTTATCATTTCATCTGTATTTTCACCATTACAGGTTTCTCGACAGCTTACTTAAATGTCGAGATTGGATACACTCTGGTATTAAAGGCTTTACAATGACTCATTAAATGGCAAATGCTAGACAAAGAACCAAAAATTTTACAAAATTAAAATACTTCTTTTAATTGCAAGTAAATCATATAATATTCAAAGTTGTATGTGAAGTATTCAATGAGTCCAACATAATGAAAATTAAGCCTACATTCTTGTTGCTTCATTTACTTCAATAATTAGTTAATTAACAAAAAAAATTAAATATATCTAATAAACTCCCAAAAAAAATTTTTTTTTTATAGAAATATAAGAGATTAAGTCAACATGATTTCAAACAAAAAAAAATTCTGAGCATATGAAAGGGTACAATTTGCATACATAGCACAATTCCCACATATTTACACACATCTCACACCTAAACTATATTATTTACCAATATAAGATATTGGTGCATTAAACACTTGCACTAGAAGATGAGTTCTCACTTTTAAAAAGAGATAATTGTTTTATTTTTTAATCTGCCACTTAAAAAAGAATTGCTAGCTACTTGAGTAAATGCCCCTTACAAAGATTATCTTTACATTGAATCATTAGAAAAATTCTCAAAAAATAATTAATAATATATTTATGAAATTTCAGTCATATAATGCAGTAGTACAGCAATCAGTTTCATATGAACATGATATTTTAGCACATAATTACTAATCATTATAATAATCATTTTATCTTATATAAATCTAAATACATATTTAGATTTTATAAACATCTCTTAAGACTAATTTATCATTTAGACTTATTTCCTATCTATTAGATTAATGAATATTCACTCAAAAATCATTTTGCTTTATTCTTATAGTGCCATCATGTATTTTGCTGGAGAAATATATCAATAGATAACATGCAGGCAGGCTGGTTGCCACATTATTCCTAATCAAAAAGTTATGAAAAAAAAGAAATTTATCAGAACAATGATGGAAGTATGAAAAATAAAGGCAACAGGAATTATCTCCACGCAAATATTAGAAGTAATAAGAAAAATTTAATGTAAACAGTGTCTCCAAAAAAGGATAACGGTAAAAAAATGAAGATGACAATAGACATGGTAGGCTTCACAAGTAAAGACCCGTTTGGGGCAGATTATAAGTGCGGCGGCATTTTAGTTTGCTCATTTTTGAAAATGCTGTCTGCCGTGTTTAATTTTTTTTACACTAAACGCAGGCCACGGGTTGACCCCCGTGAGGTAGCGTTTTAGGATAAGCTGTGCTTATCCTAAAACGCACAAGCTACCCCAAACAGATCCTAAAATTCCTTCATATTGTACCATACGACATCAAGAAGCCATTTGCAATTTGCTGCATAATCAGATCACATCAAATCAGATTTCTTTGTTTTTTTCTTTGAAAAGTAAAAAAGATTGAAATTTTTTAGATGAACAAGTAAGGATGAAAAATATATAAGAAAACAACACGTTTACTCATTTAGTTCATAATCACGTTGCAAAAAGATGAAGAAGATAACAATTTGATTTTTCAGCACGGCAATTCATCTCAACAAGCAACCGCAAGAAAAAATGTACAGGATGTTATGTTTAACTAAGGGGGAGGGGGGGAACGCATATGGATACCAAATTGTAATACCATTAAGCTAACACTTCTACATAACCATTCCAAATATTTCCGGAATAAAAACAGTCAAAAACAGACAAATCACCAAATTGGGAAGCAGCAGGCACAAACAGCACGTAGCACCTTTGCATCTAGAGAGGTTCTAACCAACTAATTTGAACTTCGTACTAAGGGGGAAAAAAAAGCCATGAGCTAAATTAGTCAAGCCATCGAGCAACACCATCTTCTTCATCGACAACGGCAACTATCTCAACACAAACATCCAGTACAACCTGCAAACATTTCATAGAACCAGATGTTAGATCAAACATTCTTGCAAAATCTACCGACAGCAAAATTGCACTCATAAGTTTGATTCCTACATACAACATTCAAGCATAGTATTCTAGCTTTAGCCGAACATTCTAAGTTTGCCAAAAAAAGTCCATTATAAGTATAATGCACATATTCTAAGTATAAATGCTTACAAATTGTTCCTTAACCCTAATTTGAGTGACACTGATCTAGGGCTACTAGAAAGTGTCACATGTTCTAAGTCTTTTTAGGTCTACCTCTACTTTTCTTTTAACACAAGTTAAATCAAAAGCATCTACTCTCTTAATCGGATCATCAGGTGGTCTGCGTTTAATTGACCAAACCACCTAAGACGACTCTCCCTAAACTAATCTGTGAAATATTGCATTTGCAATCAAAAAGTTACAAAACATACAAAAGGCTGCTAAGGAGCAGTTTCACAAAAAAATATATACCTTTTTACAAAAGACGACAAGGGATAACTATCATATAAATCATTCAAACAAAGCTATCCTGTTAAGCAAGCTGTGCACAACAAATGAGTCGACTCATTATTGGCTCTAGAGGTAAAAGAAAAAGCACAAGACAAGTTGGTGAGAAATGCCAACTCAACGCACCGGCTCCCCTCTTGGTTCCGAACAGTCCCCTCCATAGTGTCAAAGGGCATCAATCACATTGCTATTTTCAACCACAATCCCTCTGAGCACCCAAAGCTCCACCAACGAATTGTTGTATAAAACCGCCTCCATCTCCAAGTGTGAACTATCCCAATGTAGCATCTTCTATCCCGCCGCAATCACACAATTTCCCATCTCGTCCCGAATAATCACACCCAAACTCGCCATCCCCGAAGGAAGAAAGTATCCATCTACATTTTCCCAACCAGAAGGGGAAATACCAATGCGGAGAAAAGAGAAAACCACCATGTTGAAGGATGCCCCATTGCTCCTGAATGGGGAAAGTCGAAATTCCGAAGGGCTGGTCATATTTTTTTGCATTTCTGGCTCTCCAACAAGTGTACACTGCTCCGCAATAAATTCCTTTGATGGCACCGTGAGTCCTAGGTATCTCCTTCATCTGTTTGCAAACATCATTTAAACTGTGGAAGGTTGGGATTATAATTCCCCACTCCAGCAAAACTTGAAAAATGAGCTTGAGAATTCTGCAATTAGAATAACATGTGTATGGTCTTCCACGTCTAAACATCCCCATGGGCAAAGCGGGTCCTCACCAATATTCCTCCTCTTTAACCAGGCGATAGTAGAATTCTTATCTGCCACTGGAGCTACAACCACCCTTTCTCGGATCGTTTCCCATTTTGTCCAAGTGTCAAGCCACTCATCCACCTAAGCATTCTCATCTCAACAACACTTGGTTTTATGCTTCTCTTTTAAAGGCCAACATTCTGCGTCATAAAGCATTGCAAGTCTAAGCACCATCTTATAAAATTTTCCTTTTAGTCCAAGTGATATTTTTCTATCATACAATAGGCCTGATGCATTCCTCCACTTCAACTATCCAACTTGAATTCTACTAATAACATCCCATCTATATCACCATCACTTTGAACAATAGTCTAAAGTTATCTAAAACATTCACAGCTTTTAATGATTTGATCACCCATTATTATAACTCTACAACTAGATTTACTACAAATAAAACTACATTCCATCTATTTCGTTTTAGATCTACTCAAATGAAGGCCTTTAGACTCTAATATAGACCTAAATAATTCAAGTTTTTCTTAAACTCTTTCTCCAATCTTATCCACAAGAAAGATGTCATTAGCGAAAAGCATAAACCAAGGTGCATCCTCCTATAAAAGTCCTGTAATAGCACCCAAATCTAAAGTAAAAAGATATGGCTTAAAGCCGGTCCTAATGTAATCCAACTGAAATAAGAAGATAATAGGTCAATCCTCCTTTTCATCGAACAAGTACCATCTCTAGTATACATATCTTTAATGACTTGAATATAAGTCACATCAACACCTTTCTTTTCTATAACTCCCCAAAGAACTTCTCTTGGAAACTTATCATAAGCTTTCTCTAAATCCAATAAAAATAAAAATAATATGCAGATCCTCCTTTCCCAGCACTTCTCCATCAAACCTCTCAATAAATGTATGATTTCCATAATAAACTTGTCTGGCATAAATTCAAACTGATTATGAGAAATATTTGTATCACATCTTAACATATAATCAATTAATCTCCTATAATTTTAATGTATGACACATTAATTTAATTCCTCTAAGTTTGCATCTCATTTATTTTTAAAAATGAGGACCAAAATACTCTTTCTCCACTCTTAGGCATCCCTTTTGTTTTTAAAATACCCTTAAATGGTTTAGCAAGCTAAGAAACTCCTAAACCTCATAAATATTTTAACACTTCTATTGAGATATCATAAAGTCCTATTGATTTTCCACCCTTGATTTTCTTTAAAGTCTCTTCAACTACCCTTTTACTCATGTGACAATGAAGACAAAAATGTTAGTTATTATTAATGATATTAAAATCACTAAAGTTTATCATATTTTTAAAAACTTTACTGAAAAGATTATCAAAATATTTCACCCACCTATGTTGAATATTTTTCTCTAAGAAAAACATATTTTGATTTTCATATTTAATACACTTAAATTAAATCTTTACTTTTCTTCTCCCTTTAATTGGCTATTTTAAGCATATATCTTTCAATTTCCTGAATATCAAATCTATTATAACATTCACTAAAAGTTGAAGTTTTAGGGTGCTTCTTAGGGTGCCTTTGGGCCAGCTTATTGCCTACGGCGACGTTTTGAGAATGCCAAAATTTTGTTTGGTTCCCGCGTTTCTTCGACGGTTTTGAAAACGGCATTTAGGTTTTTGTTAAAAAAGCGGACCACGGGATCGACCCCACATCTCGCTTCTAATAACTGTGTTTGATCGGAATTACCTTCGGTGTCCTTCTCCATCGTCAACGGAGACCGCGGCCGCTCAGTTTGCCTCGGGAAGTTCGTGACAGCGATAGCCTCCGTCTTCTTCTAAAGTGCAGCCATGCTTTTCATAAGAGCTAAATAGACACGTGGCTAAGCTCGCACTTGAACTGTCCACTCTGCTGCTTTGGTGTTATCGGTCCAGTTGAGCATTCAATTGCAGAGAGTGAAGAAGAAGGTGAGCTTGTGGGTGATGTTGCGACGTCTCGGATTTGGAAGAGAGGGAGTTGTTGGAGGGGAGGAAAGATGGGGATGATGACAATGTAGTGATTGAGATGAGAGAGGAAGGTTATAAGGTTAGGATGGCCTGCGAATTGTCGAAGGGGACAAGTATTGTTTCTGTGTAGAAATCTGTCTCATTATCGTGGAAGTATTGGAATTCATTCATCGTGAAATTGAGAGAAAACAATTTCTTTTTTTTTGTTACTGTAAGCTGAATTTTCTTGTTGAATTGTTTGTTTGTTCTTTTTATCATATCATATTTTGATGTCAATTTACTTGTCACATACCGTGCTCAACTCATCTGCAATTGTCACGTTGAGGGCCAATATTTAGAGGAAGTTGTGCGACTCACATCGTAGCTACTTCTTTATTCTTTTCGGTGCATCGGTATATGAGGGTCTAATGGATAACAAACAAACAAACAAAATAGTTAAACAATTTATCCAGATTAAGGGCAAAATGATCATTTATCCAGAAAAAACTGCAAGTCAGTTGTTCTCCAAACACATAAACCAAACAACAAACTTATCAGGATAAGCTGCTGATCAGCAGCATATCAGGATAAACTGCTCATATGGATAAGCTGGATAAGCTAAAGCTACCCCAAACAAATCTTTAGTTTCACAAATTATTTTTTTAGACTCCCTACGGGTCAATTTAGGNACACTTAATACATTCACTTAGGTCTTAAGGACTTAATGGTGAACTTAAGTTGAAATCCACTTGTTAAAAAAAAATGGATTAGAAAAATCAACATAATAAAACTCTTTTAATACACCACAAGTCCAACTAGGACTAAAAATTTGGCTAAGTATTCTCAATAACACTAATTTTCCCCCCTAAAGGGTCTTCACCAACATAATCTTCAAATCA
This sequence comes from Phalaenopsis hybrid cultivar, assembly GCA_002079205.1. Classification (NCBI taxonomy): domain Eukaryota; kingdom Viridiplantae; phylum Streptophyta; class Magnoliopsida; order Asparagales; family Orchidaceae; genus Phalaenopsis; species Phalaenopsis hybrid cultivar. The sequence continues at coordinate 355,391 of JXCR01110591.1, read as the reverse complement.
AAAGGCAAATGACATTCACCTTCTTAGGGATAATCAAGACATCAATGTTCACTGAGCATCAGGATATTCAGGATGAATTATTAGGCAACATAATAAAGTTTATATGAACCCAAGACCTTTTACCAGACATTAAGAAAGTTGCATGGACTTGCTCCCTACTCTTAAACCCTTAGGGATCTATTAAACTTAATATGTTTTGTTTAATAATATTATCCTTAAAATTTAAGGACCCCCAATACACAACATAGAGTTAGGAAGGTTTCCAAAAGTTTACTTTTCCAGCTCTATATACATAAATGCTCTGACATGTATTTCAAGTTTCAGGTGGTGGAACGAGAAGACTCGCTAGGTACACTTTTAAAANTTATCAAAAGGAAAAGGAATTGCCAGAAATTTATCCAATGTTGAGGAAAAGCAAGTTCTATCCTCTTATGAACACCGATGAACACGAAGATGTTCAAAAGATTGTTTCTACTCTGCCAATCTCTCAAGAACAGAGTAGGGGAAGAAAGAAATTCTATCCCATCTCTCAAGTCAGTACAGTTTTTCAACAAATGGCTCTCAAAGAAAATTGTTTAGTCCATGAATTACTCAAACGAATGGGACGTGTAATATCCCCTCGGATGAGAGAAAAATTTTTAAGAGATATTAAATCCAAACAAAATACATCTCCTCGTGTTTCTCTTTGGTCCCATTTGGGGAATAGATCTGCAGAACATCGACCCATAAAATCAAGATTGGGTCCAAGAATCTCTCAAAAATATTTATCTAACATTCCAAGATTTCGTAGAGATATTTATCTAATGAAACATCGACCCATAAAATCAAGATTGGGTCCAAGAACTCCGCAGAGATATTTATCGAATACAACCATCGACCCATAAAATCAAGATTGGGTCCAAGAACTCCGCAGAGATATTTATCTAATACTGTGGATATACACAAAGAGGAGCATACTTCTTCTCAACATGTTGATAATTCTGCTAGGACACCTTGTCTTGAATCATCATTGTTGAAGAAGAAGATGTGGAAACCCAAGGTTGTATCACCGATACAGTCTGATAAACTTGATCAAGAAATCAAATTAGAATCTGAAGTATCTGATGTCGTTACAATTTATTGCCAATGAATTGGAGAAAGAAACCCCACAAGGTTCTCCAAGAGCAAGTGATATATCATGAATTTAAGAGAAAGTTGAAAAACTTTGAGATGAGATCTATGAGTTATCTCGAGAGCATGAAGTCTCTGTAAGCGAAGAAGACGAAGACTTTAATTACAGTGACTATCTTGAAGAAGACTTCATGGATATCCATGATGTTGAAACAAGAGCTTCTGCATCTTCACGAGATGACAATGTCATTGAAGAAATGCAAAGAGTCCTTCTCCAAAAAGATGAGTTTGTTAGTTCATTGGAGAAAAATATAGAAGAAATTACCACTGCTATGACCGCTATGGCCACAATCCAAGGCCAATCACAAATACCACAGTCAGCATCTCCAGATGTTAATCAACCAGAGGTTGTACACATTACAGAAGAAAGAAGAGAAGTAACATCAGCCCACAAAGAAGAGCAACCAAGAAAAGATTATACATCAACAACCATACCCGAAAAGGATTTCAAACAAATGGTTGAATAAGTTCGTGACGCCTTAGTACAATCCAAAGGAGGTGAATTAATTCAAAAGGGTAGAGCTTACCCTGAGGAATTTGACACTGTACCTTTTCCTAAAGGTTTTGCGCCTCCAAATTTCAAAATATTCGATGGGACCGGAAATCCCAGACAACACCTAGCACATTTCAGGGCTAATTGTGGTGTCACAAGAAGTAATGAAGACTTTCTTTGCCAAAAGTTTGTCACCAGTTTGTCAGGGGTTGCGTTTGATTGGTATGCCGNTATATATATATATATATAGTTCTCTAAGTACATCATTTACCACTTATTTAATAGTCATTGTTATTTTATCTCACAGAATTAACTTTTTTATGAACATCCCAAATCTTCAAATCTTGAAGTTTACTCAAAAAATTAATTCATGATTATTTAGCTGCCCCATCTAATTCCATGATAAAATTTCATTGTATTTTTTATTTTTCAACTCTTCATCATAAAATTCATAACTAATAATTGATGTCGAGTACTTAAATTTCCACCTGGAATGACCTTAGAATATTTATATATTCGACAGATTCATTATGTTTCAGTAATAATATGTTTATCTCTTTTTTAAATAAAATATTAACAATAATAAATTATAATCTAAAGTCAAATCTAATATAGTTCTACCTTCTTAATTAAAAATTCTAAAACTATAGCCAATATCAATACTCCTAAAATATTCTAGCACTCCACCAACATGACCATTTAGAATCTCCTACAATAAAAATTATTTCTTCAAAAGATATTATTTGTGTTAATTCTTCTAGGTCATTCCAAACTTTTTCTTTTGAAATTATATTTAAACCTACATGCAGAGCATAAGCACTTATAACATTAAAAATCTTGGTGTCAACAACAATCTCTAGAACTATAATTATATGTCTAATTATATTAATTTTTAAAATATTATCTTTTAAACTCTTAACTAAAATTACACACACCATTTCTAGTGTGACTCTTATTTGAATGCTAAAGTTTACCCTAAGCAATCAATCTCGTCAGTCTTTTCCTCAATTCATTTAATTTCTTGAATACATAAGATACTTCTTATGAATCATAATAACTACTAATTTCATTAATTTACTTGTGAGAATACTATATTTCAAGATCTTATTTTAATATTAATTTTATGGACTAACTTCTTTGCGTAGATCCACCCATAATATGAGAATCATTGCTTATTTAACGCCACGCCGGAGTGTCAGTGTAGAAGCTCTTGCAGATTTTTCACTGTATTTAAGTCATATAGCGCGTCGCTTTCAATAAACGTCATAACATTTACACAATGATTTAAATAAATCATTTCTTGATTTTTCGACAAATTATTATTCTGATCGTTAGCTACCTAACATAACCCTTCACTTTTCGCATCCGTCTAATGAAAAATAACCACAAGTAAACAATATGAAAATAAAAAAAATTAAAAAATGTAAGAAATCCCCTTAAAGCTATATTGAGATGAGAATTTGTTCGGTTCACCAATCCGCGATCACAAGATCCCCAATTCCGCAATACGAGGAATCCTAAACTAGTAGGATCGTGGAACTTCCGCTCCTGCAATTTTGCAAGAAGCTTCCACATTATTCCCCCAAACAAGGAGAGGCTTTTTATTCTCTGGATGATCCTAGATCCCACTGTCAACATTATTTTCTGCAAAACACATGAGATTTCAAAAGTTAACTGAACTAGAACTTAATACCAAATTTACTCTGAGAATCTTAACAAAAAAAATTTCAAAAATTTGTAAACTATCTAAAGTGGTGACATATTGAATCGCCCTCAATAGGGGCTACCATGTGACATGTATTAACTCATCGAACTCATTGTTTTTTTGGACCATCAACGCTAGTCGTATTGATGCTTCTCTCAAAGCCTGTAAAAAAAATAGTTTCTGACACTGCATCTTCAAACTCTGTACGAACGTCCATTACCTTAGACTCCTTCAAAAGTAATCGTACAATGTGCTTCCTATCTTTGGTGAATGAGTAAATACTTTTGTGGCCAACATTAAGTGTACTATGATTATACTATCATGGTCAGCCTCAAAGAATATGACGCAAATCCATAGGCGTGGCATCACACCAAACCTGATCATGTCGTTTGACTCTATTTATAAATTCTATCAAATAACTCTTATCTACATTGTTCTTATTCCTCTTCAACCAAGTTAGGAAAAATGACTGAAACTCAACCTGTTAGTCATCTGTGTAGATACTATGTTTTTATAATTTTCACCATCTAAAATGAGATTGCACAATTTCTCCTTCACAATGCAACAAATACGAAAAATATTGTATTGAAGCATCTCTACCTCGTCTGTTGGAAGTTGGTACTTCTTTTTGCGTCCAAAACTTCTCTAGTTTCTTATGTGTCATTGTCTATGTTTTCCACTACTTCCTGCTTAAAGAAAAAGATCTAATTTGGGCAATCAATAACAATGTGCCCGAAACTATGACACTTGAAGGTACTTCTTGGCTGAGATGAATTTGGAAGTGTGACCCATCTCTACTTTTCTTCACTTTGAATTAGTTTCTTCTCGGGAAAATAGCATAGTTGCTCCACTGGGTGTAGTCTAGCTGCATGATCCAGCAGTAGAACTTCGCCTGTAAAGTGTGATAGTCATTTGATGAGGAAACAACAACTGTCCGATCAAAAAACAATCACCACCTATTCAAGAGTAAGTTATATACACACCATTTCCAAGAGGAAGAGGAAACAACAATCCCGCAGAAAATCAAACAAGAAACTCTCAAAATACATAAACAAAATCTAAGATCTCAAAAGAACAAATACAATAAAAAAAGTCTCCTAATCACAAATAACTCTAAAGAAATACGAAAAAAATTAGAAANTCAAGATTACCTTTCTTCCGTTGGCATACTTTACCCATTTCTGTCTTGAGAAAGTATGGTCAACTCTTTTGAACTTCAGGATCATCTGTTCACCCATCTTTGGACAGAGTGATTCAGAAGGCAATTAAGGACATTTTGATCTTTATATGGGGTCGGACCCCCAATAAGTCTGTAGGTGGACTAGTTCCACCTAGGCGTTGTGTAAAGTGGGTCCCGTACTGAGTCCTAAAACATTTTAATTTTGCAAATTAGACCAAATTGCGTCATACTACGCAAATTTTGTAAATTTTAATCAAATCTTTTTGAAAATTTGACACTATATCCTTTTTGAAAACGTTGATCATTGAAATCTTTTTGAAAACGTTGACCCGGTCTCAGAAAAGAAACCGCAGCAGGAAAGCCCGAAAAGCAACTAAAATTCAAATTCCTGAGAAAATACCTACTGAAGAGGAACCTCATCAGAAGGAAGAAGAATTAACAGAAATCTATCCAATGCTGAGGAAGGCAAATTCTATACTCTTATGAATACCGATGGACACGAAAATGTCCAAAAGATTGCTGCTACTCTGCCAATCTCTTGTGAACAGAGTAGGGGAACGAAGAAATTCCATCCCATCTCTCAAGTCAGTATAATTTCTCAACAATTGGCTATCAAATACTTTTACGGTTCTGATAAGAAATGTGTATAAATTTTTATAGAAATCTCCACTGATCATTAATTATTTTGGTTCCCAGGTACACTTTTACAGTTCGTAACATCAGCCAACAAAGAAGAGCAACCAAGAAAAGATTCTACATCAACAACCATACCTGAAAAAGATTTCAAACAAATGGTTGAACAAGTTTGTGATGCCTTAGTACAATCCAAAGGAGGTGCATTAATTCTAAAGGGTAGACCTTACCAAGAGTAATTTGACACTGTACCCTTTCCTTAGGGTTTTGTGCCTTCGAACTTCAGAATATTCGACGGGACCGGAAATCCCAGACAGCATCTAACACATTTCAGAGCTAATTGTGGTATCACAAGAAGTAATGAAGCCTTCCTTTGCCAACAGTTCGTCACCAGTTCCTAATTGTGGTGTCACAAGAAGTAATGAAGCCTTGCTTTGCCAACAGTTTGTAACCAGTTTGGCAGGAGTTGCCTTTGACTGGTATGCTGATTTGCCCAACGATTCGGTCAAAACATTTACAGAATTGAAACAGTTATTTGTAAAAAGATTTGCCAGCGCAGAACGTCATGTGNTGGGACCAGAAATCCCAGACAACATCTAGCACATTTCAGAGCTAATTGTGGTATCATAAGAAGTAATGAAGCATTGCTTTGCCAACAGTTCGTCACCAGTTTAGTAGGAGTTGCCTTTCACTAGTATACCGATTTGCCCAATGATTCGGTCAAAATATTTATAGAATTGGAACAGTTATTTGTAAAAAGATTCGCCGGCGCGGAACGTCAGGTTTCTATTGGAGAACTCATGATGGAAAAACAAAAATCTGGAGAAACTCTGGTAGATTACATTTTGAGGTGGAGAAACCTCAGCATGAAATGTGAACCACAACTACAGGAACATCATGCAATTGAGATTCTACTCAGAAGCATGCATG
>JXCR01110591.1:327296-349054 GCA_002079205.1 Phalaenopsis hybrid cultivar | reverse complement strand
TAAATATCAACGAAGATTGGCAAAAGCCATTAATAGAATATTTGCATACTGCAAAGCTGCCAGAGGATAAGTCCGAGGTAAACCAGGTTATAAAGAGAGCTTTGTCATATGCTCTCATAAATAGTGTCCTCTATAGGAGGTCGTTCGATCAAATATGGCTACGGTGTTTGAGCAGAGCCGAGGCACAGCATATTGTTAAAGAAATACATGTGTGTGGTGCTCACCAGTCGGGACCAAAGATGAAAATAAAAATCAAAAGACTCGGATATTATCGGCGAACAATGATGTCTGATTGCATCGATAGAGCGAAAAAATGTCATCAGTGCCAAATACATGGAGTGGTCTTACACCAACCACCGAATGTGCTACTCCCAACTATTGCCTCGTGGCCATTCGAGTGTTGGGGTACAGATATNAAAAGATTGATCCAATAATTTCAATTTTTATACCGAATCAGTTCAATACTTCTGATTCATAACTTTTCAAAAATTGATTCAACAATTTCAATTTTCATATCGAATCAGTTCAATACATCTGATTCATAACTTTTCAAAAATTGATTCAATAATTTCAATTTTCAAATCGAATCAGTTCGATATTTCTGATTCAAAATTGATCCAATAATTTCAATTTTTACATTAAATCTGTTCGATACTTCTGATTTATTCTTTATCCAAATTGATCAAATAATTTTTACTTCGAATTAGTCTGAGATTTCTAATTCACATTCTTTAAGAATTGATCCAATAATTTCAATTCTTACTTTAAAGATCAGTCCTATATTTCTGATTTCTTTTATTGAAAGTCAGTTTCAAATGTCTGACTTTCCTTTGATATCAACATTTGTATTTTTAATTCCCACTTTGAGGTCAACCCTTACATGTTGATCTCTACTAAAAAATCCCCAGTGAAAACAAATAACATATACAAATTCACACTTCTTTCTAGGTCTGATGACTTAGAAATATATATTGAGCTTGCTGATCTTGTCGGTCAACGCCAATACGTGCGGTGTGCTTGCCCAACACACCAGNCATTTTAGGGAGACCATTTTTAGCTACTGGAAAAGCTATGACAGATGTTCAAAAAGGAGAATTAACTATGAGTGTTTATGATTAAGAAGTGACTTTTAACATTGCGAAATCTATGAAATGCCCTGCTGTTGAAAGAGATAATGAATGTTTTCGCATTGAAATTAGTGAACATCTATTGAATGAGCATTTTAAAGAACATTTTAAAGAGAAAGAACAATTTGAAGATAGTGATGAAGTTATTTTGGACGTAATAGGAAATGAAGAATTAGATTATGTTCCGGAAAGGTTTGAGATGCTGGATATTGCAGAAAAGCTGATAAGAATCTAGTTCCATCAATTATAAAATCACCTGAACTTGAGTTGAAAATATTGCCTAGCCACTTATAGTATGTGTTTCTGACAGACTCATCTACATTAATTGTTATTATATCTTCAGAATTAAATGATTTGCAAGAGCAAAGACTTTTGGATACATTAAAAAGACATAAGAAAGCTTTTATTTGGACCTTAGCCGAAAGCAAAGACTGTTATATACATTGAAAAGATATAAGAAAGCTTTTGGTTGGGCCTTAGCTAATGACAAGAACAAAAATTGTTAGATACATTGAAAATATATAAGAAAGCTTTTGGTTGGACCTTAGTGGATATTAAAGAATCAGTCCTTCAATTTGTATGCACAAAATTATATTAGATGAACAATATAAACCAAGAGTTAATCCACAAAAGAGATTAAAGTTAGATACATTGAAAAGATATAAGAAAGCTTTTGGTTGGACCTTAGCTGACATTAAGGGAATCAGTCATCGATCTGTATGCACAGAATTATACTAGATGAACAATATAAACCAAGAGTTGATCCACAAAGAAGATTAAACCCAATGATGAAAATAGTAGTTAAAAAATAAATTTTGAAATGATTAGATACTGGAATTATATATCTTATTTCATATAGTGCGTGGGTAAGTCCAATTCATTGTGTTCCTAAAAAAAGGAGGAGTGATTGTTGAAACAAAAGAAAATGATGAATTAATACCTATCACNTATTAGACAAGTTACTGGGTGGCGTATTTGCATTTATTATAGAAAATTAAACACTACCACTAGGAAAGATCATTTCCCTTTATCATATTTGCATTGATTATAGAAAATTAAACACTGCCACCAGGAAAGATCACTTCCCTTTCCCTTTCTTAGACCAAATAGTAGATAGACTTGCTGGGCACAAATATTTTTGTTTTTTAGATGGATATACAGATTACCACCAAATTCCTATTGCTCCTGAGGATCAAGAAAAGACAACATTTACTAGTCCTTTTGGAACTTTTGTTTTTTGAGAATGCCTTTTGGATTATGTAATGCACCTGCAACATTCCAGAGATGTATGATGTCTATATTTAGTAAGTTAATTGATGATGGATTGGAAGTATTTATGGATGCTTTCTCTGTATTTGGAACATCATTTGACGCATGCTTAAATTATCTTGAAGAAGTTTTGGAGGTATGCAGAAGAACTAATTTAGTTCTAAATTGGGAGAAATGTCAATTTATGGTTGCGGGAGAAATTGTGTTAGGGCATAAAATTTCAGAAAATGGTATGAAAGCGGACCCTGCAAAAATTCAAGTTATATCTAAACTAACACCTCCTACTTATGTAAGAGAGGTTAGGAGTTATCTTGGACATGTTGGTTTTTACAGGAGTTTTATTAAAGATTTTTCAAAAATTATTAAACCTCTATGGAAACTTTTAGTAAAGGACAAGAAATTTGAATTTATTGAAAACTATTTAAATGCCTTTGAGTTATCAAAAAGAAATTAATCACAGCCCCTATTATAGTTTCACCTAACTGGGAGAAACCATTTGAATTGATGTGTGAGGCTAGTGAATAGAATCATTTAGAAAAGGATAAGAAATTTGAATTTACTGAAAGCTGTTTAAATGCCTTTGAGTTGTTAAAAGAAAAATTAATCACATTTTAGAAAAGGACAAGAAATTTGAGTTTACTGAAAGCTATTTAAATGTCTTTGAGTTATTAAGAGAAAAATTAATCACGACCCTTTATTATAGTTTCACCTAACTGGGAGAAACCATTTGAACTGATGTGCGATGCTAGTGATTATGTTATTGTAAGTTTCACCTAACTGGGAGAAACCATTTGAACTGATGTGTGATGTTAGTGATTATGCTATTGAAGATGTTCTTGGACAAAGGTATGAAAAGATTTTTAAGGTTATATACTACGCTAGTAAAACTCTTAATGATGCACAAATTAACTATTCTGTTACTTAAAAAGAGTTACTGGCCATTATGTATGCTTTAGACAAATTTAGATCTTACTTAATTGGGACTAAATGTGTTGTGCACACTGATCACTCTGATATTAAATATCTGATGCAAAAGAAGGATGTCAAATCAAGGTTAATTAGATGGATACCTTTGATGCAAGAATTTGATCTTGTGGTTATCAATAGGAAGGGAACAGATAATCAAATTGCTAATCATCTGTTGAGATTAGAAAACCATGAATTATCTGACACTGACAATGAAATTACAGACAGTTTCTCTGATGAACAACTTTATAATATTAACGAGTGGAAACTACCATGGTATGCTGATATTGTTAATTAGACTATAAGTGATATTTTTCCACCTATGCTGACATTGGAACAACAGAGAAAATTCATTCATGATGCGAAAGCATATTTTTAGGATGAGCCTTATTTATATAAACAATGTAAGGATCTTATTATGAGAAGATGTGTACCTTATGAAGAAACTGAGCTAATCATTCAGAAATGTCATGATTCTAAATTTGAAGGACATTTTGGGATTGATAAAACTGCTTATAAAATTTAACAAGCTAGATTTTATTGGTCTACTATCTTTAGAGATGTTTATAGATACATAAAAACTTGTGATCGATGTCAACGAGCAGGCAATATATCTAGAAGAAATAAAATGCCTCTGAATTTGATTTTAAAAGTTGAGATCTTTGATGTTTGGGGATTAGATTTCATGGGAGCATTTATTCCTTTATTTGGGAATTCATACATATTAATTGCAGTAGACTAAATTTTATAGATTTTAATGAAATGCCTATGAATTTCATGTTAGAAGTTGAGATCTTTGATGTTTGGGGATTAGATTTTATGGAAACCATTTACTTCTTCAGAAGTTGAGATCTTTGATGTTTGGGGATTATATTTTATGGGACCATTTATTCCTTTATTTGAGGAACGAAGTTGAGATATTTGATGTTTGGGGATTAGATTTTATGGGACCATTTATTCCTTCATTTGGGAACTTGATATATATTTAAATTTCATGTTAGAAGTTGAGATCTTTGATGTTTGGGGATTTGATTTCATGGGACCATTTATCCCTTCATATGGGAACTTATACATATTAGTTGCGTAGACTTACGTTTCTAAGTGGATTGAAGCACAAGCTTTACCTCGTTGTGATGCTAAAAGTGTTTCAAGTCTCTAAGTGGATTGAAGCACAAGCTTTACCTCGCTGTGACGCTAAAAGTGTTTCAAGATTCAAGCACAAGCTTTACCTTGTTGTGACGCTAAAAGTGTTTCAAGATTTTTAATGAAAAATATTATCATTAGATACAGAATGCCGAGAATGATCACCACTGATGGAGGATCCCATTTTAGAAATAAATACATTCAGAGATTAACAGAATGTTTAATATTATTCATAGAATCTCTACTGCCTATCACCCTCAAACCAGTGGGTTAGCTGAAGTTTCTAATAGAGAGATTAAACAAATACTTGAAAAGACTGTAAACCTTAGTAGAGTAGATTGGTCTACTAGACTGGATACCGCATTATGGGCTTACATGACTGCTTATAAAACTCCTATTGGAATGGCTCCTTACAGACTGATTTTTGGAAAGACTTGTCACTTACCAGTAAAATTGGATAATAAAGCATATTGGGCGATTAAGGAATTCAATTTTAATTTGAAAGATGCTGGTGAGAAGAGATTATTTACAATTAAATGAATTGGAAGAATTAAGAAATGAATCTTATGATAATGACATAATTTATAAGGAGAAACGAATGAATTGGAAGAATTAAGAAATGAATCTTATGATAACGATAGAATTTATAAGGAGAAACGAAATTTATGGCTTGATCAGAAGATTAACGAGAAGAAATTTGAACCAGGACAAGAAGTTTTGCTTTACAATACAAGGTTGAAGTTATTCCCTGGGAAATTGAAGTCTCGTTGGTTAGGACCCTTTACTGTGACTCGAGTTTATACTTACGGAGCTGTTGAAATTGAAGATTGAAAGGCTGGGAATAGATTTAAAGTAAATGGACACAAATAAAAGCCGTATTTTGAGGGTAAAAGACCAAATTTTAAAGGGGTTTTAATGGTTAGTCAGCTCGAGTAATATCTGCATAGGTCGGGCTGACGACATTAAACCAAGTGCTTTATGGGAGGCAACCCATAGTTATCTTTGCTTTGCGATTATAGTGTTTTTATTTGAAATTATTCTTAGTTTGTGGTAGTATTAAACTCTACTACTCATATTTACCAATGAATCATCATAAAAATTAGATCCATAGAGAAAATTGGAATGCATTCAGACCAGAGCAAAACTGTGAAATTTTTATCTTGGGCCTCAACGACGGGCTTGATGCCGCCGACAGCGGGGTTTTCCCGAGACTCCAGATAATTAATTCTAAAGGCTCACCAATGGCACCATCAACGTCGCTGACGGCGAGAACTGCGGGATGATGGTTTCCGGAGTTTGAAATGACGGTTTTTGGTGATTTTAGGTTGGAGTTACTCCCTATAAACTTCCAAATTTGGTTCTTAAGTTCGTGTTACCCCAAAAATGAATTGAAATTCCACCAAATTCATCTTTATGGCGTCCAAGTCCACTGAAAACCTCATATTTTGAGTGTTTAACTGGAGAAAGTTCATTAGTTCCGAGGCACAGCGAATCTTCAACAAAGTGCTGACAAAGAGGAGATTAATCAAATAAAGAGGATTCATGAATTGAGGATTGAACAATCCTTCGACAGCAATTTAAGAGATGATTGTATGACAACGATGGGAAGTGTTGTGCTACACTACAGTCACCGTAGTCGTTCTTGTGGTGAAGGACTTTTATGATAATTTGCATGAAATCAACCAGTGAGTCGTCTATGTGTGAGGTAGATGGATAACTTTTACTCCTACATGGATTAATGAGTTATATATGATTGAGAATGTTCTTGTCTGCCATTATTCCAACTTTGTCCCTACAAGAAACCTAATGAATGAGATCAATCAACATTTGACGAACGAGACTGAAGACTGGAAAATGAGTGAAAATGGGTACGTTAGTTTTTCTTCCACACTTCTAAACCCTGTTTCTAAACACTGGAACTTATTCATTTCTGAAAAACTATTACCGATGATGAGGATCCGTAAGGTTACTAAGGAAAGTACTATTATGAATTACTGCATCCAAATGGGACTGACGATCGATATTAGATCGATAATTGTGAAGTCAGTTTTGGGCCTGATCATTCATTGATCAACTTATAGGCTTAGACATCCTTCAATAATTTTCTTACTTTGCAGTCAGTTCCAAGTATCTTATGAGAATTAGGAAAAATTACTTCTACCTTGGAAGCCTTGGGACCCAACCAAGATATTCCCAGCAAATGAAGATGAGAATGATATGACTATTATTGTTGATCAATCGTCTTAGAATTCACTTTCTATTCAGCCTTTACTTCCGAACAAGAAAATAGTGATCATGCGCAGAATCAAGAAACTGGAGAAAGAGGTGCAAAATGTTATGAATGTAATTAACAATATCTTTGATTTTTTTTATCATCTGGACTGGAGGATGAAAGAGCATTTTGATCACTCGGGACATATCAAAGGAAGTTTGATACGATTGATGAGGAAGATGGGATTGACAGAAGAGGACTCTACTGAAAAATTTCCATATCGACCCTTCTATAACCTCTTCATTCATGTTCAATAAATGGGTGATATCAGAGGAGAAACAAGCACAGAATCAGAAGAGTAGTAGATTTACTTTGCCACCTGTATGTCTATGTGTGTGATTGATTTGAACTTATGTGCTTAGGTCACTTTCTAAATTTGCTTTTAGATCTTAGTATAGTTAAGATTGAGCATAGGATGTTTGTCTTTAGCATTTAGACTGTTGTGGCTTGGATTGCGACGCTAAATTGATGTATTGAGGTTGAGAAATACCAAACTTATGTGTGTTGTGTAACATGTACTGTAACTCTTAGAATTTATATATAATTGTAAGGTTTTGTGTTGTGAATTTTTATTTGGGTTAGTCCATCATTTAATCACATAAAATGTATGTCTAGAATGATTAAATGGATGTCGTCAAGGCTTGAAATTGATCAAAATCGCAAAAATCTTGAAATTGAACAAATTTTGAAAATCTCATTGATGACGCCATTGACGCCGCCGGTGGTGGATTTTTTTCGAGACTTAGGTTATTTAATTCAATAGAATTCGTTGACGGCATTGAAGACCACGCCAACGGCAAGATCCCGAAAAAATAATTTTAGCAGTGATTTTGACCAGTCAACTACCACTATTCATTATCCCCTTCCTCTTAAAAAATGAAAATTTTGATCTAGGGCTTGAAGATCTTGGATTTGGGGTGATTTCAAAGCATTTAGACACTAGATTTTATCATCTCTTGGTAAGAGCTTCACTCCAACCTAAAAATATTTTATTTTCACCTTGAATTTCTTCCACATTGAGAAAATCTGAAAAAATTGAGAATGTGGAGAAAATATTTGGAAGAAATTCATGGAATATAGGTTTGAACTCTTTAGAGTCACTCTTGGAAGCCATATTTGAGTATTTGAAGTGTATTTTGGAATTTTTTTTATAATTTTGATTAGATTTTCATGGCTCTGTGACAAAAGAGGCAACTTGAGTTTGACGAGTCTTGCTTCGTCAATGTGAAGGCTCAGTCGAGATTTACTTCAGTATTTGAAGGGAAGAAATGTATATAAGATCTTTTTTTTGAGAGTCCAGGAAGAGAAGTTGAACGAGTTATTACCGAACAAAGGTGAGAAAACTTTTGTTATACCACCAATAATGCTACTGTGAATATTGTGAAAGAATTTTATGGCAATGCATTCTATTATGAGGACAAAATCATTTGATTAAGTGGTTTTTCTGTTAAGTTTAATGTTGCATGCATTAACTCATTTTATGAAGTCCCATACTACTATAGCTGCAATTATGAAACCTTCAGTATAATGGAAGGCCCACTGAACGATGTCATCAACTTTCTCACTAATAAGAAAGGGACATGGAAGATAAAGCAATGAGAAAGGTTAAAAATTACTGCTTCTCTGTTGAATGTCAAATCTAAAGCGTGACATTACTTTATTTCCTCTGCTCCGTTACCTACCTATCACCATAGTGAGGTAACAAGAGATAGAGCTACTTTGAATTTTTGTATTCAGAATAATCGAACTATAAATGTGGGGAGAATTATTTATAAGAATATATTAACCATGAAAAAGAGTGAATCAAATGGAAGTCTCGGACATCCTGGCCTCATTTATGCACTTTTCCAACTTTCTGGAGTTGAAGCTGGAGATGATGAAGAATAAGTTTACCCTATGAAAACCATTAGTAAAGCTAATTTGAAGACATATGAATCCTATGAAAAATGGAGATCTAGGAGTAGGAGTTAAGAACCTTCTACTAGTAGAGATATCCCATCTACTAATTATGACCTTCCTTCCTCTAGTTCCCCTGCGTTCATGATTTAATGAATGAGTTAACCTTGCAGCGGAAGAGTATAGAGCAATTAAATGAAAGAATTGAGGGATGAGAACGTAGACATGATTATGATATTGAGTACCTACAGAGGCATTCTGACTTTGAGATGGCTTACTACGAAGCTCAGACCCGACACTACAGAGGTGAGTTTGATGTTACTTTTCCAGAATGCCCTTGTTATACTCAATATCAGCCCAATCCACCTGCTGACCAAGGAGATGAGGATATATTATGGGACTTTGATATATGATAATAATTGATGTACTTTTATTTTTGTAATTTTGTAATAGAGATAGATGTTTGTGTTTGTACTTTCATTTTTATTTTTATGTTGTAATTAGATAATTTTTAATTTATTTTATAAATGTTTAGTGTAGTAGCTGAAATTTGCATGTGTAGTTATAATAGACGTTGATTAGTATTTTGTAAAATTGTAATGTTATGTGATTTTTATTTGCTTTTTAATATATTTGTAATTATTTTTTGTTTAGTATTGTGGATGTGTTAACAAAATATTGTGTTTGTATAATGTTTAGTTTTGTACTTATTTTAAAATTTAATTATCGAGGAAACTCTCTAATGCTTTATATGTATAAGAAAGCTCCTAATATTACAGACCAATTGAAGTTAAAATTTTGAGAAGGAACTGCAAAAATTGCAAAATGAGAAAAATGCCTAAAATATTGAGGTATGATTTATATTTAGAATTTTCTTTCCACCTGTATCATTCCATATTGAAAATTTAAGTTTGGGGGAGGGAAGAAAAAGATTAACTATTAAATGTTCTAAATTTTAATATTTTCAAAAATTATTAGTATGATTTTTTGTTGAATTTAATTCAGATAACTATATTTTGTAGATATTTAAATATTATAGTAGATTTAAAGGAATGTTTTTGTAAGGAAAATAATTTTGTAGATTAAGATATTTAGTAAGACAGAATAAGACTATATTAACTATCTAAAGTAAAGCAAACTATATTTTGAAATATTAAGAATCATAGAAATTCATTTGAGAAGAAAATATTGGGGCTCAACGATGTAAAAGCTATGAAATACTTATAAGGTAAATGAATTCTTCGAGTTTCAAATTTAGGGAAAGAAATGTGATGTTCAAAATCATTAAAAGCTATCAAGATATATAGTAATCCTAATNACACGATGAAACTGCTGGAGCAGATTCCCAACGTGACTTTCTATCAGATTCCTCGGGTAGATAATGCGCATGACANGCGAAGAATTATCTCTGATAACGGGACAACTTTCAAGAGCACAAAAATCAACAATTTCATCAGAAAACACGGCATAGATTAGAGATACTCCGCAATTTATTATCCGAAAGCAAATGGGTTAACTGAAGCCTTCAATTAGCTGAAGCCTTCAACAAAACACTTGTACAAATTTTGAAGAAAATACTCAATGAAAATAAGTGACTGGCACAATAAATTGTTAGAAGCTCTGTGGGCTTACCGAACGACGTTCAGAACTCCCACCAAGCCTTCAATAAAACACTTGTACAAATTTTGAAAAAGATACTCAATGAAAATAAACGAGGCGGGAGCCTTCAACAAAACACTTGTACAAATTTTGAAAAAAATACTCAATGAAAATAAACGAGACTTCACAATAAATTGTTAGAAGCTCTGTGGGCCTACCGAACGATGTTCAGAACTCCCACTCAATGTACACCTTATATGCTTGTATACGGGTCAGAGGCCGTAATACCACTAGAAATACAGACGCCGTCTCTCAGAGTCGCCATTGCAAACCAACTTACAACCGAAGAAAATGCAAAACTAAGACTTGAAGAACTTGAAAGTCTCGAAGGAAAACGTCTAANACGAGTTACCAGATGAACAAATTCTGCATACAGATTCCTCCAGTACGCAACACTGGGAGATGTACTTCGATGCGCTTCCTCAGCCAGAAAAGGCAAAACTTTGGGTGCAATCATACCAGGAAAAGCAGGAGTCAGTTTGATTTTCATCACTCCAGACAAAGGTATGTTGAGATTCTCGTACCACCTCACAGAGTCTTGCACTAATAATGAAGCAGAATATGAAGCTTTGATTGCAGGATTAGAGCTGGCAATCTTAATGGACATAAAAAATATTACCATCTATGGTGACTCCCAACTTATTATTCAGCAAATTGCTGGACAATACAAAATTTTGAAGCCCAGACTATCAGAATATTACCAGTACACAATAAAACTACTGGAGCAGATTCCTAACGTGATTTTCTATCAGATTCCTCAGGTAGATAATGCGCATGCCGACACTCTAGTAAAACTTGCTAAAGAATTGGCATGTGCCCCGGAGGATTCCATAGAAATCACAGTACAGGGCAGACAAGTTCTATCCAAGATTAACATGGAAACCCTGCATAAACTCAGAAAAGAAGAAAACACAATAAATGTGGTTGTAAATATCAACGAAGATTGGCAAAAGCCATTAATAGAATATTTGCATACTGCAAAGCTGCCAGAGGATAAGTCCGAGGTAAACCAGGTTNAACACTGTGAGATGTACTTCGACGGTGCTTCCTCAGCCAAAAAAGACAAAGGTTCGGGCACAATCATACCACAAAAAGCAGGAGTTGGTTTGATTTCCATCACTCCAGACAAGGGTATGCTGAGATTCTCATACCACCTGACAGAGCCTTGCATCAATAATGAAGCAGAATACGAGCTTTGATTACAGGATTAGAGTTGGCAATCTTAATGGACATAAACGATATTACCATTTACGGTGACTCCCAACTCATCATTCAACAAATTACTGGACAATACAAAATTTTGAAGCCCAGACTGTCAGAATATTACAAGTACACGATGAAACTGCTGGAGCAGGTTCCAACGTGACTTTCTATCAGATTCCTCGGGTAAATAATGCGCATGCCGACGCTCTAGCAAAACTCGCTAAAGAATTGGCATGTCCCCCGGAGGATTCCATAGAAATCACAGTACAAGGTAGACAAGTTCTATCTAAGATTGACATGGAAACCCTACATAAACTCGGAAAAGAAGAAAACACAATAAATGCGATTGAAAATATCAACGAAGACTGACGAAAGCCATTAATAGAATATTTGCATACTGGAAAACTGTCAGAGGGTAAGTCCGAGGCAAACCAGATTACAAACAGAGCTTTGTCATACGCTCTCATAAATGGTGTTCTATATAGGAGATCATTCGATCAAATATGGCTACGGTGTATGAGCAGAGCCGAGGCACAGGATATTGTTAAATAAATACATGTCAGATTGTGTGGTGCTCACCAGTCGGGACCAAAGATGAAAATGAAAATCAAAAGACTCTGACATTATTGGCCAACAATAATGTCTGATTGCATGGATGTAGCGAANAGGCAAACCAGATTACAAAGAGAGCTTTGTCATATGCTCTCATAAATGGTGTTCTCTACAAAAGGACATTCGATCAAATGTGGCTACGGTGTTTGAGCAGAGCCGAAGCACAACATATTGTTAAAGAAATACATGCCGGATTGTGTGGTGCTCACCAGTCAGGACCAAAGATGAAAATGAAAATCAAAAGGCTCTGATTTTATTGGCCAACAATAATGTCTGATTGCATGGATATAGCGAAAAAATGTATCAGTGCCAGATACACGGAGTGGTCTTACACCAACCGCCGAATGTTCTACACCCAACTATTNCCCAACTATTGCCTCATGGCCATTCGAGTGTTGGGGTACAAACATAGTGGGTCCGATAGATCCTCCATCTTCTAAAAGACATAGATTCATACTTGCAGCGACAGACTACTTCTCTAAATGGGCAGAGGCAATTCCACTATGATAGGTTACAGCTCAGCATGTTCTACAGTTATTCAAAGACCAAGTCGTTTACCGTTTTGGTGTACCGCGAAGAATTAACTCTAATTACGGGACAGCTTTAAAAATCAACAAAACACTGGAAATACTCCACAATTTGTCAGGAAACATGGGATAGACTGGAAATACGCTTTCAAGAGCACAAAAATCAACAATTTCATCAGAAAACACGGGATAGATTGGAGATACTAGACAGCTTTCAAGAGCACAAAAATCAACAATTTTATCAGAAAACATGGGATAGATTGGAGATACTCAACAATTTATTATCCGAAAGCAAATGGGTTAGCTGAAGCTTTCAACAAAACACTTGTACAAATTTTAAGAAAATAACTCAATGAAAATAAACTAGACTAGCACAATAAACTGCTAGAAGCTCTGTGGGCCTACCGAACGAGGTTCAAAAATAACCGTGACTGGCATAATAAATTGCTAGAAGCTCTGTGGGCCTACCGAACAACGTTCAGAAATTGGCACAATAAACTGCTAGAAGCTTTGTGGGCTTACCGAACAACGTTCAGAACTCCCACTCAATGTACACCTTACATGCTCGTATACGGGTCAGAGGCCGTACTACCATTAGAAATACAGACGCCGTCTCTCAGAGTCACCATTGCAAACCAACTTACAATTGAAGAAAATGCAAAGCTCAGACTCGAAGAACTCGAAAGTCTCAAAGGAAAACGCCTACAATCACAACAGCATCTGGAGACATACCAAGCAAAGATGATACGAGCTCATGACAAATTGGTCTGCCCAAGGACATTTAAAATTGGTGACCTGGTCCTTGTTCTCAAAAGACCTATTCTTGCATATCGCAAATAGGTGGAAAATTTGAGCCAACTTGGGAAGGACCATTTGTCATTGAAAAGGTCTACACTGGAATAGGAAATTTGAGCCAACTTGGGAGGGACCATTTGTCATTGAGAAGGTCCGCCCGGAGGAGCTTATCAACTCATCGATTCTCAAGGAGAAAGGCCTATGCTTCCAATAAATGGATGATATCGAGCTTATCAACTCATCAATTCTCAAGGAGAAAGGCCTATGCTTCCAATAAATGGACGATACCTAAAGGCCTACTACGCCACGTGACAACGCTTGCTGCTGTTAGTTTGCCGCGTACATATGAAAATTTTTGTGAACTTCAGATAATTCTAAGGTTATTTATATGGCCTAAAAAGTCTATGACCAAATAAATTTTTTTTTAATCAATATAAAAAATTAATGAAAATTCTTAGTATTGCATATTACATCCATCCTTTTCTACATATATATTAACAAGATAAAATATACGTTAATTGAACTATGTTTTGTTCTGGTTCATAAACAATTCACGCTCACTGATGTCTCCCTGTTAATTTAAGGAGGAGATGTCAGGATCACGGCTGATCTTTGCTTTCAAAGACGGTTTAAACCTCACATTAAACAAAGAAGATGTACCGCAAGGCAGAATAATTAACTTCGATATGAAATTTGACGATATTAACGTAGAATATTAAAATCCACTAATAGATGCTGTTGGAGAACAAGAAAAAGAGGGATTGCCCTCATTGCTCAAATTCAGCACCAGGATTCTCTCTTCCTCAAAAGGGAAAAAAATCATTGAAGAACAAGATCCAAGGAAGGGCCAAGCCGTCGTTTGCCTTCCATGGTAGCTACTTCGGTAGAAAATTTGATAGTTGCCGATGATCAGAAAATACCTTTCGCCTCATTGTGTAGGACTCAGCGAAGAAATGATGATCGGAAAAAAACAAAGAGCTCTTGCCAAAGCAAAGAAAGAAAAAGAAAAGTTATTTACGATCCCAGAAGGATACATGTATAATGTCAACATGAAGGAGTCTTCTGACAGTCTGCCGTTGACAGAGGATGAAGTTCAATCAGTACAACGTCCGGAACCATCACCAGCATGGATTCACTCCACTTCCAGTTCGGTTTGTTCTACTTGCCATTCTGCAACACTTAAACAAGGACATTCTACAGGAGCCTTTGTAGAATGCCCAGGTTGCAATGTCTTACATCTGGGACAATATGGTAATTATGATGATTACTTATCAGCCAATGAACTGATGAGATATGATGGTTTACCGATCGATGATACAAACACAGTTCAGCATTATCCATTGGACTTTTTTCATGCGCCAACTCAAATTAAGGTGTATAATCCGGTAAAAATAATACCACCATTAACATGGCAACCAATCATTAATAATCAGTTAAATGATGAAGCCCGTTATCTAGCATATCCAGGCAAAGTCGAGCTTGCAAAAATCAATAAAGTTAAATGCAATGTTTTTGAAAATTTTGAAATAGTCGATGGAGACTGTTAATATTCTGGAGGGATTGGAACTATATACAGGGTCTTTTCTCTTACAGAGCAACAATAAGTACTTGATTGTGTGTTTGACCTCCAAATTAGAGGCAAAGGAGGATTGTTATCCGAAAGAACGTATTCCGAACATAAAAAAAGGATGAGAGGCAAGGGTCGCATTACGATACAATGCGGCTGCTGTTATAATTATAAGATAGATCGACAAGGAAATCTTCCAGGAATTTTACAACATGAGCAGGTGGAGCCAATGCCACCCATGATAAAATGGATGATCACACGGATGGTCCAATGGAGCATAATTCCAGCAAATTGTATCCCCAATAGCTGCATAATTAACATTTATGAAGAAGGGGATTGTATCCCTCCACATATTGACCATCATGATTTTGTTCGTCCGTTCTGTACGGTCTCCTTCATATCGGAGAGCAATATGCTATTCGGTAAAGATATAGAGATAATCGGTCCAGGTGAATTCCGTGGATCTGTTGAAATTTCTTTACCGAGTGGATCCGTTTTGATTCTGAAAGGAAATGGAGTCGATATAGCAAAACATTGCATTCCGGGAGTCCGACACCGTCGAGTGTCGATAACTTTCAGAAGGATGAGTGACGACAAAACTCCATACGGATTTCAGCCAGATCTGGAACTTGAAGAGTTGCAGCCATATGAGTTATAAACTCATTGTACCACTAGGTTATCTCAAAATAACAGCCTAGAAGGTCAGCTTGTTTAGAAACTCATAACACAGTTTGCGAGAAGACCTTCTATTGGCAGGCATGCAAATGTATAAATATGCAGACAACGATATGAGGACAGCTTGTTTTGTACTTTATATTATGTAGTCATAGATGTACTAGTTATGCGAATAGCATAATGTACTTTTCATCTTTGAGATATATACATGATATATTGTAAAAATGACTGTATAAATTAATAATTGAATTTTACAACAGACAAATTAAATTTGTCGAATAAGTTTTCTCAATTTTGAGATTCCTTGCTTGTGTAGTATGACCTTGTTCGGTCTACATCCCCATAAAATCACACATTTTACACAATTTTTTTTTCCGTGATATCTCTATGGAGTCACAAACTCTATATAATATTTGCAAATAAATCTTGCAATTTTTTTTCAAAATAACATAAATTTCTACACATTACGCTTTCTGAAACACATGATATTTTAAATTAGTTTGATAACTCTGACTTACTATTTTCAAAAAAAAAAAAAATTGATCCGATAATTTCAATTTTCACATTGAATCAGCTCGATACTTCTGATTCATAACTTTTTAGAATTGATCCGAATTTTAATTTTCTCATCGAATCAGTTCGATACTTCTGATTCATAACTTTTCAAAATTGATCAGATAATTTCAATTTTCTTATCTAATAGTTCGGATACTTCTGATTCATAACTTTTCAAAATTGATCCGATAATTTCAATTTTCTCATCGAATCAGTTTGATACTTCTAATTCATAACTTTTTAAAAATTGATCCAATAATTTCAATTTCTCATCAAATCAGTTTGATACTTCTGATTCATAACTTTTAAAAAGTTGATCCAATAATTTCAATTTTCACATTGAATCAGTTTGATACTTCTGATTCATAACTTTTCAAAATTGATCTGATAATTTTAATTTTCACATCGAATCAGTTCGATACTTCTGATTCATGACTTTTCAAAATTGATCTGATAATTTCAATTTTTACTTTGAATCAGTTCAATATTTCTGATTCATAATTGATCTGATAATCTTTTTCTCATAATTTCAATTTTCACATCGAATCAGTTCGACACTTCTGATTCATAACTTTTCAAAATTGATCTGATAATTTCAATTTTCACATTAAATAGGTTCGATACTTCTGATTCATAACTTTTCAAAATTGATCCGATAATTTCAATTTTCTCATCGACTCAGTTCGATACTTCTGATTCATTACTTTTCAAAAAATTGATCCAATAATCAGTTCAATACTTCTGATTCATAATTGATCCGATAATTTCAATTTTTCTCATTGAATCAGTTCAATACTTCTGATTCATAATTGATCTGATAATTTCAATCTTCTCATCCAATCAATTCGATACTTCTGATTCATAACTTTTCAAAATTGATTCAATCATTTCAATTTTTACATTAAATCAGTTCGATACTTCTAATTCATGCTTTTCCCAAATTGATCGAATAATTCACTTTGAATTAGTCCAATATTTCTAATTCACATTCTTCAAAAATTGATCCAATAATTTCAATTCTTACTTTAAGATCAGTCCTGCACTTCTGATTTCTTCTATTGGAAGTCAGCTCCAAATGTCTGACTCTCTTTTGATATTAATATTCATATCTTGAATTTTTATTTTGAGGTCAATCCTTACATGTTGATCCCCATTAAAAAAAATCCCCAACAATCCTCAGTGAGAGTCCTCACTGCCTGATCTTGATCAGACACTTATTTGCAAAAAAAAAATCCCTAGTGGAAACAAATAGCTACACAAATTCACACTTCTTTCTAGGTCTGATGACTTAGAAATCTATATTGGTCTTGTTGATCTTATCGGTCAACACCAATACGTGCGGTGTGCTCGCCCAACACACCACACCTAATAGGGTTCCATTTGTTGACCTCACTTTTGGTTTAGGTCTAGAAACTTCTTTAGTAGCCTAGGTCTAGCCATAGGATTTTTCTACTGACTAGTCTTAGAAAACTAGACAAGGTACTTTCACCATTAGAAACTCAAAACTCTTCTCTTTACTCAACTTGAAGTTCTACACATATTGGTCCTAACCTCTAGCAATTAGTAGGTAAGATCATTATGAAGACTCAAGAAGAGTTCCTATAGGGCTACTTGGCCTTAGGATTGACCCTGGGTGTTGGTTTGGAGCTAAGGTACACAATACCCTCACAATATCCTATATAAGACCAATACATAAGAACCCAAAATGAGGATTTCATTGATCCATGGTTCATTGAGAATGGATATCTATCTAATTCCTTGAAATGCTCATCTTGGGTCTTTTGCCCCAGACACCCCCAAGTTACCTAACTGCCCTTGGGACCATTCTTTAATCCAAAATCCCAAAAATTCTAAAATTCTCAGAAAATTCCAATAAATCCCAAATATTCCAATTTTATTTCTTTCAACTACCACATGGCCCAATTTTGCCAATTTGACCATCTTTAACCAAAATCCACAAATTGCCCTTTAAAGACCCAAAATTCCCCAAATCCATCCCAAATTTCTATCAATTTGATCTTAATGGACCTCAATTCCCATTCTAAACTCAAATTCACTTTCTATATGACCAAAATAAACTAAATCTAGGCTCAATTGGTCTATGATTTGAGCTCAATTTTAATTTGGGTCACCCCAATCTTGACCATACGACCTAATCTCACTTAATTAAACTCATAGCTTAGTCAATTGGCCTCAATTAATATTGCAAAATCTTTACAACATTCTTACACATCAAAATCAAACATCAATTGGCCTTGGTGAAGCCTCAAATCCATTTGATTTTGACCTAAATCCAAAATTCTAAAGATTAGCCCCAATATTGGCTAACACTCCAAATCTCAACAATTGAATGCCTTAGACCTCAAATTGGCATCCAATTTTTGTTGAAAATCCTTTATTAGGTCATTTGTGACCAAACACAATAATCAATTTGAGTTTATTCCAAATCTAGCTCAAGTTTGACCCAAATTAACCCCATATGCCTAATTTGGGTCTAAATCCAAATTTCATCAACATCCATTAAATTCATTACCAAATTGATTTCAAAATGACTTTCATCCTTCATGAAAGTTGTTCATCATGATGTTTTACACCAGAAATAATAATAAATTTGGAATTAGCCTATGGCTAGCCCAAGTTTAACCCAAACTTAGCCCAACATGCTTAAAATGGGTCAAAAATAAAAAATCCACCAAATTGATCAACCAATTGACCTCAAAATGACTTTCACCCTTCATGAAAAATGCCTCATGGTCTCTTACACCAAATTCCATATTTAATTAGGCCAATTGACATGCCTAACCTAGTTCAAATGACCTCAAAATGTCTTTCACCCTTCATGAAAGTTGTTCCTCATGGTCTCTTACACCAAATGCAATAGTTAATTTGGGCCAATTGACATGTTTAACCTAGTCCAAACACAAGATTTTGTCATATGCACCTTCTTGTACCCAATTGACATGTCTAACCTAGTCCAAACACAAGATTTGGTCATATGCACCTTTTTGGACTTGTGGTCAAATCCAAACCAATTGAGCTTGATATGGTCAAACGATTNTCAAATTGGCATCCAATTTTTGTTGAAAATCCTTTGTGAGGTCATTTGTGACCAAAAACAACAATCAATTTGTGTTTAGTCCAAAACTAGCTCAAGTTTGACCCAAATTAACCCCATATGCCTAATTTGGGTCTAAATCCAAATTTCATCAACATCCACTAAATTCACTACCAAATTGATTTCAAAATGACTTTCATCCTTCATGAAAGTTGTTCATCATGATGTTTTACAACAAACATAACAATAAATTCGGATTTAGCCCATGGCTAGCCCAAGTGTGACCTAAACTGNTTGAATGCCTTAGACCTCAAATTGGCATCCATTTTTTGTTGAAAATCCTTTATAAGGTCATTTTTTACCAAAAACAACAATAAATTTGAGCTTAATTTTTGTTGAAAATCTTTTATAAGGTCATTTTTGACCAAACACAATAATCAATTTGAGCTTAGCTAAGCTAGCTCAAGTTAGACCCAAATTTGACCCTTAAGGGTTTAATTTAAGTCTAAACCCAAATCCATCAAGACNACCTATCAAAATTCATTCAAATTCACTACTAAATTGACTTCAAAACAACTCTCATCCTTCATGAAAGTTGTTGATCATGATGTTTGACACCAAAAAAAAATAATAAATTTGAGCTTAGTTCAAATATAGCTCAAGGTTGACCCANCTAGCTCAAGTTAGACTCAAATTTAACCCTTAAGGGTTTAATTTAAGTCTAAATCCAAATCCATAAAGTTAGACCCAAATTTAACCCTTAAGGGTTTAATTTAAGTCTAAACCCAAATCCATCAAATACTCCTTAGACTCAAATTTGACCCTTAAGGGTTTAATTTAAGTCTAAACCCAAATCCATCAAAATCTATTAAAATTAACCATCAAATCAACTTCAAAACAACTTTCATCCTTCATGAAAGTTGTTCATAATGATATTTCACACCAAACACTTAACCATCAAATCAACTTCAAAATAACTTTCATTCTTCATGAAAATTGTTCATAATGATGTATAACCATCAAATCAACTTCAAAACAATTTTCATCCTTCATGAAAATTGTTCATAATGATGTTAAATTTAACCCTTAAAGGTTTAATTTAGGTCTAAACCCAAATCCATCAAAATCCATTCAAATTACCACCAAATCAACTTCAAAACAATTTTCATCCTTCATGAAAATTGTTCATTATGATGTTTTAAACCTTAACCCTTAAGGGTTTAATTTAGGTCTAAACCCAAATCTATCAAAATCCATTCAAATTAAAAATCAAATCAACTTCAAAACAACTTTCACCCTTCATGAAAGTTGTTCATGATGATGTTTTACATCAAACACAACAATTAATTTGAGCTTAGCCCAAAGCTAGCTCAAGTTTGACCTAAGTTTAGCCCTACATGCTTAACTTAAGTCTAAATCCAAATCCATTAAAACCCATCCAAATTGACCACCAAATCAACTTCAAAACAACTTTCATCCTTCATGAAAGTTGTTCATAATGATGTTCTTCACCAAACACAACAATCAATTTGAGCTTAGCCCATGGATAGCCCAAGTTTGACCCAAACTTAGCCCAACATGCTTAAAATAGGTCTAAAATCAAAAATCTACCAAATTGATTAATCAATTGACCTCAAAATGACTTTTACCCTTCATAAAAGTTGTTCCTTATGATCTCCTACACCAAATGCCATATTTAATTGGGCCAACTGGCATGCGTAACCTAGCCCAAACACNTGGGATTTGCATTTGGAGCAGATGGATGTTAAAACTGCTTTCTTGCATGGTGATTTGGAAGAGCAGATTTACCTGGAGCAGCCAGAAGGGTTCATTCAAATAATCACAGACCTGTCACGGCTTGATGTGAGCATTGAGGATGAAAATCGAGCGATGATTTTGTTGTGTTCATTTCCCTCTTTCTATGAACACCTGGTGACTACTCTGACATATAGGAAAGAGACTATCAAAGTTGATGAGATTACTGCAGCGTTGTTGGGTAACAACCAGCGGAAGCAGAATGCAGAGGAAAGCTCTCACGGTGATAGTTTATATGTGAAGAGTAAGCAGGATCGAGGAAGGAAGAAAGAGAAAAAGGGATCTGGAAGGCGAAATTCCATATCAAAGTCTAGAGGCAAAAAGGAAATTAATTGCTACAAGTGCAAGGAGCCAGGTCATATGAAGCGAGATTGTCCAAAGCTGAAGAAGCAGACTAGAGAGAAAGGTGATACTTCATCGAAGTCTGTAAATGTGGTGCAGAGTGAAATTTCAGATTGCAGTGATGGTGATATGCTCTCAGTTTCATCAACTCAGTTCACGGATGCATGGATTCTTGATTCAGGGTGCTATTTATTGACCGTCACTTTTGTTGGGTCTAGAAATTTCTTTAGTAGCCTAGGTCTAGCCATAGGACTTTCCTACTGACTAGTCTTAGAAAACC
>JXCR01110591.1:281525-314521 GCA_002079205.1 Phalaenopsis hybrid cultivar | reverse complement strand
GAGAGAGAGAGAGAGAGAAGCCTTAACTATTTTATTATTAACATAATTTTTTTTGTTTAGAAAATACAAAAGAATGTGTTTTGAATTGAATGCTCAAATGGCTCATAAACTAAGATTAGTACCCCACTAGCTCTTCTCCCTTGAGTTATATTGCTAGTGACCTTAATGGAAAAAAGTATTGTTCCTAATGAGTGCACTTATTATGCCTTTTATAGTTGATTGTCCCCTTAAGCTTGGGTGAGTAACCCTTATAAAACTCAATTTGGTTCTTAGTGGTAAATTGCTTGAGCTCCTTTAGATATATCTCTACATGTCAAAATTACAAATTTATTTAAAATTGCTTGATATTCTTTAGGACATTTTATTTAATCTAATTAGATTCTTTGTCAAAGCTTATTATATTTTACTTTCTAAGAAAATAATATAAGTTAACCAAACCAAATTTTACTTTCTTTAGTTTATTTAAAAAAAATATTTTGTTCAACTTATTTTTTAGCTTTACAACTAATCCTTAGCTCTACTTATGCTCACAACATCTACAAGGATATTGGATCTAACATATTTCATTAAGAGTAGTGCACCTTACTGTTATTTTAAATTGAATCCAAGGAAAAAATAAATAAATTTTTACTTATTGTTCAACATTTACAAGAAACTAGGTTGGAAACTTGGAGAAAATGTGAGTCATAATTTGTTAAAAGAGATGAAAATAAAACAAAATCTTAGAAATTTCAGAGGGATGATATTTTATTCATAAGAATATAGAGGGGTTTCAAGCTCAAACCTAAACATTGACCATCTATTTGTTTGCAAGAGCTAAGATTGATGTCATGGGATTAGATACATAAGAAAATAATAAGAAAATATGGTATGGTGCTCGGTATAACAATTTGTGTGGCAAAGATTGCTAGCTAGTAGATAGTTAGCAAGTTTGGAATATGTTTTTTTAGGCAAGAACAATATGCCTAACTGATGAGTACTTCAGCTGGGAGAGAGCGAGAAAGTCAAATTTTTAATAAAATGACCTTGATGTTTAGGCAAGTTTTGCAGGTCCTCTCAGTCTGATTATGCAACTAAGGAGGGTAACTTAAAAATTAAGTTAGATTCAAGCATTTAGGTGGCTAGATGTGCTTAAGTCTATTGATTTGCTAATTTGAGTTTGAATCTTCATTATGATTTGATCATTTATATCTAGAGTATTTGCTATGATATTACTTCATATGCCATCTAAGTAAATTAACATATGATTTCATGAAATTTCACATGATGTTGATTTTTATCATAAAATTTGAGAAGAATAGCATTAATTTGTCATTTTAATTTTAAATCGTTTTAACATAAGATGCAGTAAAATTATTCTGGAAAGTCTTTTTGATTTTAGGTGAATGCTAATCATTCATAGAAGGACATAGAGAGGGGTTGAATTGTACCTAATTAATCTTCGTTTAATTATTGTAGTAACAATCACCCTGTATACATCTAATCTAACGAGTAGTCCATAAATTGATTGAAAGGATGTTCTGATATTGACAGGATAATTGAAACCAGTGTGCCTAGCTTGGTCTATTTGCCCCAATCATGCTCTCTACCTTCTTGCAATCATAATGCAAAATTAATGAGGCAAATTTAACTTAAGACAACGTTGATATGCTGATATTCCTCTCTTGCCTTACATAAAGTCTGTAGTTTTGGTATTAGCTATTTATATGAACCTGGCCATCAGTCACCTAGTGTTAAATTTCTATTTTATTTTTTAATAGTAAATAAGTAACTTAAATTCTCAACATAACAATAACAACAACAACAACAACAACAATAATAATAATAATAATAATATTCTGAAATGCTCTGAATTTATATTGTGGCAATGCGAGTTTTATAGTTCTGTTGAAACTCTAATGCTCAAATAAATAAATAGATAAAATAAAAATTTTCAAAACTACAATAGCCTCTTTATTTTTGTTTTTTCTTCATGCTGAATGCAATTCAATTATTGCATAAAGCAAGAAAACCCCCACTGAGAAAGAATTATGGAAGAAAGCCATGGACATATCAGTGTTTTGGACATCAAGATAAGTTTTGGCGAATAAATTTTTATTGAAAATTCTGATCTGAAAGCCTCATCGTCGTCATCTGTTATGAAATCAGAGAAGCTGATTTTTCATTTAAATTTAAGAAACTATATTCAGAAAATAAACTTATTTAATTTATTATTTTGCTGAGTACCTAGATATCCATATTAAATGTATATTTCATTAATTTTTCAAAAAAAAATAAAAAACTTTCTAAAATATTTTTTTATTTACAAGCAATTAAATAAATGCTTGAATTATGTAGAAAAATTAGTGTGGTTTCTATTTTCATTTCGTAAAGCGGTCATTGAAGCATATAACATTTGGAGTTAAAAAATTATGTCGGGTCCGAATATCACACTTTAAATTTAGTATGGTTAATTTGAAATTTTGCATAGAGATAAGTTGATTATATTTTTTATTTTCAGCTCATATATTAAACTGATTTAAAAAAATAAAATAAATTAAAATTGAACCTAATTAAATTTGAGTTTCAAAATTTTGTCCATTGTTGAATCCAAACTTGTATTTTTTTAGCACACCCCAGAGTCGGAATCGAAATTGGCAAGAGAAAGGAAAGCAAGAGGGTAAGAGCGCATTGTAATTTTCTCAAAAAATAAATAAATAAATAAATAAAATCAGTCCCTTATTCTTTTTTAGACTTCAGGGGGTCTAATCATTACATTTAGGGAATGTGAGAATTGTTATGGTAACAACCCTTAAAAGAAGTAACACAAAAATTGAATTAATAACATTTATAATATTGACAAAGAATAACGGTTTACAATCACTTATGGCTTTAAGTGAATGTTCTGGTCGGTGGGTGACCGATCGTATCATTCTGTCGCCTGAAAACCACCTATGGCAAGAAGCCGTAATTTGTTGGTCTGAATACGATCACCATTTTTGTCAAAGGGTATGGTCGATAGGCTCTGCGAGTCTCATTGCTTTGGTCGGTGATTCAATTGATAGGTCAATTTGTTTCGTCGGTTGAGCCGTGACTCACTTGCTATTTGGCTCATGTCTTACAGGACTTGTGTCTCGGTTGAATCATGTTTTTGCCTATGTGGGATATCTGACGAGGCTCACTGTTGAGGTAATTTGTTGTTCACCCTCGGTGAATCTTTCACTATTGATTGGGAAACCATCTCTAGAGGTCTAACCAATCCAAAGTTTACAGACACAGCTTCTTTATGCTTGAAGATGAATTATCGATTGATCGCCTTGTTCAGAGGGGAGCTTTGTATTCTCAACCATTCGTTATCTATGAGATTTGTGTTGGTAGTTCTGGTATATACATATCAGTTCCTCAATTTTTTCTGCTTCTTGATAACGTCAACTGTGATAAAGACAGGGAAATTATTAGTTAATTGTCTTAAAAAAACTAATGAAGAATTTAATAATCAATTTTTCTACATCATTTTTTTGCCTTGTGTGTTTTCTAAGTAAGGCTAGGAATTGGGCTACTCATTTCTTAAAGATTCTTCTGGGGCTACTTAGTAGGCCTCATGTCAAGCGGTATAAGCAAAAGAACTTCGACCCGAGCCTACTGGCCCTGGGATAACCCCCTTGCTCAGTCATCTAATCTTCAAAAAAGGTGGTTAGAAAGCAGAGGAGAAAGAAGGTTGGTTATGAGTCGACAAATAAGGTTACCTATTTCGACTGTTGTTTCTCTGCTAAATGCTCAGCACGATGCCGCTCATATGGCTTTGGTTGAGAGTGAGTAAGAGCACATTGTAATTTTCTCAAAAAATAAATAAATAAATAAATAAAATCAGTCCCTTATTCTTTTTTAGACTGCCTATTTCAGGGGGTCTAATCATTACATTTAGGGAATGTGAGAATTGTTATGGTAACAACCCTTAAAAGAAGTAACACAAAAATTGAATTAATAACATTTATAATATTGACAAAGAATAACGGTTTACAATCACTTATGGCTTTAAGTGAATGTTCTGGTCGGTGGGTGACCGATCGTATCATTCTGTCGCCTGAAAACCACCTATGGCAAGAAGCCGTAATTTGTTGGTCTGAATACGATCACCATTTTTGTCAAAGGGTATGGTCGATAGGCTCTGCGAGTCTCATTGCTTTGGTCGGTGATTCAATTGATAGGTCAATTTGTTTCGTCGGTTGAGCCGTGACTCACTTGCTATTTGGCTCATGTCTTACAGGACTTGTGTCTCGGTTGAATCATGTTTTTGCCTATGTGGGATATCTGACGAGGCTCACTGTTGAGGTAATTTGTTGTTCACCCTCGGTGAATCTTTCACTATTGATTGGGAAACCATCTCTAGAGGTCTAACCAATCCAAAGTTTACAGACACAGCTTCTTTATGCTTGAAGATGAATTATCGATTGATCGCCTTGTTCAGAGGGGAGCTTTGTATTCTCAACCATTCGTTATCTATGAGATTTGTGTTGGTAGTTCTGGTATATACATATCAGTTCCTCAATTTTTTCTGCTTCTTGATAACGTCAACTGTGATAAAGACAGGGAAATTATTAGTTAATTGTCTTAAAAAAACTAATGAAGAATTTAATAATCAATTTTTCTACATCATTTTTTTGCCTTGTGTGTTTTCTAAGTAAGGCTAGGAATTGGGCTACTCATTTCTTAAAGATTCTTCTGGGGCTACTTAGTAGGCCTCATGTCAAGCGGTATAAGCAAAAGAACTTCGACCCGAGCCTACTGGCCCTGGGATAACCCCCTTGCTCAGTCATCTAATCTTCAAAAAAGGTGGTTAGAAAGCAGAGGAGAAAGAAGGTTGGTTATGAGTCGACAAATAAGGTTACCTATTTCGACTGTTGTTTCTCTGCTAAATGCTCAGCACGATGCCGCTCATATGGCTTTGGTTGAGAGTGGTAGGGTGGTTGAGCCTCTCGTCATTTCAGTCTGCTGCACTTCTGAGAGTTCTTCTTATTGTTTTAGTTTCAAATCTTTGTCGTCTTGAAGTGGGAAACATCCCTTAGATGGGAAAAAGCCGAGGGAGGGTGCTGACATCTTGGGCCTTCCTTTTTTGAAGAGAAAGAAGGGGAAACCTAGTTGGCACTCCCCGGAGGGGCAAAGGATGGCTACAAAAGAAGAGTGTTGAACGGTTCAGCTTGGTGGAAGTTTTCGAAAATTGACATCCTTGTTGGATAGGCACATAGCATATCTTGCCTCCTTTAGTGGAATTGACTTGGTCTTCGACATTTCAGGTGGATCTGAAGGTCCTTCTTTAAGAGAATTTTCTCAAGCGCCTCACTCCATTGCACCTAAAGGAGTGCCAAGCTTCTAATTAGAGACTTGCTTTTCTAAAATAGAGGAATTCATGAAGGATAGAAAAGGAGATCATGTTAAAATTCCAGAAAATTACCTGCCTAACAAGTGATCTTAAAAGGGATTACGATGACCAAGACTTTGCCAAGTTGAAGCTACTGCAATCCAAACAAAGGGAGGAGTAGTTGAAGAAGGAGGTCACCAAAATTAAGGGGTGATTAGAGTCACTTGTTCCCCATTAGGATTTAGTGAAACAAACTCGGTTAAGGTCGAGTATGCTACCTAGCGGTGTGTCCACAGTTTGGTCGACCCAATGTTTTCTAACCCATTTGAGTTTAGTGCTTTTATTGCCAATCGTTTTGCTAATTTCTCATAGGAGGGCGATGTCTCATGTAGTGGGAGCGAGTCTTCTAGCGGCCACAGTGAGGACCAGTCGACTACTTAGTAGCATTTTCTATTACTTGATAGCTTGTTAGAATTATACAAAAGATTTGTAATTCTTTCCATATGTTAATGAATGAAACTTTTTGCCTTTCCTTAAATGAAAAAATTTTGTTTTACATTGGCTAGCCCATGGATTCTAAGAAACTGATTAATCACAGTGTTTCAGACCGTTTGACTTTTGTTTCTTTTGGTAGTTTGCTTCATGTCATTTTTTTAAGTGGGTTTTAGTCGCGATAAGTCTTTTCTCTTAGGACGAATCTTGTCGTTACTTGGGAGAGTGATGACTTAGATATTTCTTGATGACTTTCACTCCCTTTCTGTGGATCTTATTACTGGTAGGGAGAGAGCAGCTCCTAGACAACCTACTATAGAAATCCATGTTGGTCTGTGGATCGAAGATGTTAAGTTCAACCAACTATACAACCTCTAATCGTCCATCATCTAGGGTGATCAGTCAAACTATCAATTTCTCCAGCATTATGTGATCATTTTTCTGGACCTCCTATGACTTAACCAAATTTGACCGCTCATGCGAGTCCTTATCCCACTGTCACCTGACAGGCGCAGTTCTTGTCTTCTCTTAAGGAGTTGTTCGCTTGGGACCACTAAGGGATTCTCACTCTCTTGTGGATCTTATTGCTAGCAAGTAAGAAAGACTGTCATGAGTGCTCTGACTTATGAGCCTTACAATTGCATCTAGTCCGAGGGATAGCTTGAACTTTTGATCATCTTGCAATCTCCAACTGATTGCTTTTTTTGTTTGGTTGTTGTAAGTTCCCTGAGTTTATCGGGCGAGGTTTGAGACATCTACAGGGCTCAACTCTGGGAACGGTCCAATAGAATTAATGCCTTTTTGAGTAAAGTGTGCTTTAAAACCACATTTGACTATGACATCCCTTTTCAATTTTCGGAAATTAACTTTAAAGAGGCGCCTTTAATGTTTTGAGTTGTAATCATTAAGTTGGTTTCTTGCAAGTTTTATTTATGATAGCCCCCTCTTCAAATCAT
Source organism: Phalaenopsis hybrid cultivar (assembly GCA_002079205.1). Taxonomy (NCBI): domain Eukaryota; kingdom Viridiplantae; phylum Streptophyta; class Magnoliopsida; order Asparagales; family Orchidaceae; genus Phalaenopsis; species Phalaenopsis hybrid cultivar. The sequence continues at coordinate 307,735 of JXCR01110591.1, read as the reverse complement.
TGATCCTCCCCACTATATAAAAGGGAGATGAAGTTTTTTATCTTCTTAACTTCTTACCATGTGCACAAGCTTTGCAACATTTGGCGAGGTGAACCATTTCATTTTTTTACTCTTCTGTCAATAGACACCAAAGGATAAGAGGGATTTTCTTGAAGTCTGTTGTTGAGCATTGTGACCCAACCTACAACCACATAGTTATTTTAGTATTCTGGCCAAAAACTTGACCAAGTTTCTTTAGACAACCAACGTGCAAAATGAATATGTAATAGAATTTAGAATTTAATTTATTGTTTACACATTACAAACTCTACGAAGGTATACATATTGATTAAGTAATATAGGTTTTTCCTTAAAACTCAGAGTATCGACCCCACAGAGAAGTGAGGTAAGAAATCTCACAATCTAAGTTCTAGTCTACTACTATCAGGTCTTAGTTTGGAATTTTTGAAAAGTTTGGTTTTCCTAAATTCACTAATTTACTCTTAAATTAGAATTAACTAAGTTAAATAAAAACCTGACATATGGAGGCTGGTTAAATTTTGGAAAGTTCTTATGTTATTAAAATCCCTTCCCTCTTGAATTGAAGAAAGCAACATAGGAAGTAGAAGAATTGATAGAATTATTTAATAATTTTTATGCCAATACGGAACACGTGTCTACCGACTCTCTTCTGAGTGTATAAATAACCTTAGTTTTCTATTAGGTTTACACAAGTAGCAGAGATCTAAAGGTGGTTAAAAAGCCTTACAACTCTTGGTAAGGTACCTAATCACTTACATCAATTGTCACTTAGAATCTATTAAAAGAAATAGATCTTAATGTTATTTCCTTTAAAAGTTACATCATCACTTGAACTACTTCACCATAGCCAAATGAACAATGTGAGTTGATCCTTTTTTCTTTTATATACTTCTGCTTTTGTCACTGATGCGCCCCTAGTGTGTGTTGTTTTTCTATGTCAATTTAAATCCCCGGTACAGTGTCAAAAACTTGACCTATCCAAAAATTACACAGTAATTTATCTTTCTAAAATATGGCCAAAATCTTGATCCAATTTATATTTAGCAGTTAAAATCAAAATGTAACAAAATATGTAAAATAGTTCACACACTAGTGATTTTATGAAGTGCATGTATTGCTTCAGGTAATATAGGGTTTTCTTTAAATACCCCAGTATCGTTCTGACAGAGAAGCGCAATAAGAAATACCTTAGGCTAATTCTAGTCTACTACTATAATGTCTTAGTTTTGAAAGATGAAAATTCCTATGACAATAACTTAAATCATAATATTCAAACTATAAATATAAAATCAAGAAAACACGTTAAAATAGGTTTAATGAATGCTAATAGAAATGTAACTAAAATAACTAAGCTTACTAAACTAATTTCTAAATCTTCAAAATTAAATTTACTAAGTCTAAACAAAGTTTTGTGATGAAGACTTCAACTTTAAGAAAGTATCCTTCCCCCTTTACAATGAGTACATGGTTAGTGAAGAAATTAAAATCATTTAAAAAAATATAATTTTTTTTTTGTGTCAAATAAGAGCAATCGTATTCTTTACCCTCTTCTGAGTCATAAATAACATTGACTAGTCCAGAGTTTGGTCCCTAATTCTGTGGTTAGGTTGGGAAGATATCAGCTGCCACACCATAACTCCTAATACTCTCTTAACTGAGGGCTAACAATCTCACATCAGTTTCCAATCAATTGGACCTGATTAGGGATTTTAATCTGTCACCTTAAAATCTCCAATTTTTCATTCAACAAAGTATATTTTCCTATTTATTTGCACTCATTTCCATGGATGAAATACTCTCCCATGAAATTAAATGTGATTCTCCCCATGTTCTAGAAATCATAGCCCTTTTAGAAGATATGTTTCTCAACACATTTTAACATTTCAGTTTGTCAAATTCAAAAGTTAATGAAGATCAGGGTTCGAACGTCAAAAACTATTGACATTTGAAACCGTATAAAACAAAATCAATTCATCACAAAACCAAATCTCATTGTAGGGAGAATGATAAAGAAGACTACTCAGAATTCTTAAGAAGGACAAGCAAAAACACAGATTTCATTAATAAAAATAAGTTTACAAAATAAAAGAAATAAAAAACACAACTTATCTCACAATCCTTCCCAAGTAAATCCATAAAATATCTTTTCAAGCCTTTCTCTGCTTACAAGCAATCTCAATTATGTTCTAGAAATGTAAAGAAGAAGTTTGTCACCTACCCTCTCCTCTTAAAATCCTTGAGGAAAACCTTCAAGCCCTTCCTCTCATACTCACGCCATTCTCTCTCTCTCTCTCACACACACACACACATGCCCTAGACTCCCCTCTCTTTTATAAAAGACTGTCTCTATATAAAAATAATTCAAAATTCCTTCCATAATTCTATCCAAAAATCAATGCTTTTGAATTCAAAAAACATGCCAATTGATCCAAGAGACATATCCCTTCATAAAAGAATCTTCCAAAGTGTCTAGATGCATTGAATTACTCCAAGGGATGTTTAGAAAAAGTGTCACTTTGAAAATTTGCTCAAAATTTGTCTCGAACCGCCTTGATCAGCCAAAAGTCATCTTTGGGGCATCATGCTCTAGTTCTCTAGATTTTGGCGCATCATGCCCCGGATTGGCGCATCATGAACCACTCTGTAGTAACTCCACCATTTTGCTTCGTTTGGCTCCGTTTCAACTCCATTTTACACCATTTCAGTTGTGTTTCACTCCTAACAATATAAGTACAAAATAAGCATGAAAAGAACCTTTATTTAAAGTGTAATTTCATTCAAAAATATTTGAGAAATGTAAAGTAGATTAAGCATAGAAAGACATATCAAAATATGTCAAGTCAGAATTTTCTTTTTTGCTCGTTTTTACTCCAAATTGCACCATTTTTGCTTAATTTTCTCCAAAAAATCTTTTTTAGTACCCAAAACAAAAAATAAGCAAAATAACTTCTTTTAAAGTGTAATATCATTAAAAATCATTAAAATTAAACATAAAATATATATGAAAAAGTAGGTAATTTTAAGGCGTATTAAAATCTGCCAAACTTATTGTCACTTGTTCTCAAGTCACGCTTTCACTACATAAAAATATGACTTAGTATAGAGATTAACTTATAAAATTCTATACTTTAGCTTAATAAATAAAATAGTAAAATTTAAGAATAACCTTTAATATGTTAGATTCAAACTCTAAGTGCAAAAGTACTTAGTAATAAAATTTAGGATTTCTGAATCTCTATTCATTTTAAGAAAAATTGCAATTTATCATATCAAGGATACTTAGAACATTCATATGAAGAAGAACTTTATGAAAACTTTACTAGTAATGCTATTAATGCTCTAATACAAGTTTAGAAAATGTCATAAAGCCTTTTCCTTAAGTTGATTCAAGTGAAGCAATTTTTTATTAAAGCATTTCCTCAAACTTCTCCTCACTCATTTTTCTTTTCTTTTTCCTTCTTTCTCATTTTCTTCTTCTTTTTTTTTTTGTCGGATCTTTATCAATCCTTTCTATTCTTTTTCTTTTTCAAGTGAGGATTACTATATTTGGATAGCCTTTAATAAAACTTCACTATTCTCTTCTTAAAGTCAAAACTCCTTAACTTTATTCACTTTATAAATTCATATTAGTTTATGATTTTTCATAAAGTTTAATTTTTTTTTACATGAAACTCTAAAATTCTTAATACTTCAAAAATACATTTTCCTTTACTTTAAGTAGAAAAACATAGTCTTATCTTTTCATACCAAATATCTTTAACTTTAGAATTGACCTCTGTTATTAGAAACTTTTACATAAATTTACCATAATATTTACAAACATAAATATAGTCATTTGAAGTTAAACTCTAATATCCAAGGTCATGTTAAATTAATTTTAAAAATAAAGTTAATTGAGAACAAACAAAATTTAGGTTAGTTCTTTTTTTTAACAAAAATTCTTCCCCCCAAACCTGACTTTTTAAATATTTTACACTTAATTCCATAAAATATAGCAGGAAAAACAAGTAAAAGTTGAATCTACTGACTACTACAACATGATTTCAAATTCATATACGTGCATAATCTGAATAGAATGACTGCAGGAGAAAGTAAATTTAGCCTAAAATATGAAAGGAAGTATACTAACTTTAAAATTTAATTTCTTCCTACCCCTAAACTTGATGTTAAACATGTATAAAATTCAATACAAAAAATATAAGAAGGAAGAAAAATTGTTTAGAAATTCTATCTATCACAAAAATTTACAAGTATTCATCAGAATAGATCAATATGAAATAGAAAGTAAATCTAAACTAAAACATGCTCGAAAAAATGGAAAGAAAGGTCTAACAAGCAAGATATGTATCTGCTTATGAATATATATATTTATGTGTTCTACAAATCTTTATAGTATTGTAACACAAACACAAGCATACATGATAAATGAGGTTAATTCTTCTCTTAACTCATTGCATCTCACTAACTTACTTACAATTTCTAATAGAATCACTACACAGATATATTGGGTACTTATAAATGATATTATGGATTCTGATCCCAAAGATAAGATTATCCCTGATGTATTAGTTCTCGAGCACCAACCCAGGCATCACCATATCCCTTAGTTAAGCGCCTCTAGCAGTTATAAGGATAATGTTAATTCAAACACATGTTACTCATCAAATAGATTAGCTACTTCTATTAAATGAATATAAAGCTAGAGAAAAGTAGCATAAAAATTGAGATGGAACTGTCACTATTAAAATTCTTAATGTCTCTTGTAAAACCCAAGTCTGGGTGAGACCCGAGTCATAGTGAACTCGTCAATCTAACTACTACAAGGGAACATACAAGTCTAACAATAATGAGTTAAGAAATTACCTCTCTCATGACACACAAAAATCAAATCAAACCATTAATAATTCAAACATCCACCAATCATCAATCAAACTGATCAATCCACACTAAAGTAAACACAATACATCACTAACAATCATAACTCTCAAGCACACTAAATCAAACCACATTGATAACTATGTGTTGCCTCCCATAAAGCACTTTGTTTAACGTCGACAACCCGATAAATGATTCCACCTGGATCAAAATTACATTTAAGTAATCTTTGATCAATCACCCAATATTTTCTAGACCCAAGGATTCCTACAAAGTCCTCTAATTTAATTTTCCCTTAAGGTCTTCCTTTTCAAATTGATTCATATCGTTGTTCCTCATATTTCTTTCTAGATCTAATATTCATCTAGTGATTTTATAAATTTTCATATTAATATAATCCTTGAAATTTATAAAAAAATGGATCTTTATAAGATACTTCATGATCTCCTAAGTTTTGGATTGGATTTTCTCTAGATAATTTAAATTCTGGATCAAGTTCTTCTAGGTTACTCTTTTGTTCATGATTGTCTTTCAATTCTTCCCCTTGGTATTGAGTAAATGGTAGAGGTGGTCTTTCTATATTTATCTTACTTGAGGGATTAGGTTTTCCTAATTCCTTAGGAATTTTTTTTTGTTGGTCTTTTAATCTCCTTATCCTCATCTCTTAACTGAAAGTTTTTTTGAAACATATCCTCAAATTCTCTTCTACATATTATTTCAATAATTCTAAATTGCTCATCCATCATCAGCTTAGGTTTTATCTCAGGGTCACTAGGTAAAATCTCTGGGGGTATTTATTAATTGCATATTCTTTATTGAGAACCTTGATTTTCCAGCTCACTCTTCCTTTGAATCACAACCTCTTCAAACATTAATTCCTTTTCCTCATCTTGTAGGTTGGAGTTAGTTTGAGGATGATTATTAATTGAGTTAATAATTTATCCCAGTTGGTTTCCAATATTCCTTATTGCCCCCTTGACACTCCAGCTCACTCTTCATTTGAATAAAAACTTCTTCTAGTAAATCCTTCTCATCATTCTGGGGATTGAAGTCAATTATGAGCAAAATAAACTTCATTATTATAATAGCCATGATTATTCTGAATACATGTATTATTAAATTGATTATCTTCCTAAAATTGGTTTTCTCCTCCAAAATTAATATTTTTGTTAATATTCAAATGATTTTCCCAACCGGGATTGTAATAACCGGAATAAGAATTATGTATTTCATGGCTAGTTTCAACTCTTTGTACAAAAAAATTTTCCTCAATAATTAGGGTTTTTTGAGGATATCTTTCTATGTATTGATCTAACTTCCTCTTAATATTTGCAACCAAAGAAATTAAAATTTTAAGCATATCTTCTTAAAAATTTTCCACTCTCTTGGGTTCCCTCTTTCAAAGCTACTATCATTATAATCCAAATTTGAAAATTCATTATGTCAATTGATCCACCATTTCTACATTAAATCCATGGAGTCTTTTCAAATCTCTCCTAAAAATTCTCTCCAAATCTAACTTGTAATATTTAAGATCTGCGGCTCCTGAACTACACGTACAAATCTAAACACTTAACTAATAGGACAAATATCAAAAATATTTTTTGTATTTTAGATTTTCTTTAAAATAAACACACAATAATTAACACATTATATAGTAATACTATAAATTCCAAATGTAAGCTTACAAGTTTACGTAAAACTCTCCGAAAGTTCTTGCCAAAGCTTCCCCGACAACGGCGCCAAAAAATTGACGCGCCCCTAGTGTGTGTTGTTTTTCTGTGTTTTATGTCAATTTAAATCCCCGGTACAGTGCCAAAAACTTGACCTATCCTAAAATTACGCAGTAATTTATCTTTCAAAAAAATGGCAATAAACTTGACCCAATTTATATTTAGCGATTAAAATCAAATTGTTATAAAATATATAAAATAATTCACACACTAGTGGTTCTACAAAAGTGTAGGTATCGCTTCAAGTAATATAGGACATTCTTTAAAAACTCCAGTATTGTTCCCACAGAGAAGCACAGTACGTAATCCCTTAAGCTAATTCTAGTCTGCTACAATAAAGTCTTAGTTTTGGAAGATAAAAATTCTTATAATAATAACTTAAGTCATAATATTCAAATTATAAAAATTAAATTACGAAAAACAAGTTAAAATAGGTTTAATGAATGCTAATAAAAATGTAACTAAAATAAATAAAATTACTAAACTAATTTCTAAACTTCAAAATTAAATATACTAGGACTAAACAAAGTTTAGTGGTGAAGAGTTCAATTTTAAGAAAGTGTCCTTCCCATTTACAATGAGTGCATGGTTAGTGAATAAATTAAAATTATTTGAAAATATATAAAAATTGTTTTGTACCAAAGAGGAGTAATCCTATTCTTTACCCTCTTTCGAGTGCATAAAGAACATTGACTAATCCAGTGTTTGGTCCCTATTTTTGTGTTTAGGCTGGGGAGGTACCGACTGTCACTCTAGTGCTCCCACTACTCCCGTACCTGAGGGCTAACAATCAAGCATCAGTTTCTAGTTAATTAACCTAAATTGGGGATTTTAATCTGTCACCTTAAAATCTCCATTTTTGCATTCAACAAAGTATATTTCCCTATTTTTTTTCACTTAATTCAATGGATGACATACTCTCCCATGAAATCAAATGTGATTCTCCCCATGTTATAAAAATCATAAACCTTTTGGAACATATGTTTCTCAGCACATTTTAACATTTCAAATGGCCAAATTGAAAATTAAATGAAGATCAAAGTTCGAATCATCACAAATTATTGACATTTATTATGGTATAAAATAAAATCAATTCATCACAAAACCAAATTTCATTGTTGGGAGAAGGATAAAGAAGACTACTCAAAATTCATGAGAAAGACAGAACAAAACACGAATTTCATTAATAAAAACAATTTTACAAAATAAAAGAAAAAAAAGTCAAAACTTATCTCACAAACAATTCTAAGAAAATTCCTAAAAGTTCTCTTTAAGCCTTTCTCTCCTTAAAAGCACTCTCAAATCTCTCTTAGAAATGTAATGATAAAGAAATCTGTCACCTTCCCTCTCCTATTAGAATCCTCTAAGAAAATTTCCTAGCCCTTCCTCTCACTCTCACACCTCTCTCTCTCTCTCACACACACGCTCTAGACTCCTCTCTCTTTTATAAAAGGCTACCTCCCTCAAAAAAGAAATCAAAATTCCCTCCAAAATTATATCCAAAAGTCAACTCTTTTAAATTCAAAAGACATGTCCACTGATCCAAGAGACATATCCCTTCATAAAAGAACCTTCCAAAGTGTCTAGATGCATTGAATCACTCCAATGGGTGTTTTGAATAAGTGTCCCATTGAAAATTCACCCAAAATTCATTCCAAACTGCCTTAATCCACCAAAAGTCGTCTCTGGCACATTGATCCTGATTGAATATAGTTGTGTAAATTTTATAAAGTTAACTCCGCTTTACAATGGTGTCAAAAACATGATGTGATTTTTTAGTAATAATAATGTTAAGCACTTAAGATTGGAATTCTATGCAAGTAAATATGTCATTATCAAGTAATATAAGACTTTCTGTTTAACTCCCAAATATGGATCCCTAAATAAAACGAGGAAAGTTTAAATTTGAAATGATAAATTAACTAGGAAATTCATAGAAATCAAATAAAATTACTGTCACTAATTTTTAATGTGTATAATACTAACAAAACAAAATTATTAACTACTAGCAAAACATAAATGCAGAGTTTCAAAATAGTAACTACTAAACTATGTTTATGTGATGAAGTTTTCTTATATGAAAAAGCATCTTCCCCCCTACAATGAGCTTTTTGGTGAAATGAGATGATATAAGTGGTTTAAATTTTTATTGTTCCAAAAAGGAGCAATTTTAATTCTCTACCCTAATTCAGTGTTATAGATAATCATTGGCTAATCTTAGGTTCAGTCTCTAAATTTGTGGCTAGGTTAGGAGCATATTGGCTCCCACTCCAGAGATTCTACTTCCCTTCGCTTGAACGCTAACTCTCTCTTTAGTTTTTTAAAAACTAAGGTCAAATTGGGGATTTTTAGTCTGTCACCCAAGAAATATCCAATTTTACAATCAACAAAGTAAATTTCCCTATTTATTTGCACTTATTTTCATGAACAAAATACTCCTTCATGGACTTAAATGTGATTCTCACTCTATTGTAGAACTCATAGTTCATTTTCCGAATCATATTTCTCACAACATATTTTAACAATTCAATTAGCCAGATCAAAAAGCAAAATAAGGGCGGAGTTGAAAAGCCATCACAATTTATTTTAAATTTTAACATCGACACATCCAAATTATCTCTTCATTTCACCATATCTCAAAGTAGGGAGAAAGATAAAGGAAACTACTCAGACTTCATTAGAAAGTAACAGCAAAATAAAAATTTCATATATAAAAGAAAGTTCATACAACAATAATAAACAAAAAACTCTTATCCAGAAACTCTTTCTCAAAGGAAATCCCTTGTAGCCTCTCTTAGAAAATGTGGTAAGAAGAAATATCTCACTTCTCTTCCTCTTAAAAACTTTTAGAGAAGAATTCACACTTAAACTCACCACAAAACTTAAAACTATAAAGAAAATAACTAACTAATGGCGTGGAATGCATGGAATGTAGGTGTGCAAAGAGTAAAACTCAGTGAGTGAAAGAATGTGAAATGGTTTGAAGGGGGGCAGGTTCCTATTCAAATTTTGGCCCTAAATATAGCCTAGAGTAGGTTCTCTAATAGGTGCATCGAAAAACTCCTCAAAAAGTGTCTAAATTCGTCAAATCTTCTAGAAACAGGGTCTACACCGACAGTGCCACCAACGGCACCCATTCTAGCGCCATTCTCTATCAAACAACATCGTCGGTTCCCACGAAATTTTTTTTAAATTCTCCATTTTGAATTTCATCCTTTTTGCTTCTTTTTTGCTCCAAGTCCTAAAAATAAATAACCTACAATAAAAAAATATATCTTCCATTGAAGTGCAATATCACAAAAAATAAGTGTAAAATATGGGTCTAAGATTACATATATTTTTTGTGTATCAAAATCCCTCAAACTTAAATGTTACTTATCCTCAATTAACTCCTTTACTACATAAAAATATCACTCATGGTAAAGATTTTAATATCTAGATTTTCATATCTTAGTTCCCTAAATTTAATAGTATAACTTAAGAAAAAAAACTGTAAAATTACTCCAATTAATACTAAAGGTATAAGAATATCTAACAGTCAAGTCTAAGACTTTTGATTCACTAATCTTTTCAATGAAAATTGCAAATTATTCATATTAAAGCCACTTAGAATATCCATATGAAAAAACTAGTAAATATGCTAATACTAAAATATAAGTTTAGAAAATGTAGCCAAGCCTTCTTCTTTAAGTTGATTAAAGTGAAGCCACTTTTTAATTAGGCATCTCCTCAAGCTTCTCCTCACATCTTTTTCTTTTATTTTCTTTTCGTTTTCAGAATCATTTTCAATCCTTTTTCTTTTCTTTTCTTTTCTTTCTTTTTTTTAGGATAATTTTCAATCCTTTTTTTTTTCTTTTTTTTATCTGAGGATTACTATATCTAGATAGCCATTAATGATTTTAAACTTCACTATCCTCTTCTTAAGGTTAAAAACTTTTCACATTCCTTCACTATATAAATCCATATTAGCTTTAAAGATTTTTCATAAAGTTTTAATTTTTTCTTCTTACATGAATTTCTGAGATTTTTAATATTTCAAAAATACAAATTCCTTTACTTAAAAATAGGAAAACATAGTCTTCTTCAATCATATCAAATATCTTAATCTCCAAAATTAACCTTTGATATTTAAAAATTTTTACTAAAGATTTAGAAACATAAATATAATTATCGAAAGTTACCCACTAATACCAAAGGTCGTGTTAAAAAAGAATTTAAACATATTTTAAAAGTATAACTAATTGGGAGAAATAAAATCAAGTCTATTTTATTTTAAAAAAACAGTTTTTTCTTTCCCCAAACTTAAATTTTTAAGAGATTTTAAATGAAAAACTTAAAAATAAAGGGTGAAAGAAAACATTTAATACATAAAGAAAAGACATATCTGTTGAAGGTTTTGATTTTTGAAACTTAATTCTGAATATTGCAGGTGCTAGTATGAAAAACTACAGGACTTGAACATTAAATAACACATAATACATATAAAATTTGCTAAGAAAGAGTTAATTTCAACACTTCTAGCAAAATGCTAACACTAACAATAGTATTGAACTGAATTTCAAAATAACAAACAGTTTTACAATCCTACAGTTCACAACATAATATATAAAATAAAATAGAGTCTCACAATCTAAAAACAAACACTCTCAACAATATAACAAAATCAAATAACAAAATAACAAAGTACAATCAAACATAAACTTAAAAAAAGATCAAACTAACATATCACCAATCATCGTCTTCTTCTTCTTGTTGTTCCACATTCAATGTTGCTGATGATATAGAGTAAAGACAAGGTGAGTAGGAAACTGAACTGAGTGATCACCCTTCATATATCTGACCATCACATCATCATAAGCAACATTATATTCAAACTTTTATATTATCAAATCATCAGTGTGAGCATTCTTAGCTTCCATGTTTTACATTCTATGATCCATTCTCAAGATATCTCCCTGCTAGATCATCATCTGCTCCATAAGTTCTCGAAGAGTAGGGTCACTAGAAGTAGAGGTCCTCAAAGAAGAAGGAATATCTCTGGTCATACTTCCGGACCTCCATCTAACATGAGATTCATATGTCTTTATATTGGTAGGCCCAATAGGTTTTAGAGACTCAATTCTCTCCACCTCTGGTATAAAATCAATTCTTGCCTGTTCACAGAGTGTGAAGATCAGAGCAGGGTGTGCTAAACCACCAGTGGTCTCTCCCAAAGCAATAGATCAAGTGTTCATATAAATAATAGAGCAAACATTTATCCTCATCACCTGCTGGATACAGAAGTTTAGGATAGCTCTATCCATTGTAACCTCACTATGATAATTTGTTGGGATCATTCTTCTGAAAAAAAAGTAGTGCAAGATCTTAGATACTACATTTAACATAGAAAGAAGAATGTTTACTTTAAAAACGTTCTTCACCTTCCAGGTTCCTCTTCAATCAGTAAGAAAAGAATTAACCTCATCCAAGGCCTCATTCGTAGCAGAAAAAAATTTATACTGGCAACCGTACACGTCTTCTAACTGATAAAATTCATTAATCTTTCTTAGAGAAAAATACAAGTAAAAGGGTTAGCATAAATCATTATAACTCCTTCCCGTTGGACTTGGATCTTTGCAAGAAGACTGCCTCTCATAAAATAGTACGCAGGTCTCACACCCAGTAAACAAAAAAAGTAGCTTAAAAGTGGTGTTTGGCTAGGGAAACCAAACCAATAGAGAACTATAGTCATGACAATAAAAAGACTACCTTGCATCATAGTTCTAGCCTAGCACGCCATGTATTGTCGTGTCCTATCACAACAATTAAGTGTGTGCATAGTGCTTGGATAAATTCTAAGTGTATGACTTTATCAGGTTCGCCATACCGACCCCACCCTAAAAATCCAAAGGATCTAACCTACGTCATTGAAGTGGTGACATTTTAAATTAAGTGGTCTCACTTCTTGTAGAACTTATATAAAAATTCAAGTAGAACAGATAATACATAATATAAAATATCCATTTTATACCTTATAATTGGACCACAAAAAGTTGGTCTGTAACATGCAAGTGACATACTTTAAAGCTTTTGGATCCTCAACACAGTCATACACAAGTTGGTCATAATGCAAAAACTTGCATTGCTCACTGAGCTATCCTCAAGAGCAATGCTTGTTTAGGCATTATGACCAACAAATGGGTAACTCATTATAACAAGTATGACATGCCATCAAGGCAAATGAGCAATGTGCATAAAATAATGCAAAAGATCCAACACTATGAATATAGAGTGAAGCCCGAGTAGTCGCAACAGTCACCGATCATAAAAATAATATATTGCTTTAAGTGACTTTTTTTATGCATATTTTTGGTGATATTGCACTTTAAAGAAAGTTATTTATGTATTTTTGTTGCAGGTATACCATTTTTAGGCATTGGAGAAAAAATGGCAATAGGAGCAAAATTTGGAGCAAAAATAACCAATTTTGGGGTTTGGTGCATGATGCGCCAAAATCCAGAATGCTGGCGCATGATGCGCAATGTGTGACTTTTTTAAATTAAGGCGGTTCGAGACAAATTTTGTGTGAATTTTTAAAAGGACACTTATTCTAAACACCTCATGGAGTGATTAAATGCATCTAGACACTTTAGAAGGATCTAATTTGAAGGAATTTGACTCTTGGATCAACGAGGCACATCTTTTGAATTCAAAGGTTTGACTTTTGAATTTTGGAGGGAAATTGAAACTCTTTTTAGAGGAGGCAGCCCAAAATAAAATAGAGTTGGAGAAGAAATTCTAGGGTGGGTGGAAAAAGAAAAAGGAAAAAAAAAGAGGTGGCGTGAGAACAAAGAGGGAGAGATAGAGAGAGAAAGTCAAAGGCTTGGAGATTGTCTTCTAGGGTTGTAAGAGGAGAGGGAAAGAGAGAGATTTCTTCTTCATTACACTTCTAAGAGAGAATTGGGAGTGCTTGCAAAGAGAGAAAGGCTTAGAGAGAACTTCTAGGGATTTGCATGGGAAGGATTGTGAGATAAGTTTTTTTTTAATTTCTTTAGTTTGTAAACTTGTTTTTTATATATGAAGTTCGTGTTTTATTGTATCATTCTCATAAATTCTGAGTAGTATTCTTTATCCTTCTCCTTACTTTGAAGAAATGGTTTTATGAAGAATAGATTTTATTTTTTACAGTTTTAAATGTCAATAATTTGTGATGATTTGAACTCTGATCTTCATTTACTTTTCGATATGGTCAATTGAATTGTTAAAATGTGTCGAGAAACATATATTTTGAAAAGAGGATATGATTTCTACAACAAAGGGAGAATCACATTTGATTTCATGAGAGAACATGTCATCCATGGGATTGGATGCAAATAAATAGAGAAATATACTTCGTTGGATGTAGAATTGGAAGATTTTAATGTGACAGATTAGAATCCCCAATTTGTGATAAATTAAAATCCCGAATTGGGTTCAGTTGATTAAAAACTAATGTGTGCATGTTATCCCTCAGGTGAGGGAGTAGTGGGAGCTCTGAAGTGACAGTTGGTATCCTTCCATCCTAACCATAGAATTAGGGACTAAACTCTGGATAAGTCAATGTTCTTTATAGCGCTCAGAAGAGGGTAGAGAATAAGATTGCACCTATTTGGCATAAAATAGTTTTAAAATATATTTTTCAAATGATTTCAATTTCTTCACAAGCCATATTTTCATTTTAAAGGGCAAGCGTGTTTTCTCATACTTGAACTTTTCGTCAACAAAAACCTTTATTTTATTTCAGCAATTTTACTTTTGAAAGTTTAACATCTAGTTTAACTTAACTCTTGTAGTCATGCATCTGCATATTTAGTAGCATTCCACTTGAGTAGTTTAACTTCAAACTTTGTACTTTACTTTATTTTTATTTTTATTTTAATTTAAGAATATAATATAAATAGCTAGCTTATATATATTTCCAGCTTCCCTGTGAGATCGATATCTAAGACTCCATCAGAGCCTTGTATTACTTGAACGATATGTATACTTGCATTATATGTAAAAGGGAATTGAGAGTTTAAAAGAGGTTTTAAAGATAAATTATTTTCACTAAAGTTACATTATTGTTTGGGTTACATTGCATATTTATTATTAATTTAATCTCAATTTTCTTTGCATCAAGTTTTTGGCGTCGTTGCAGGGGAAGTAATGGAAAGATTAGTTATTTTATTTTTTAAAATATATAAGAAAAGAATATTTGTAGTTTAGTTTGAACTTTTTCTTGTTTAAGTGTGTTTATTATTTTTAATTATTTATTTTATTTTGTTTATGTGTAGTATAAGATCTGAAAACTTAGGTACCTTATGTTTCTGAATTAGAAAAAAACTGTTAGAAAAAATTGAAAACAAAAAGAAGACAAAAATCATCCTAGAAAAATGAATTACAACTCAAGTAATGCTAGAAATGAAAATGAACATCATCAGAGACCTTTAAGGGATTATGATAATCCTACAACAGATGAAATTTATTTGCGTATACAAAACCCTGTTGTAGCTGCTAATTCATTTGAGCTTAAACTTGTTATTATCCAAATGGTACAAAATAATCTGTTTGGGGGAACACCAACTGAATACCTGATTTACACCTTGCTAGTTTTCTAGATTTGTGTGTTATATTTAAATATGATGGAATGTCGAATGATGCTGTCAGACTTAGACTTCTTACTTTTTTCACTGATTGATAAAGCTAAGATGTGGTTAAACTCGTTAGCACCTGAATCTATCAGAACTTGGGGAGATTTATCATAAAATTTTTTATCTAAATATTTCCCACCNATGATCTCTAAATATTGTTATTATCTTCGCCATTCTTGTGTGGGCTCATTTTTTTACTAGGCTCAGACCTAGAGAAAAACTCCTTTGGATGAGTCTTTCCTCCTCCTAATTTACGTAGTCGTCTTTGATTGTATAGTGATATTTTTTTTGAAATCAAATAAATAAATAAATTCAAAACTTATGCACGAATCTATTAATTGGGATAATTACATACACAACACACGAAATATTACTATTTATAAAATCTAGCTCTCATATTATTTTAATGAACTATCGAACCGATGTAGTTACACATGTCATGATTAGGGCTGTCAATTTGGCTCGTTGTTCGTGAACAACTCGTGTTCGGCTCGTTAAGCAGCTCGTGTTCGACTCGNTGAAATATTGCAGGTGCTAATATGAAAAGCTACAAGACTTAAAACATTAAATTACACATAATACATATAAAAATTTGTTGAGAAAGAGTTAACTACAAATATATCTAGCAAAGTACTAAAAAATATTAATTTCCAGCAATTTAACAAATCTACAATACACAATACAACATACAATTAAAATAATGTATCATAGTCCACAAACAAATAATCTCAAAAATAAAGTACAACTAAACATAAACTAAATAGAAATCTAACTAAAGCATCACCAATCTTCTTCTTCTACTTCTTCTACTTCTTCTTCTTCCACATCAAAATTTTACTGCTATTATGGAGTAAGAACACGATGAGTAGGAAACTGAACTGAGTGATCACCCTTCATTTATTTGACTATTGCATCATCATAAGCAACATCATATTCGAACTTTTTTCATATCAAATCATCATTATGAGCATGTCTGACCTCCATATTTTCCATTCTACTATCCAATCTTAAGCTATCTCCCTGTTGGATCATCATCTGCTCTATAAGTTCCTGGTTAGTAGGGGTACTAAAAGTACTTGAAGTAGAAGGAATATCTCTGGTCCTACTTCCAAATCTCCATCATATATGAGATTCATAAGTCTTTATATTGGCATACCTAATAGGTTTTAGAGTTTCAATCCTCTCCTCATTTGCTCTATAATCAAGTCCTGCCTGTTCACATAGTGTGAAGATCAGTACAGGGTGAGCTAAACCACTAGTGGTCTCTCCCAAAGCAATAGATCGAGTGTTCTTATAAATAATAGAGCCTACATTTATCCTCATCACCTGCTGGATACAAAAGTTCAAAATGGCTCTATCCTTTGTTACCTCACTATGATGGTTTGTTGGTATCATTCTTCTAGAAATAAAATATTTTCAGGCCTTAGATATTACATTTAACATAGAAAGAAGAAAGTTTACCTTAACACCATTCTTCACTTTCCAAGTTCCTCTTCCATCAGTAAGAAAAGAAATAACATCATCCAAGGCCTCATTAGTAGCAAAAACATTTTGTATTGGAAACTATACACATCTTCTAACTGATAAAATTCATTAATCTTCCTTGGAGTAAACTCCACCATTTTGCCTCGAACAAACACATAGTCTTCAAAAATTTTCTTGAAATTGGCATAGAACTCCATCACTACACCAATAATTTCCTCGGCAGTAAAGTAGCAAAAATTTTCTCACTGCCGAACATTGATTAATCTTTCAACTTCTCCACCCAAATTTTTAAATCCTCGATCCGGAATCACTTTTTTAGTTGTAATTAGACTATTGAAGCAAATGTTGTCCTTGTAGTTGACAAACCTTTGATCATCAAAATCTACTTGTCTCTTTCCTTTACTCATTCTAGGTGTCATGGTAAATCTAGGAAACTTTGATAAAATCAAATTAAATTTCAAAAAATTCCAAAAATCACAATGTGGAATGCTTTAAACTTAAATCTACTAATTAAGAGTTCTTCACCAAAGGATTTTCTCAAAATTTCAAATCTCGGCAATGTAGGATAAATCCTTGGTGAAAATAAAAAATTTTGAGTTCAACGTGTAGCTCTTACCTAGAGAAAATAAAATCCAAACTTTGTTTGCCTTAAAATCACATTAAATCCAAGAATAGAAAGCCCTTGGTGCAAAAATTGGAGGTTGAAGGTGACTCAAAGGTTATAAATGGTGTTTTACTATGCAAATCATGAATTTTAAGAGTCTTTGGGTCGATTCTGGTTGAGGGCGCTGTCGGCACCCATGCCGGCGTCGTCGGTGCCAGTAGCAAAAAAATTCATATTTAGATTTTTTTAAATTTCAATTTTCTCTCAACTTACTCCAAAGTTTATTTAGTCTTTTTGAACATTAATTTTCATCTTAAAATAATTCACAAACAAGCATTTTCACGAACAACACTAAACTAACATTTATATATGAAAACACACTTTTTACAAATACATTTTTCTAATCACACTTGTACATCCTTAAAACAAACTAAACTATAATTCAAAGTTGAAAGCAAGCCACAACGCTATAACATTGACACAAAACTATACACAATTAAAGTCAATAGAGTTCTAAAACAAAGTAAAGTAAATCAAATTCCCAAAATTACATTAAAAAAATAAATAATTTAAGAAAGTAAAGAGTCCAACTTCTTCAATTTTTCTGTCTCATCTTCAGTGCTTTCTCCTCCTCTAATATCTCCCATAGTCTGATAATGGATAAACAAATTGTAGAAGGGTCGGTATGAGAGTTGATCAGTCAAATTTTCATCAATCCATCCATTTTTCTTGAACTTCTGCAATAATCCTGCTTCAATTGTCCTAGTTTGATCAAAGTTCTCCTTCATTCTCCCATCTAGGTTATCAAAAAGGTAGTTAAGATTTCCTATTGCATTCGTAATACTCTGAAGTTCTCTTTCTATTTTCTTCATTTTCTTCTCCAAAGTTATTGAACTTCCAACTACTGGTGGCATCAATGGTTTTGAAGCATGTGATAAATGATCCAAAATAACATCTAATGCTTCATTTCCATTCCCTATATAATTTCCATCAATATGAATCATGGGCTCTCAAGGTAAGAAATTTTTTTCCAAACTTTCATATGGAACTTTAGATTGACTGCAAAGTAAGAAAATTGTAGAAGGATGCCCAAGTCCATATATTGGCCCATTCATAATAACACACATTACAGATTAGAAAATAATTGACCCCACATCAATGGGTTTTTCCATTTAAATGCAATAATTTAAAATGACACTTTCTCTTGTATCTCTACTAATCTTCATGGTAGGGAGTAATTTTGCAGATATGAAGAAATGCCATTATTTTGAAATTGGATTAAGCAACAAAGTAGAGAAAGTAATGTATCTCTCATCTCTGATTCCCCAATTATCATTTTCATCCATAAGAAAATTATATACTTCTTGTATCATATCTCTTATTGGGATAAAATTTGTATAACGACATATTGGAGGATTTTCTATCATATAGATATCATTAATCCGAGCTGGAGTAAATGGTAAAACCTTACCTCGAATAGAAATGACTCCTTGGGTAATTCCACATAAGTTAGCATAAAAGTCCTTTACTACGGGTACTACAACTGCAACGGTAGTATAGCACAAAGCTTCCCAACGCCTTTGCACAATAATTTTCTCAATCTCTGAACTTGGACTACTCAATCCATGATTGACAAAGCCTCTCTCCTTGACAAGTCTATTCTTCATGATGACTTTATTGTATAATCTCTGCACATCAAAACTGAAAACTTTATTCTATTGAAAACTCCACACCTTGAAGTTTTTCTGGATTTGGAAGCCATGAAATTTGAAATTTGGAATTTTTTGGACGTCTAAGGCTGTTTTAAGGACTTTAAGAACACCTCTTGGTGGTTATTGAGGAGCGAAATCCCGCCAAAGTTCGCCAAATCTTTTTTATCGTGCAAAATTGCTCGGGACACCATCGGCACTCTCAAAGGCGCTATCGATACCAAGGTCCATTAGGCGGGCACTGTCGGTGCCCATTTTGGCACCGTTGGCACCAAAGGCCAAATTTTTGTCTATAATTTTTTGTTCAATTTGATTCCAAATTTTCCTCCAATACCAATATTTGCCTTAATTTATGATATATATAATTGTGTAGGACTTAAAAATACTATTATTTCCTACTACATAAATACACTTATTAAACAAAATAGTAATATATAAATATATAGATCTATATATGTGCTGCCTCCCACAATGCGCCTGGTTTAACTTCGTCAGCACAATGTACAATTTGTTTAATTTGGTTGACTTAACATTAAAACTTTTTTAAATTGTTCCAGTTTTACGATCCTTAATAACAACAGTTCCATAATTATAAGGTTACAATTTCTATCGATGCCCATTAACCTTAAATATTTTTCCAGTTTTAGGATCCTTAATAACAACAGTTCCATAATTATATACTTGAATTACTTTAAATAGTCATAACCATCTGGATTTCAGTTTTCCTATAAACAATTTTAATCTTGTATTATGTAATAAAACTTCTTGTCCAAGTTCAAACTTCTTCTTAATAATCTTTCACTAATGCCACATTTTATTTTTCTTTTTATAGATTTTTGCATTATCATATGCTTCATTTTTAATCTCCTCAAGTTCATTGAATTGCAATAATCTTTCCTCATCAACATCTTTTAGATTAAAATTGAATTACCTAATAGCCCAAATTATTTTATGCTCCAACTCTACTGGTAAGTGGCATGTTTTTCCAAAATAAGTCGATATGGGAAATTTTTTATAGGAGTTTTATAAGTAGTTATGTATGCCAATAATGCAGTATCTAATCTAGCAGACCAATTCAATTTATAGGGATTTACAGCTTTTTCTAAAATTCATTTTATTTTATGATTTGATATTTTTTCTTGATCACAGGTCTGAGGATGATAAGCAGTAGAGAATCTACGCATAATATTATATTTTATAATTAATTATTTGATTCTCTTATTCCTAAAATGATTCCTCCATCTGTAATAATTACTCTTGGAATTCCATATCTTGTAAAAATGTTTTTATTTATAAAATTAGAAACACTCCGAGCATCACATCAAGGTACAACAATAGCTTCAATCCATTTAGACATATAATCAACAACAAGTAATATATATAGGTTTCCAAATGAATGCATAAATGGTCCAATAAAATCAAATCCTCGCACATCAAAAATTTCAACTTCCAATATGTCATTCAGAGGCATTTCATTTCTTCTAGAAATATTATTACATGTTTTAATAAATTCATTAACATCTTTAAAAAGGGTAGTCCAATAAAATCTAGCTCGCAAAATTTTATAAGCAGTTCTATTTGTTCCAAAATGTCCTCCAAATTCAAAATAATGACATCTTTCAATTATTTGTTGCAATTAATCATATCAAATTTTCTTTAATTGTTAATTCCTAATATCTGATGGTAGAATATCACTTATAATGTAACTTACTATATTGGCATACCACGGTATTTATTTCATCAATACTATATAATTTTTCATCAGAGAAATTTTCTAAAATTTCATTTGAAAATTAGTTAATATTTCTTTTTCTAGTCTAGACAAAAGATCATCTATTTGATTATCATTTCCCTTTCTATTAATTATAGTAAATTCAAACTCTTGCAAATAAAGTATCCATCTAATTAATCTTGGTTTAACGTTCTTGTTTTCATCAAATATTTGATAGCAGAATGATCTGTATACACTATACATTTAATTTTGATCAAGTAAGGTCTAAATTTATCAAAGGCATAAAAAATAGATAATAACTCTCTTTCAGTAGTAGTGTAGTTTATTTGAGCATCATTCAGACTTTTACTAGCATAATATATTGCTTTAAAAACTTTATTGTACCTTTGTCCTTAAATTACTTCAATAGCATAATCACTAGCATCACACATTTTTTCAAATGGTTTCTCCTAATCAAGTGAGACTATTATAGGTGTAGTGATTAATTTTTCTTTCAATATTTTAAATGCTTTTAAGCATTCAACATTAAAATAAAATTTTATCTTTTTCTAAAAGTTGGCATAATGGCTTAATTATTTCTAAAAAATTTTTTATGTAACGCCTGTAGAAACCAGCGAGTCCTAGAAAACTTCTTACTCCTATGACTGTAGTCAGTGGTAGTAATTTTTTAATAACTTGAATTTTTGCAGGATCTACTTCCATGTCATTTTCAAAAATTTTATGCACAAATACAAATCCTCCTGCAACCATAAATTGACATTTTTCCCAATTTAGTAGTAGGTTGATCTTTTCACATAATTCCATAATCTTTTCTAAATTATTTAAACATAATTCAAATGAAGTCCCGAACAAAGAAAAATTATTTCCGTTCCATTTTCAATCAAATTACTCAATATTGATATCATACATATTTGAAATGTCGCAGGTGCATTGCATAGTCCAAAAGACATTCTACGAAAAGCAAATGTTCCATAAAGGCTTGTAGATATTTTCTTATTTTGATCCTTTGGAGCATTTGGAATTTGATGAATTGTTATATCCATCTAAAAAGCTGTAATATTTATTTCCAACCAATTTATCCAACATTTGGTCTAGAAAGAGTAAAGGAAAGTGATCTTTCCTTGTGGTCATATTTAATTTTTTATAATCTATATAAATTTGCCAACCAGTAACTTGTCTTATTTGGAATTAATTCATTTTTTTCATTTACTTCAACGGTAACTCCTCATTTCTTTGGAACACAGTGAATTGGGCTTACCCAAGGACTGTCAGAAATAGGATATAAAATTCCAGCATCTAACCATTTTAAAATTTCTTTTTTAATAACTTCTTTCATTATTGAGTTTAATCTCCTTTGAGGATCAACTTTAGGTTTGTATTGATCATCTAATAAAATTATGTGCATACAAATTGAAGGGCTAATTCCTTTAATTTCTGCTAAAGTCCTTCCAGAAACCTTTTTATATTTTATTAACATTTCTATTAATTTTTGTTCATGAATTTCAGTTAACTCAGAAGATACAATAATAGGCAATGTAAATGAATCTCCTAAAACTCATATTTTAAATGAGCAGATAATACTTTCAATTCAATTTCAGGTGGTTTAATACTTGAAGGAATAAGATTTTTATTATCATTTTCCAATAAATCTAAAGTTTCAAATTTGTCCTGAATATAATCTAAATTTTCTTCTTATATTTCATCCTCATCCTTACTAAATTCTTCTTGCTTTAATTTTTCTTCAAACTCTTTCTTAAATTGCTCATTACTTAGATAACCAATGACTTCCATCCTAAAACATTCATAGTATTTTTTTGTTGCAGGATATTTTATAAATTTTGCAATACTAAATGTTACCTCTTGATCATTAACTCTTATTATTAATTCTCCTTTTTGCACATCTATCACAGCTCTCTCTGTCACAAGAAATGGTCTCCCCAAAATAATAGGAATCTCTTTATCTTCCTCCATATCTAATACTATAAAATCTAGAGAGAAATTAAATTTATCCACTTTTACTAATACATCTTCTATGTCTCTTTTAGGATAGGTTATTAATCAATCAACTAAATGAAGAGTTACATTAGTAGGGAAAATCTCTCTTAAATGTAAACATTTAAAAATTTATAGAGGCATAAGATTCATACTCACTTCTAAATCACATAAGGCTTTTTCATAAAACTTTTCACTAATTACACAAGGTATAGTAAAACTACTAAGATCTTTTAATTTTTTTGGAAGCTTTTTTTGAATAGTAGCGCTACACTCTTCACTAAGTGCAATGGTCTTATGATCTACAAACTTCCTTTTCTTGTTTAGTATATATGTCATAAATTTTACATAACTTGGCATTTGTTCCAATGCTTCAATGAAAGGAATGTTTATCATTAATTTTTTAAGGATCTCCAAAAACTTTGTAGATTATTTGTCTTTATTCTTCTGCTTTAGTGTTTGAGGAAATAGAGGTAATGGTTTTTCTTGGGGAACTTGTGTTTCTTCATTTTTGTTATGGTCACTTTCAATTTCTTCCTTCTCCTCATCAACTTTAGTTTCTCTTTGGATTCTTGTTTTAATTTATTTTCCACTTTGTAACTGAATTGCTCTAATTTTCTATTTATTTTGATCTTTGGGATTAACTTCCATAGTACTTGAAAGATTACCTGAAGGTCGTTACCAAGTGCAGTAGCAATGTCCTAATTGATTTTAAATATTTTTACTTGCAGCCCCTTGATTTTATATTTGATTTCTCATATTCAACATTACCTCTTCCATCGTCAACTTCTTTTTCTTAACTTGTGGGTTAGGGTTAGAGTTAAATCTAGGAGGATAATAAGGTTGATAATCAAGATTTCCTTGATTATTTAAATTTCCTGAGGGGTTCATTTAATTCTTATAATTACTCCAACTAAAATTAGGGTGATTTTTCGATCCAGAGTTGTAATAGTTAGAATAGGAATTGTTATTTTGATTATTAATAGCATTTGAAGATTCATAAGATGATTGAGTATCACATATCTTTTCTAGTAAATTTTCCTCTAATACTGGTGGTATTGGAGAATGTTCACTCCAATTTGATCAACTTTTTTTTTGATATAGCAGTAATTTCAGATGGTATCAGAGTCATTAATACTAGCTACTTTCTTAAAATTTACCCGTTTGGAGGGCCATTAAAAATTGTTAGTAGTCATTTCTTCTATTAAAGAGTATGCTTCATCAAGAGGTTTTGACATTAAAGATCCACCTACAGAGACATCTATAATAGATCTAAATGATCCTACTAATCCATTGTAAAAAGTTAAAATTTTTAACCAATCTGATAAAGTATAGTGTGGATATTTTCTAAGGAGATCCTTAAATCTTTCTCAGACTTCATATATCTATTCCCCTTCAAACTGACAACAAGATATAATATCATTTCTAAGCTTAGCAATTTGTTAGGGTGGAAAATATTTAGCTAAAAATTTTTGTGATTGTTCTTCCCAAGTTCTGATAGATCCAGGTGCTAATGAATTCAACCAAGCTTTCACTTTATCCTCTAATAAAAAAGGAAAAATTATAAGCCTAACAACATCATTAGACACTCAGTCATTTTTAAAAGTAGCATAAAGTTCAAGAAAACTAGCAAGATGTAAGTCAGGATTTTTACTAGGTGTTCCTCCAGACTAATTGTTTTACACCATTTAGATAATAGTAGGATTAAGCTCAAATGAATTAGCAGCAACATCATGATTTTGAATAGTTAAGTGAAGTTCATCTGTTGTTGGGTTAGCATAATATTTTAAAGATCTTTGTTGATTTTCATTTATTTGATTATCTAAATTATTCACCATGTTGTTCAAAATTTTAATTTCTTTTTGTTTTTTTTTGAATTTTTCTAATTCTGAGTCGTAGGTACTAAACCTTCAGATCCAATATTTCGTATAAACAAATATAATAAGCAAAGAAAAATTTCTTAAATATGTAGTTATATATTTTTTTGATTTTTAATTTTGTATATTTTTTTATTTTGTTATTTTATCTATTTTTATCCCTAAATTTTCTAATTTACCAAATTTATTTAATTTACCGTTACCTTCCCTGCCAATGGTGCCAAAAACATGATCCCGATTGAATATAAGTGTGTAAAATTTATATAGTTGACTCTGCTTTACAACGGTGCCAAAAACCTTTTGTGGTATTTTAGTAATAATAACGTTATGCACTTAAGATTGGGATTCTACGCAAGTATAGGTATCATTATCAAGTAATATAAGACTTTCTGTTTAAGTCCCAAATATCAAACCCACAAGGAAGATCTAAGTTTGAAATGTTAAATTAATTATTATATTCATTGAAATAAAACAAAAATTACTATAACTAATTTCAAATGGGTAAGATACTAACAAAACTATATTATTAACTACTAGTAAAACTTAAATGTAGAGTTTAAAAATAGTAACTACTAAACTTTGTTTATGTGATGAAGTTTTTTGATATGAAAATGCATCTTTCCTACTATAATGAGCCTTTTGGTGAAATGAGATGAGATAAATGGTTTAAATTTGTATTGTGCCAAATAAGAGCAATTTCAATCCTATACCCTGATTCAGTATTATACAAAATCATTGGATAATCTTAGGTGTAGTCCCTAAATCTGTGGCTAGGCTAAGAGGTTACTGGCTCCCACTCTAGAGCTCCCACTTCCCTTCCCTTGAAGGCTAATTCTCAATTTAATTTTTAAACACTAAGATCAAAATGTGGATTTCTAGTCTGTCACCCTAGAAATCTCCAATTCTACACCCAACAATGTATATTTCCTTATTTCTTGGCATTTAATTCCATGAATAAAATACTCCTTCATGGACATAAATGTGATTCTCAATTTGTTTTAGAACTTACTCCATTTCCAGGATCATATGTTTCACAACATATTTTAACAATTTAATTGTCCAAATCAAAAAGTAAATTAAGATCAGAGTTGAAATCCTTCACAATTTATAACACTGGCACATTCAAATTATCTCTTCATTTCATCATATTTCAGAGTAGGGAGAAAGATAAAGGAAATTACTCCAGCTTCATGAGAAAGATACAACAAAACACAAATTTCATATATAAAATAAAGTTCATTCAACAATAATAAACAAACAACACTTATCTGAAACTCTTTCTCAAACCAAATCCCTTGTAGCCTCTCTTAAGAAATGTAGGAAGAAGAAATTTCTCATTAATCTTCCTCTTAAACACTTCTTAGAGAAAAATTCTCACTTAAACTCACCATGAAAACTCAAAACTATAAGTATAATAACAAACTAAAGGTGTGGAATGGCGTGCAATGCAGGCGTGAGAAGAGGAAAACTGAGTGAGTTGAAGAATGTGAAATGGTGTGATGGGGGGGGGGGGGGGTTTTTGGATTAAATT
>JXCR01110591.1:261941-281501 GCA_002079205.1 Phalaenopsis hybrid cultivar | reverse complement strand
GGGGGGGGGGGGAGGTTTTTTGATTAAATTTTGGCTCCAAATAGAGCCTAGGGTCGGTTCACCAATAGGATCATCCAAAAAATCTTAAAAAAGCGTCTAAAATCCTCAAATCTTCTAGAAATAGGGTGTGCATCAAAACTGGCACCGTCGGCGCCAGAGGCTATTTAATTAATGCATCTTCTCTATCAAACAGCGCTGTCGGCACTCAGTCTGGTGTCGTCGCCACTGAAAAATTTCTTAAATTCTTCATTTTGACTCCAAATTTCAATATTTTTGCTTCCTTTTTGCTCCAAATCCTAAAAATCAATAGCCTGCAATAAAACACAAAAAATAACTTCCATTAAAGTACAATATCACAAAAAATAAGTATAAAATATTGGTAAAAAAATGCTTATATTTTTGGTATATCACGCATCATGCACCAATTCTTTGGATTTTGGCACATAATGCACCAGTTTGGCGTAACATGTGCCACTCTACAGCAGCTCCACCTTTTTGCTTCGTTTGGCTCTGTTTCAGCTCTGTTTTGACTTGTTTCTATTGTGTTTCGTTCCTAACCACTATACCTATAAAATAAGCATGAAAACAAACTTTTTCTTAAAGTGTATTTTCATTCAAAAATTTTTAAGAAATGTATAGTAGATTAATCGTAGAAAGACATTTCAAAATGTTTCAAGTCTTAATTTTCTTTCTTGCTCATTTTTACTACAAATTGTACCATTTTTGCTTCATTTTCTCCAAAAATTTATTTTCTGCATATGAAACAAAAAAATATGCAAAATACATTCATTTAAAGTGTAATATCATTAAAAATCATTAAAATTGAGAATGAAATATATAGGAAAAATTAGGTAATGTTAAGGTGTATCAGTCACCACAGCTAAGAACTAGATATATGTTTCCTAACAACATAAGCCAAAAACTTGATCCCTATCTAGTACGATATTACTAAAATGTATGTGCGGTTCGATTCTTAATTCTTTTTATTTATATTCATTTTTTTATAACGGTGCCAAAAATTTGACATGAAGGCAAATAAGAGTACAACTGCTATATTTAAATAAAGGGATAAACGCAAGTATACGTATCATTATCAAGTAATATAGGACTTTTTAACTAAGCCCCAAAATATTAAACCCATAAGGAGAACTACAAACTCTTATGAAAAAAGTAGATAACAATCTCTACTTTAAAAAAGAGTCTTACTCAAATAATAGATACTATAGTAGGAATGACAATTCTATTATTTTGGAAATTTTGATATTTTAGAATAAAGTAAAAACATAACTACATTTAACTAGATTTTTGTAATATTAGGGCAATACAAAAAAAACTATCTTTTCTCTTATCATGAATCAGTAATAAGTATAAGAATTATGTTGTGAAAGTATTTAGATTGTTTAGTGGCAAATAGGAGCAATATTATTCTTTACCCTTACTAAAGATGCTATAAAAAATATTGGCTAATCTAAAGTTTAAATAGTCCTTAAGATAGGCTAGCTAGGGAAGATACTAGCTCTTACTTTATATTTTCCTCTTCTCCCTCCTCCTGGGGGCTAACCTATTCTATCAATACCTAAAACAATAAACTGGATTAAGTTCTTTAGTCTGTCACTCTAAATTCCCCTAACTCTACACTCTTTAAAGTTATTTCCCTATTTATTTGCACTCAACCATTTGAATTGCATGCGCAACATACAATCTCATGTGATTTTACCATTAATAGATTGAGATAATACCATCACGGATCTTACTTGTTCTCACAACAAATATTAACATCTAAATTGGAAAAATCAAGAAGCAAAAGAAGTACAAAGATTAAATCATCACAACTTATTTCAAAACTATAGATCAATACTTCACACAAATTCCATCCAACACTTAATTACTTATAGATAAAGAAAACTACTTAGAATTCTTTTAGAAAAAACAACAAAAATTAAGTTTAAAAGAAGAAATCATGAAAAAGCACAAGAAGTCTAAATTAAAACCAAATGTAATCACAAAGATAATAAATTATATCAAATTTCTCTCTAAAAAACTCTTAAATTTCCTCTGAATCTCTTCATTTCTCTTATAATCCTCCCAAGGACTGTTCACCCAACCTTACGACTAAAATCTCACTATATCACTAACAAACTATAATGGATTTTATTTAGAACTATCTAATCACTTTCTCCTTCACTAGGAATGAGAAAAGTGAGAAGAAGCCCTAAATAAAATCTTTAAATCCCTACTTTCTACTCTCTTAAAGTGTCATAAGTCTTCTATATCTCCATTCAATCCAAGTCTTACCTCTTATAGTTTTCCAAAAGGTGTTTTGGGTGCCTTCAAAATGTGTCCACATTCAATGAATCTTCAAAAACTTCCCTCTTTTCAAGAGCCATTTCAATTGATATTCATGCTTATTAACTTTAATCCACGTTTTCACCAAGATTTTCTTCAAACACCCATTTGAAATTTCATCCAAAATTACTCAAATTTTCTTCATAACTACCTAAGGCATAAGTGCGAGGTCTTCGGACTTAGGTGCAACCTTCTCTGTCTCTTGTCTCTTAACCGTAAGTCCTGGGCGCTTAGGCGCCAAAGTTCATTTTTACACCTTCTTCATTTTTGCTATAAATTTGATCCATTTTCACTCCTTCCACCATATTTCATCCATTTAACTATACTTGAAATAAAAATACATAAATACCTTCCATTAAAGTGCAATGTCCTCAAGACTAGGTATAAAAATGTGTACATAAATGTTTTATATTTTAGGTGTATCAAAATCCCCCAAACGTAAAATGTTACTTGTCCTTAAGTGGCACTCCAATCTTTCAAAACCAAAATAAGCAGATTATACAAACGTGTATCTTTAAGATTTTCTAAAATTTTTTTCTTTGAAATATAGCAATGCAATTATAAAAAAAACTTTAGTAAATAAGACCAACTTAGAGTTTAGAAATCTTTAATGTGAAGAAGTTTAAAAATATGAGTCCGTGTCTAGTTCAGAGATACTTGTAGATTTACCAAATATAGGGTTTAGACATTCAATCTCCCCCACTTATTTTTTTTAGTAAGAATAATTACACTTACTATATTATATCCATAAGTTTAAGAATTTTTCAAGTTTCATTCTTTAAGAAGATCATATGTGAAACCAATTTTTTTATTAGGCACTAATCATCAAGCTTCATCTTCCTTTTCTCATACTATACTTTACTTTTCTTTTATTTTCTAACACAAACTTTACCACTTTTTTTTATATATCTCATGTGAGGATTACTATATCTCAATAGGCCTTTAATGATTTTGAATTCCACTCTTCCTTTTTTAAAGCAAAGGTTTAATATATATTCTTTACTTATTAGTTTTAAAAATTATTTTTAATAAAAGAAAGTTAAATATTGAAAATAAAAGTATAAATCTTCTACATTTTCCAAAAACACAACTTCTTGTACTAAAGATAGTTACACAATATTTATCATTTCTACACTTAAATATTTTAACTTTAATTTTTTTTTCATCACTCTATGTTTCAACGAAATTTTCTTACTCATTTATTTATTCAAAATTTTACTTCCCTAATATAAATTTATACACATAATCTTCTTTTTTTTCCAATCAAAATCAATTTTATTTGTACCACATTTGAGAACAAATAAAGTTCAAGTTTTGAAAATTATTTTTCACATCACAAAACTTAAAGTTTTAATAAGATAAAACATTTTGGCATTATATATAAAAATACATATATATCTCTAGTTTTTCCTCCTTAGTAGTCTAGGATCTAGCCATAGAACTTTCTTGTTGACTATTCCTAGAAAATTTGAGAAGACAAAATCACTGTTAGAAATTCTAAACTCTTCTTTCCTCAACTTGAAGTTCCATATGCTGGTCCTAACCTCTGCACTTAGTAGGTGAGGCCACTATAAAGGAACTCAAGGAGCGTTCCCATAGGATTGCTTGGCCTTAGGGTTGACTATGGGTGTTGGTTTTGAGCTAGTGCATACACTGTCACTCACTTGCACCTTACACCTCACTCACAACCCTATACAAAAATTTTTTAACTTTAATCACTTGATCTTTTGGGAGACTCTTGTAGATAGTTCTCTAGACCTACTAGCCCTAGGCTAGGGTTTAGATAAGACCTGTGCTTAGAGGATCCAAATGGAGATTCCATTGAACAATAGCTCAAATATGATGGTGGATACCACAATTTCACCAAAATAACCTAACTTAGCCTTTTTCCCCACAAATCTACCCAACTTACCAAAAAATTCCAAAACCCTAAACTTTACCAAAATTCTTAATTTCAACCAAAATACCCAAATGTATTTAAAAATCATCTCAAACCGTTTGAAACTACTCAAATTGTCTGTTGACCTCACTTTTGATTGAGGTTTAGTTTTCCTCTTTAGTAGCCTAGGGTCTAGCTATAGGACTTTCTTGTTGACGATTCATATAAAACTAGAAAAAGAACCCTCATCATTAGAAATTCTACACTCCTCTTTGCTCAACTTAAAGTTTCTCATATTGGTCCTAACCTCTAGTACTTAGTAGGTGAGGTCAGTATAAGGAATCTCAAGATGAGTCACCATAGGACTAATTGAACTTAGGGTTGACTTTGGGTGTTAGTCTGGAGCTTGTTCAATCACTTACACTCACTCTCACTCATAATCAATCACAACCCTAAACCCAAAAATTCTTGACTTTGGTCCCTTGAACTTTTGGGAGACTCATGTAGATGGTACCCTAAACCCACTGGCCTTAGGGTGGGGTTTAGCTAAGACTAATACATAGAGGGCCCAAATGGGGATTTCATTGGTCAAAAGCTTATGTATGGTGGTTGGTACCCTAATTCTACCAAAATAGCCAACTTTTGGCCCTTTGCCCCTAAATCCCCCAAAATTTCCTAAATACCCTTGGAGCCCCAAATTTGGTCAAAATCCTCAAATTTACCCAAAATACCCAAATTTATTCAAAAATCATTTCAAACCATTTGGAAATACCCAAGTTACCCAAAACCACCAAAAAAAGCCAAATTTAACAAAATACCCCCAAAATTGCCAAAATTACAAAAAATACCCTTGACACCCCAAACTTTCCCAAAACCTACAAAATCACTAAAAAATGTCTCCAAAACAAATTTGGACCCTTCAATTAAACCCAATTTGGCAAATTTGACCATTTTGACCAAAACACCCAAACTCACCTCAAATGTCCATCAATTTGAGCCTAATTTTCTTCAATTCAATTCTAAACTTAAATCTACCTTTCATATGACCAATCAGAACCAAAACCAAGCCTAATTGGCCTATACATTGAGCTCAATTTTGAACTAAGTCAAACCCCCAATTTTGGCGCTATGACTTAATCTCACCAAATTGAACTCTATAGTCTACTCAATTTGCCCCAATTTGAATGTTAAACTCTTTATAACATTCGTAAACATCAAATTTAATTTTCAATTGGCCTTGATAAAGCCTCAATTGCACCTAATTTTGACCCACAACCAAAAATCCCTAAATTCCCCCTAAATTGGCCATGCCTCCAAATTCCACCAAATTGATTGCCCTAAAATTGAGACCCATTTTAATTTGAAAACTCTTCATGATATTCCCATAGACCATTTTCAACAATAAATTTGGACTTAGCCCGTACCTAGCATAACCTAGACTTGGGTCTAGCCCAACATGACCAAATTGACCAAAACCCCAAAATCTTTCAAATTGAACCCCCAATTGAACTCAAAATCATTTCAACTCTTCACCAAAAATCTTCATTACAGTCATCTACACAATGATGATATATCAATTGGGCTCAAAGTCATGGCTACCCTAAACCAAACCCAACCTTTGGTCATTTGGACGCAAATTGAACCCATGCACCAAAATTGACCTAGCCATCTTAAAGACACCAAATTGATGACTCCACAACCACTAAGAAAACTCCATGAACCAGGCTAAACCCACTTGGACTAGCCAAGATGAGCTATGGACCATTGGATCCATAAATTAAGAGATTAATGCCCATTTATGGGCCTTAACCAAAAATTTCCCCCATCATCACTTGCTATTAAGGGTTAAACATAATTAACGCTTCCACTAGCTTACTTGACCTCCTAGCCACCTCCCCTAGCCCTACAGGCTAGCCTAGTTGCCAGAGCATTTCAAAATTAAGGGCAACCATCCCTAAAGCAAACGCAATCTTAACCCTAGGGACCAGCTCACCCTAATTACACTTTAGAGCTTCTTAGCCCACCACCTCAGTAGACTTTTGCACCCAAGGCCAGGCCCTGTGCTGGCCTCTCTGGCCATGGCTACAAAACTTCACCTCTATGACCAACATAAGGTGCTAAAATTTTCTTAAGCAAACCTTGTAAGATTGCCTCCAAAGCCTCTCTAGAACCTCCTCAGTGCAAACCAAATACCCCCTCCCCTAATTCCCATCATTGGAGCTCAATTTTTGAGTTCAAATGTTTGTCGAAGATAGGATATTCTTGACCACACCTCCACAGTGCACTAAATCTCAATTAAATTGGCCCACACCTTCATCTTAGTGAAAGAAGATAAAGTCCCAAAAAAGCCCCCTCACAAAGAGCCTCTACTCTAGACTTTGATCAATACCCAAATTTGGCCTTGATTGAATTTGGGTCTAAACATTACACCACAGCAAGATGCTTAATCCCTAGCCTCCTTGGACCTCCATGAACGTTCCAAAAAACTCTGATTGAAGCTTCCTTTCTTAGAGCAAAGGTATAAACCTCCCCACTGCCCCGAGCTTGTCTTGATTCTACACTTGCATAAATCCAATTTAATGGCATGTTTACTCTATGGATATGTTCATCCCACTTAGATGAGTCATAGGATCAAACTTGAGGTCATTTTGTTGAGAAATGAGTGAGTACTTAAAGTTTTACGGTTAATAGTCACACGTTTTGGCTATTGGGGATGATGATGGGGAGCCGTTCGATTGAGTGTGTATAAGATCGACGGACGAGATCAAGCCGGACAACGGCTTCATACATGAACGGCGGGCTGAGTCAACGTTGAGGTGGATGGCGGCGTCGAACCAGAGAATTCCATGTGGAGCTTCGGAGCTGCTGTAGGTTGACGTGGCACCGCATGTTTGAATATAAAAATAGGAAATTTTTCTATTTATTTAAATTCCCATAACTTTGAAAAATCATATCTATGCATAAAAAATTCAAAAAAATAAAATAAAAATATCTTAGTGCTTAGTAAAAAGAGAAAAACAATGTGAAAATGGTTTAAAGTTTATTTGATGCATATTTTATTTTTAATAAATTAAATACTATTTTGAGTATTTTGATTCTTCATGCATTCAAATATTTCACCATGGCTTGATATTTTGGCATGTTGTTGCTTCTGTCATGAGGTTTATTCCTTGATTTTTTTAAAGTCAAAGGAGACCCCTAGACAAAGATCCATATTTTTCAAGTTTATGCATCTCATTTGGAAAATTAATTATAATTATTAGCATGTTACTTAGAGAAATCCAAGAAATTTTTGGTAGGTTCATTGTAACCAGGGAACCTTAGGAAAAATTTGTCATGGGCTAAGTCTTTAAGAACACACCTAATTTTCACAATATTCTAATGCACAAAGAAAATTAATTTGGGAAAAATAAACATCTAAATGACTTGCTTTTAACCCTCCACTATAATTTAAAATCCAGAGGACTCCTTATAGAAATTTCAAAATATTTGGAGTGTATTTGATAACCTAATTTGATTTTCTAAGTTAAATGACATTTTTAACAATTAAAAAAAATCATAATTATTAAAAATACAACTCAAAAATTTATGAAATAGTTTTTGGAACTCTCTTTAACCAGAGGAGTTTTCTAAAAATAAAATTGTAATTAATATAAAAAATTCATTTTTAAGCATATCTTAAAAATTTAAATAATAAAAAAATTAATAAAAAACACAAAATTTGTAAAATTCATGGAAATATTCTAATTTATTTCATAAGCACTTAGGAGTAACTGGAATATTTTTTCTAATTTTTTAAGTGAAGATATGGAATTTTAAAGCTTAAAACATTTTCTTAAAACGCTAAAAAAAATTTTCTTTAATTTCTCCCTAAAATAATTCTAATAATTCAAAGAAAAATCATAAAAATAATGAAATTTATTTCTCTAGGTTTTTTTGACCTTCGAGAGATATAATAAAAAGGCAAAACTTAATTTTCCACATTTAGAATATTTCATGATT
Source organism: Phalaenopsis hybrid cultivar (assembly GCA_002079205.1). Taxonomy (NCBI): domain Eukaryota; kingdom Viridiplantae; phylum Streptophyta; class Magnoliopsida; order Asparagales; family Orchidaceae; genus Phalaenopsis; species Phalaenopsis hybrid cultivar. The sequence goes on along the minus strand of JXCR01110591.1, from coordinate 273,274 downwards.
AATTAATTCTCCTAAAATTAAAATAATTTTGATAATTCAAATAAAACTCAAAAAATCATAAAATTTAGTTCAAGTGGTTCTCTAGTCTAAGTGTACCTCCAGTAAAAATTTCAAGTTATTAGGCTTGGCCTTGGTCAAGTTATTGAATCTTCTTTAAAAAATCCTATTTTTGCATGTAAATAATTATATAAATTAAATTAAATTTTGAAATTTCACATTTTCTCCTCTGATATCTTAATTGACCCATGAGTGAGATAGAATAAAAATTCCAAAGTCATTTGAATTAAATTTGATGAATTATGAAGCGATAGAGCCTTAGGGGCAAAGGTATGATTTTGAAATTTTGGTCTTAATAAACATTTTACTTAGGGGTATGATTTTGGATATTAATTACTCACTAATTTAATACCCTCATCTAGTGTTCAAATGACATTCAAACATTTTGATGATGAATTACTATCACTTAAAATTTAATTTCTTTAAAAAATTACTAACGTATCCACCGGGGTCTTAAGGGCTTAGTAGTGACCTAGGCTAAATCAAATTTGGTTAAATGAGGATTAGAAAAGAGAATGTAAATAGAAATTGAACACCTTTAAATGACAACAAGCCCAATTTAATACTGAAATTTGAAAAGCGCCTTAACAGCATCAACTGCCACTTTTAAGGGTCTTCACCCACATAATTCTCAAATTAAATGACAAATGATAATTACCCTGCTCTTAGGGATGATTAAGATATCAATGTTCACTAAGGACTAGAGGTATCTACAGGATAAATTTTTAAGCAATATAATAAGTTTAAATGAGCTCGAGACTTTTCACAAGGCAGAGAGAAGGAAGCATGGACCAGCTTCTTCCTCCCAACCTTTTGGATACCTCTAAGATCTACTAAATTTAGTATGTTTTTCTTAACGGAACCATCCTCAAATGAATTATTAGGGGCTCATCAAGGTATGATTTAGGATTTGGTAGATCACCAAAATCTTATTTCCCCACTTTACATAAAATGCTCTCACATGCATTTTGAGTTACAGTTGAAGACGACAGGAAGACCATCCAGGTATGCTTTTATTGTAACTTTTTTTACCTACATTTCTAGTCTCCCGTACTTTACTTTTCTGTATGTTACTATACTTACTCACCTGCATGTGTGAATAAAAATACGAACTTGCATGCTAAAAAACAATTTCACCTTGTATGAAAACCAAAACTGCTAAGATAGTCGTAAATCAAAACTAAAATCAACCAAGATAAAATTCACCGCCATAATATTCAAAATATAAGACAACTTAAAAGTTAATCACAAACATCACAAAATAACAATTTTAACTAAATTAAGAGGTCTCTATCGGATGATCAAAAATTCCTCAGAGGAGATAACCTATGGTTGCTAACAAGGCTTCCAATGATCTAAATGAAAGTATGGAACTCATTAAGTTGAGTTTAATAAATTCATTTAGAATAACTGAATCCAATAAAAAATAGTTGTACCGAAATGAGGGAACCATAGGATCCTAACAGATGTCGCTCTAATCAACTTTAATATATCCCATATGATTTAAAGAACTTTAACCATAGAGCCATCTGATTCGACATCATGACCTGAAACATTAGAAAACTTAAACTTGTCATGGTGAGGAGCTTAGGGATAGCACGGTGGGTAGCACGACCATCTTCAACAGCAAAACCTGTCTTCCTCAGCTAAACCAATTTCCTTACTTAGAAATAAACAACAAATCCATAAGACTTCGAGGTAGTTTGCTTATGCAACATAAATTCTCACCTTATCTTTAGGCCTTTACATAGCTCTGTTGTACAATATAAGTCATAACTCATCTTAGGATTCTGAGGTTGTCGTTCTTCACGACCCAAATCCTCACATCTTCCAAGCTATTTGTGTGATTGTTTCACTCAAATAAATATAATCCATAAATAAATAAAATTTGCAGGATGAAACATTTAAATATTTCTCCTCAAAATTGAAGCCAAACAATAAGATAGACTGGGAAGTCACTAAAGTTCTCCTCAAGATCTATGACATCTCCTAGTTCTTCCTCCTTTGGATTGTAAAATAAATGTTCCAAATTTGATCCAATCCCTTTTAACGCCTTTTTGTCATATATTGTTGAAAAGTCCTATCCTTTGACCTCCTTGAAGATAACAATTTCTAATTTTTATGGAGATTTTTCTTAGATGACTTCGGTTATCTAAGATGTAATTAACTTTAGGGGCTTGCCCTTATAGAAAGCTTGTCCGAACCCAGCTTAATATAAACCCTATTTAATTCTTTATACTAAATAAGGGTACTTATCGACAAATAAATGGTTTCGCATACCAAATGGATGTGATATATTTCGTAGATTATTTGATTGAGCCTCATCCTCAAGTCTTGTGTTTATCCTTCGGGATAGATACAGGGTTTGAGGTAGAGTGCTGTTTCAATTAAACTTTGAGAAATATGGGGTCGATTTGATTTCATATTTATCTAAACTATATATAAATATGTAAATTAGATGTCCTTCTCAAGTAGGTGATAGGATTTTGATTCTGGCGTCCGACAACTTCTAACGGGCAACTCCTCAACTTCTTAGTGCCCAAAACCTCCCAAAATTGCCAAAATTACCAAAATACCCTTGGTGGCACAGACTTTCCCAAAATCTTTAAAATCATTTCAAATGCCCTAAAAATAATTTGGACCCTTCAATTGAATCCAATTTGACCAATTTGACCCATTTTAACCAAAAGCCCCAAATTACTCTTAAGGACCCAACTACCCTAATTCACCCCAAATGTCCACCAACTTGGTTCCAATTTTTACCAATTTCAATTCTAAAAGAAATTCATCATGTCCAAACTCAATTCAGATTGAATGCCAACCAAATTTGACCCATTTGCTAGCCCAATTTCAACCCAAATCAAAAAGGCCCAATTTTGACCATGTGACCAAATCTCCCCAATTTAAACCCCATGCCCTATCCAATTGCCCCAATTTTTGACTCTAAACTCTTTATAACTATTCCTCACATAAAATTAGACCCTCAATTTGCCTTGGTCAAGCCTTAATCCCACTCAACTTCAACTTGGACCAAAACCCAAAATTTTGTCCTAATTTAGCCATGTCTCCAAATGTCACTAAATTGAATGCCCAAATCCCAAAATTGACTACCAATTAATGTTGAGGTATCTTAAAAACATCCCCTTAGAACATTTTGAACCTTTAATTTGGGCTTAGCCGAACTCTATCCTAACCTAAAACCAAGTCTAACTCAACATTCCAAAATTTATCAAATGTCCAAAATCCTTCAAAGTGAGCCTCAAAATCAATTCAAAATCACTCTAAATTTTTTATAAACCCTTTATAAAAATCAACCACACAATATTGATCAATCAATTGGGCCCAATTGCATGGCTAACCTAACCTAGCCTGACTTGAACCAATTTAGACCATGACCCAAAATTGACTTAACAAAGCTAAATTTGCCAACCAAGGACCACTCCATCCACCAATTCACCCCATATTTGGCCTAAAATTAAAATATTTTTTCCATCATTACTTACCCTTGGGGTTAATCATAATTTGTACCCTCTGACCTCCCGAAGCCAAGAGGTGACCAGGCCCTAGCCAGCCACAACTTCAACTGCCGGAAACAGTATCGCAAGGGGAGCCCAAGTTGGCCAAAACCCAAAATTGAACTCATATGAGCTGGCTAAGTTTGATTGTATTTTAGGGCCTTTCTTCCCTCCAACTAGACAGTACCCTGGCCACCTCTTCTTGGCCTGAGAGCCACCATAGCCTATTTTATTTAAATCACCCCATCCAACATCATAAAAAAGAGCTAGCAAATTCCTTGGGGGAACTCTATCCAATTGCTTCTAGAGACTCTCCAAGAACTCCTCAGCTCAATCCCACTATTTTCTTCCTGGTTCCCAATGTGAGAGGTCAATTTTGAGTTGAAAATTTTAGCCCGAACCAGGACATATTTCCCCACACTTCCAAAGTCCACCAAAGTTTAATTAACTGTGCCCACACCATCACCAGAGTGAGAGGAGTTGATTCCCTACAAAACAACCATCCTAAACAGCCTCTAACCTAGCTCTAGATCAACACCTGAAAATGACCTTGATCAAAATCATACATAGACATTCACTAGAGCCTAAGAGTTCATCTGGAGGTACGTTGGACCCAATTGAAGCTGGAACAAGCATCTAATTGAGGCCTCCCCTCTCAAACAAAGATATATCCAAGCCTTTTTTGATTCTCCATATGTATTTGCTAAATTTCATACCCTATAAGCCATATAGATATGTTTGTCTTGAGTAGATGAAGGTTTAGGAACAAACCCCATGAGATTTGGTTGAGTCTAGATGAAGATTTTAAGGTTTTAAGTTGAACGGTTCTCAGATTAGGACACTTATGGATGATGACGGAGAGCCATCTGATGCATGTTTATTCAATGGACAGTCGTGATGGAGACAGATGAGCGGATGGAATGAAAAGGTGGGTTGACGAGGGGGCGACGTGGCTGGCGACGTAGAATAGCAAAGCACCGCGTAGAGACTTTGGAGCTACCTGCGATTGCGTAGCGCATCGTGTTTTAAGTAGAAAATTAGGGATTTTTTATTTATTTTAATTCTAGACATTGAAAAATCATCACTTTGGGATGAAAAATCATCAAAATAAAATAAAAATACCCTCTTGCTCAATGAATAGAGGAGAATAATATGGACTAAAAATAAAAATTATTTGTGGACTCTTTGAGTTTTAATTAATTAAATAATCCCAAGGGCATTATAATTCATTATGATTAAATATTGCTTACCATATCTTGAAATTTCTTAGGGTACGATCCCAATGACATGAGACATGTTCTACAATTCTTCCAAGGTTAAGGAGCATCTCTGGTTTTCTAATCGTAATTTTCAAGCTTGAATGTCTATTTTGGTTTAATTTAATTATATAAATTAAAATATCCCTCAGAAAATTATGGGATCAATTTTATTAGTTTTCTTATGTTCAGAGGAGCTCAGAAAAAATTTTGTGATGGCTTGAATAATTTTATACATTTCTCTAGTTAAAGAAATATTTTTTGTCTATAATAATTTATTTGAATTAAATATTAATCAAAGTTTGATGAAATCAATTACACATTATTAAGAATAATCATGTTAACTTACTGAAAAAATTTAAAAATTGTTCGATTAAGTCTAAGCAACAAAGTGCATTTCTTAAGAAACATTATCTTTTTGTACAAAAATGGTTATATTAAAGTAAATACACTTAGAAAAATTATGAAAAGTAGTTTCTTGAGTTCATTGTGATTACGAGCACATAAGAAAAAAAAATTATCTTTTAGAAAATACTTCCTTTTTAGCTACTTTTTAAATTAAAAATAATTAAAAATAGTTAAAAATTCTAAAAATACAAAAATATGATTAAATGTTCCTAATGGTTTTCTACTCACTTGGGACTCATTAAAACATTTTTCCTAATTTTTTTAAGCAATAAATAAAATTTTAAAGGCTTAAAATGCATTTTCTTATTTTCTCGTTAAAATAAATATAATAAATAAAAAATCATAAAAATATAAAATTTTCTCTTCCGAATTCTCTAAACTCAGAGAGGTTTAATAAAACTATAAAAAGAATTTTTTGTAAATAAATAATGTATTTGTATTTAATTAAATCATTAAGATCAACAAATATTTATAATTATTAAAATATTATTTGAATGATTATAAAATTTTGTCTAAGTATTCCTCTAATCTAGGCAAACCTCTAACAATTTACCTCATAAAAGAAATATACATATATATATGTATATATATATATATATATATATATATAACCTTTTTTTGAATTTGTTACTGTTCTATTGAGGCCTAATTGCTATCGCTGAGCTTAATAATATGAATTTATCTACCAATGTCCAATTGGCTAAGGCCACTTTTGCTGATGTTGTGGGTAAAGGAGCTGCTACTGTTAAGGATTTTGATGACCCGATTATAAAACCTCTGAGTAGGAAGAATGGGAAAGTGGCTATCATTTATATTGATTTAGAGATCCAGAACCTGACTGAGGTCTGTAAATTTACTCTTATAGGCAAGTTCTAGCTGGGACATCCAAAAATGGAAGCCATAAGAAAATTCTTTGATGGCATTAAACTCAAACGTGCTTGGAGGGTGGGCCTCATTGATGGTAGGCACATCCTTATCAAACTGTTAAGAGAAGATGATTATGCTAGAGTTTTCTCCAAACAGATTTTACAGATTGATGGTATTACTATGAAGATCTTGAAATGGTCCACTGAGTTTGACCCGAGTAAGGAACTGCCTATAATTCCTATTTGGTTCAAACTTCCAGAGTTAAAGCTTAACATCTTTAATCATAAAGTTCTGTTTAGTATTGGCCAAGCACTGGAGATACCTATGAAGTTGGATGTCCCTACTTGCAACCTTTCCAGGCCTACAGTTGCCAGAATATTAGTAGAAAGGGACATCGTCCTTCCTACTTTAGAGGAAATATGGCTGGTGACTGAGCATAATGGCTATTGACAAAAGATAGTTGCTGAACAGAAGCCATACTACTGTTTCCATTGCAGCATGTTTGGGCATACTGATAGAAAATGTTATAAAATCCATTCCCACCTCAGAAGATCTACTGGTGGGATTTCTAAGAAGGCTGACCATTTTTCTGTAGAAGATGGGCACTTGAGAAATGAGGATAATGTTAATCCAGTAAATCAGGTTAATATCAAGGGCAGTGTGGATGATGGCCATCAGGGCACCAACCTTGCCCAAGCAGACAATGAAATTGATGACCAGTAGGATGTTAATGCCAAAGCTAATGCCTACTTAAAAGCTAACCCTCCAAGTTATAACCAGACTATCATACTAAACATTGATAGGACTTGTGCTGAAACCGGTAAAGTTATAGATAATCCTGTGGTGGGTACTAATATGGAGGTTGGGGATAAGGTTGTCCTTGGGGTTCAACATATTGAAACTACAATAATTGAGGGGTTGCAGATACCTCTGGAGGATGAATGGCTTGTCCAAAAATCAAGGAAAAAGAAAAAGGGCTTTCAGGTTTTGAATACTAAAAACGGGGGAAGTTACACTCTCAGGGATAGAAAAACCCATAAAGAAGCTCTAGAGGATATGGATAAAGCCAGAAGGAGGGGTAAATCAGTATCTATTGGATGATGAATATTCTTTGTTGGAATGTTAGGGGATTGGCACATCCTAAATCACTTAACAGACTAATGGCCTTGAATAGGATGTATAAATTTTGGCTGATGGCTATTTTGGAGCCTATGGTCTCTAAAAACTCCCAGAGAATTATTAATAAATTCCCTGGTTTGTTATATCTCTCTAATTTGAATAACAATATTTGGGAGTTACATATGAAGGAGGTGTCTTGCAGCATACTGTGGGACCACCAACAATTTCTCCATATTAAGCTTCAATTTGGGGACAGGTAGTTTTGGCTACTTTTGTTTATGTTGGGTGTTCTCCTAGTGCAAGAAAGGAGCTTTGGGATAGTCTAATAGCTATTAGGAGGACTTGTAACTCCTTTTGGATTGTTGGTGGAGACTTTAATTGCATTTTTGTACCTTGTGAAAAGTTGGGAGGCAACCCTCCTGACCTTAACAAGATGAACTACTTCAATGATCAAAGCAGCCTGGTTGGTCTGTATGACCTTGGTTTTTCTGGTCCAAGGTTTACCTGGAGGAGGGGTCACCTTTGGGAAAGGTTAGATAGAATTTTTTTGAATAATTTTTGGCTTAGTGAGTTCATTCACACTTCTTTGCAGCATCTCAACATGACATGATCAGATCACAGACCACTGCTTCTGACTATTTCTGCATCTAATGCTAAGCAAAAGCCAAGTTTTAGCTCAACATGTGGTCTTCCGACATAAACATCCTTAATCAGGTCTCAATGGTTTGGAGGGACTGTCATCATTCCAACCCTCTGATTAAGTTATGACAACTGCAAAAGAAGTTAGGTAGGCAATTATCTAACTGGAATTGGAAAACATCAATTTAAAATTAGTGGAGGCTGAAAAGAAAGTTGCTAATTTGGAAACTAAATTAAAAATCAACTGTGCAGTGGAGAAGGATTTATTGATAGCAAATGAAAATTTGATGAATGTCATCTGTATGCAGGAGGAATTCTTTGCCCAAAAGGCTGCTAAGACCAGATTCTGTGAAGGGGATAGAAACTCATAATAGTTTCATGCTTGTATCAATTTTAGAAGAAAGTGCAATACAATACATAAGATAAAGGATACTGATGGCCAGTGGCTCCATTCAGAAGACCTGATTGCTGTCAGTGCTGTTAACTACTACCAAACACTTTTTAACCAACCTTCTGTTTTTAGGCCCCCCATCCAGCAGGATTTGTTTTGCAGGGATGAGAACTACACTATGGAACTGGACCTGGCATCTATTCCTAAGGAAGAGGAAATTTGGTCTGATTTGGCTTCCATTGATAGCTCCAAAGTAGTTGGTCCTGATGGATTTTTAGCTGATTTCTATAAGAAATCATGGAGGATCATTAGAAATTACATTATTAAGGCTGTCCAATGTTTCTTCAGAGGTTTGGATCTTCCTAACTATTTTAAATGCTCCACTATAACTCTAATTCCCAAAACTTCTTCTGCTCTCTCTTGGGATCTTTTCAGGCCTATTAACCTTACAAATGTGCTCTCTAAAATTATTAGTAAGGTGATCTCTAACAGAGTCCAACCCCTCCTTCCCATGCTCATTTGTGAGAACCAGTCAGCTTTCATTAACGGGAGAAGCATGGTAGAGAATGTCCTGTTGGCCCAAGAATTAGTGTTGGATCTGGATAAGCATTGCAGAGGTGGGAACCTTATACTTAAATTGGATATTAGAAAGGCTTATGATACCATCAACTGGGAGCTCATTGAGGAAGTGTTGTTTGCTAAGGGATTTACTAAACAATTTATCTTGCTGATACAGATGGCTAAGAAACAACTCTCAACCAGTGTTTATTTATGGTAAATCTCATGGTTTCTTCACCTCATCTAGAGGAATCAAGCAAGGTGACCCACTATCTCCTACTATTTTCATCATTGCTTTTGATTACATCTCTAAACTCTTGAATCAGCTTATGGTTTCATCCCCTCATACACTCTACAGTCATAGATCTAACATTGCTTTGAATCATTTAGCATTTGCTAATGATGTTATTATTTTTTCCAAAGCAACCAAGCCAACTGTTAAATTGGTTCTTCAATGCCTGGAGAAGTTCAGGAATGTTCTGGTATGCAATTCCATACTAAGAAATGCCTATTGGTGTTCAACAAAAAAGTTAAACCTAAAATTAAGCATTGGATTGCTGACCTTAGTGGCTTTAGGTCCAGCTCTCTGCCTTTAAAATACCTGGGTACTTTGTTATTGAAGGGGAAAACAAGGCAAGTCCAATTTGATGAATGTATCACGAAAATTCAGGATAAACTGAACTGTTGGGCTAACTCATTTCTTTCCAATGGGGGTAGAGTTACTCTTCTTAAAAGTGTCTTGGCAGCTCTTCCATCCTCTATCTCCCAGGTCTCTGTAATGAAGAAATCAACACATTTAACTCTGGAAAGAATGTTTAATAGATTCTTATGGGCAGGTTAGAGGAAATAAATGCATTGGACCAGGTGGCATAAACTGTGTGGAAGTACTAGTGCTGGTGGGCTGGGTTTCAAAAGTATCAAACAAATCTCTCAAATCAATTTCTGTAAGCTTTGGTTGATGTTCGGAGCTCAAAGTTCTCTTTGGGCTAAATTTTTGAAGGGCAAATACTGTAGAGAAATGCACCCTTCCCTTGTCACTAGAAGACTTGGTGATTCCAGGGCCTGGACTAATATGCTGAAAGTAAGGTCACAGGCTGAAAACTTATTTATTTGAAAATTGGGAGAGGGCAAGCTTAATATTTTGTTCGATAATTGGAATAGTGAGGGATTAATCAACCCCTCATCTAATTATCATTTGAATCCTGCAACTCAGGTGGTTGAGTTATGGTTCAATGGTGATTGGATTTAGCAAGCTTTAAGGAATATACTGGATAACAGAACCTTACAGAAAGTCTTGAAATGAAGCATTGATAGAGAAAGTAAAGATAAACAAATTGTGAAAAAGAAGGTGTCCCAGTCTTCATCTGCAGCTATAACTAACTTCCGTTTTCCTCAACAAAGAGTCATTTGGAGCAAATGTGTGTGGAATAAATTCCTATCCCCTTCCATGTATTTTTTCTCTTGGAGATTACTCCATGGTTTTCTGCCCACAGTTGACATGTTGAAGTTAAAAGGTTTGAGAGCTCCTTCTAGATGTGGGTTATGTAAATCCCAAGAGGAAACTATTCAGCATTTATTTTTTCACTGTTCCACAGTTCAACAAGTTTGGAACTGTTTAATTCCCAAACTAAAGTTGGATACTGTTCTTCTGTCCTGGAGTGATTTCTCCCTAAGCTAGAAGGATTGGCAGGCCCAAGATTTACCCCCTATTCCTTGTATCACAGCTTGGTTCATATGGATGGCTAGAAATAAGCTTAAATATGAAGATACCTATATGGCAGCTGCCACCATTGCTACCAATTGCATCAGCTATCTGCAGAAATTATATTTTCATGGGAAGCTTCTTGAAATCCTTCATAGTACAACCTACAGTCTTCCCAGAAAAATCAAGTATGCACTTATTCATTGGGTTTCTCCCCCAAAGGGTGGAATTAAAGTTAACACTGATGGAAGTTTTTCTAATCCTTATGCTGGTATTGGAGGGGTGTACAGAAGTGATAATGGGAAGTGTTTACTCTACTTCCAATCTCCTGTTAGAGCTAAGGACCCTCTGGAGGCTGCAACTTTGGCTATTTTATGGGCTATGGTTATGGCCCAAAAGTGTGGTTTCACCTCCATAATCATAAAATCAAATTCCAGGGTCCTAATTGACATCATTGAAGGGAGGATACCTACTCCATGGTATCTGCTACATTGGATCAGAAATATTCACTCCTTAGGAGAGGGTATTAGCTCCTCTTTCTCCCTTATATTTAGAGAAGGTAATAAGCCTGCCCATTGGCTAGCTAATTTCTGAGCTCCCTGGGGTAGGTATTTCTCCTACCCCCACATAGATTTATTATTGAGAGGAGACCTTGTAGCTCTTCCTTTCATTAGAATTTTTTCTGTTTAAATTTTCGTGAAGGGACTCTTGTGCTCCCTTCTCTTGTACTCCCTCTTTTTCTGTTTAATGAAGTCGGAGCCACTGTCTCCTTTTTATAATATATATATATATATATATATATATATATATATATATATATA
>JXCR01110591.1:211387-261919 GCA_002079205.1 Phalaenopsis hybrid cultivar | reverse complement strand
TAGGAGCCACTGTCTCCTTTTATAATATATATATATATATATATATATATATAATTTTATATTCTTCTTAGTTAGTTAAATAGTTTGATTTTGAAAACCATATTTTCCAAGATAAAAATAATAATTTAAATTTGATATTAAACGTTGAAAATTTACATTTTACCTCTCTGACGCTTTAGTTCATTAATGAGGCACCATAAAATTTCAAGGATGCTTAAGTTTTATGTGACAAATTATGAAGTGGGGAACCCTAGAGGCGAAATGGTAATTTTAAAATTTGAATATCCCAATCAAACTGTAGGATTAATCAAAAGTTAAATGAGCAATATTGATCATAATAAACTTTCGTAAAGGTTTGAAACACAATGGGTTAAATGGTAGAAACCAACCTGTCCTTTGTCCTAGGGTCTGTTTGGCACAGCTGCAGCTTCTCAGCTTTGTCGATTTAGCTTCTCAGCTTTGCAGCTGCAGCTGCGCTACCCCNAAGTAATTAAGTGTTGGATAGAAGCAGCTGCAGCTGCGCTACCCCAAGAAGCTGCCGCGGGGAAGCTAGCTGTCTGTTTGGTGTAGTTGTGTGAAAAAAGCTGCGGGGTAGTTTTTTCTGTAAAAATGACCAAATTGCCCATATTTGCTAAAATTGTAACAAAATTATAATGTATTTATATGTTAAGGTGTAATATATGTAAAAATTTTAAAAATATTATATATTAATTATTCATATCAAATAAATTGAAGTTTTATGTATGTGTTTATATATTATCTTTAAATTCCTATAAAAATATTTGAAAGTATAATATTTTGTATTTATATATATTTATAAGAGGAAATTAAAAATTTAATTGATTTACTATAAGAATAATTTTGTTTATTTCTAAACTTATATGTTAATAAAATATGTTTATGTATATGTTTATGTTTAAAAAATTTATGTATATATGTATGACAAAATTTGAAATTTAAAGATATTTTAAAAACTTGTCTTCATCCTTTAGGGGAGGGAAAAGTCGTGTACAGGATAGGGTTTCGTAAAAGGGGGCACTGAGGTAAAAGTGGCATCAAGGAAGCTGGGCAGACGCACATACCCAACTTCCCACTTTCCCATACAACCGTGGGAAGTGGCTTCCTCATCGCCAAAACAAACTGTGAAAAAAAAATTGGTTGTGCGGCACCACGCTGCATACCCACCGCCCTCCCAAATGAGCCCTTATAATAAAGATATAAATGCCACGTTGCCAATCATTACAAGTTGAAAATCAATTTAAAAGGATGATCCTAAAGTTAATGGGTTTGATGTTATAGAAGCATTAATCCACTCATTTGAAGCCAATCAATTGATAATTAAGTGTTAAACCTGTTAAAAATGATAATTGAAATTTCATTGCATTCTATATTTAATTATCTTAAATCTACTTTCAAAATTGAAATTGAGAAAGCTTAATAATGAGTTAGGTTTTATATGTAAGAGTTGTTTAACTTGGATTGTAAAAGTTATACATCGTAAATCAATCAATATTTTTCAAATGCCTTTAAACCCTATGTTAACTTGAGGCATTAAAGATCCCCAATTACCTTGAGTTTGCCCTTTTGGGGCACCCTCCTCCATAACTATCAAATAAAATTTTGAATGATTTTGATTCTCTCATTCATGAGATAATTTAAAGCAATGGTTCACTGAGCAGTATGGTTGCCTTAACTTTAATCTTGGATGATTAATAGAATAATGTGAGAAGTTTAAAATTAAAATGTTTCAAGAGATTTTTAAAGTGGTCTAGGGTCATTCCAGTAACATGTCAAAATCTCTTGGATACTTTGAAGTGCAAACTAAACATACCATATTTTTTTCTAAAATCATCCTCTAAGATCTTTTGGGACCCAATAAATCATAAGTTGGGGTTTGTTAGTTACACTTACAACTACTAAAAACTTGCATATCCTACTTAGTCCCCTACAAAATACATAAATGTTGCAAAAGATTAACATTTCAACTTGAATGTCGAGAAGAGGACATGCACACATTTAAAGTTATTTAATTTATGCAAAATATTATAAATTGATTGGTTGAGTACTTTCTTTTACCTGTAAAAAAAAATGAGTTTTCAAAATAAATCAACATTTTCAATAATAAAAATTTAATTGTTTCAAAGGTATCCATAAATCCTTTGAAATATCACTAAACATAAAACACTATTTTGAATTTACAGGAGTCCCTCGGACTAGGTAACCCACAGTTTCTAATGAGGTCTCCCNTAAATTTGTTAATGTTCTTTATAGCATCTCTAGTAAGGGTAAGAAATATTATTGCTCCTATTTGGCACAACACAATTTGCATACTGCCATAACAGAAATCCTATACTTTTTACTGATTCATAATAAAAAGAAAGACTATTTCATATCAAGTGCTTTTCTTTTACATAAACTCAAGTTATCTTTAGAAGTTTTATTGTTTTATCAAAATATCAAAAATACCAAAAAAAATTGATTTTTACTTATTGAGAAAATATCTATAATTTAAGTAATTGTCTGTTTAAAATAGAAAGTTTGTGCATATTGCATATTTTCCCTGTGGGTTTGGCATTCATGTCTTAATAAAAAAGTTCTATATTACTTAATAACGATACGTATACTTGCTTAGTATCCCAATGTATATAAAAATTTAAAAGTTAAATTCTTATTTTGTTCAAAATCAAGTTTTTGGTTCTGTTACAAAGTAATATTACATAAGTGAAATAGATCATTAAAGTTATTGTTATACTATTGCATGTGGACAGTCGGGATCAGTTAGCTGCACCTTCAACTATTCTGGTCTTTCCGATCTTATTTAATTTCCTACAAAATTATATATCATGTTGGAAAAACTAATCTTTCAGCAGGAATAGCAAGATGATGACAAGTACGTATTTATAGTATTATTTAATTTCTATCATTTTACTTGCTGCAAAATATTATAACTGCTTGGTTATGCACTTTACTTTACTCGCAAAAATCAAAANACAACTTTAACCCCCCCCCCCAATAATATTTGAATAACTTTAGGAAACAATTGATTTGAAATAAGAACATCGCAAATCAAAAAACTTGACCTCTAAACCTGGTACTTCTCTCAATCTTTACAATTTGACACTTCTAAACATAAACCTGCTACCTCTTCAAAGAGCTTGGAGCTAACTTCATGGGCAGCAATCTACAACAACACGAGGGTCTACAACAACATGAGGATCTACAACAATACTTACATTTCTTAGAATTAAAGAACCTAGTCATATGATTTTGATGTTATCCACTTAGTGCAACATAAATCCTTACTTTATCTTTAGGCCTTGACACAATCATGTTGTGCAATTTAAGCTCTAACTCTCCCTAGGATTCCAAGGTTGTCGTTATTCACGACCTCACATGGTCAAGGCTATTTGTGCGATCAACTTGCATAAATGTAAGTCCTAATTATTAAAAATTGGTAGGATGCAACATTTAAATAATATTTCTCCTCAAAATTTAAACCGAACCATAGGGTAGCTTGGGAAGTCACAGAGATTCTCTTCTCGATCCATGACATCCACCAGTTTCTCTTTCTTTGGATTCCATAATATGTTCCAAATTTGAGCCATTTATTTTTTTTTCTAGACCTCTTTGTCTGATCTTGTTGAAAATTCCTATTCTTTAAACTAGTTGAAGATCATATCCTTTGATTTTTATCGATATTTTTTCTTAGGTGACATTGGTTATCTAAGATGTAATTAACTATTGGGACTTAGAGGAGAAACCTGTGAGATTGATGATCCATTGCTTGGTTGAAGGGGGAACCTATTTGTTGAAAAGGATTTGGCTTTTTTCGTTGTTGAATTCTAACCCTGAAGTATTTTGAAACTTTTGAAGGCATCCTTGTAGCAATCTTGCAGCAGCATTATTAGCCCTTGAAAATATTATTATGTCACCAACATATATTAAGTGGTTGATGTCTAGAGTAGACCTATGATGGTATTAATTATAGTTTTTCTTGTGGGTGGGTCTATCCAACAGCCTAGACAGATAGTCCAGGGCAAGAACAAAGATAGTAGGTGATATGGGGTCTCCTTGTTTTAGTCCTCTAGTTGCTTTGAAGAATTCATGTGACCTTCCACTAATTAGCACAGAGTTCCTATTTTCTTCTAGCCATCTTCTTATAGTCTGACAAGAGGCATTGGAGAAACCTCTTTCCATCAGCATTTGAAGCACAAAATCCCAATTAATCATACCATAAGCCTTCTTTAAATCTACTTTCTAAATCATGTTGCCCCCCCTGCAAGGCTTTTCAAGGTCATGATGTAATTTTTTTGTTAACAAAACATTTATCTCCAATGTACCTTCCCTTCACAAAGGCTGCCTATTTGGGGCTTATTAAGTGTTGCAAATGAGGTTGAAGCTTGGTCAGTTGTATCTTGCTTATAATTTTACTAATTACGTTGGTAAGACTTATGGTCTTAAAGTGTTGTCATTATTCCTTGATGTTGGATTTTGGTACAAAAATAATGTTAGCTACACTAAAGAAATTAGGTAGATCATAGCCCTAAAAGAATCCTTGTATAGCTGGCACAGCATCATCTTTATGACATCCCAAGTCTTTTTATAAAAATCTAAGGTGAACCCATCTAGTCCTGCTGCTTTGGAGATATCTATTGAATAAAGAAATTGTTTGATCTCCTCTTCAGTTGGGGCATCTACAAGGTTTATATTGGCCGTATGGAACTGGTCAGAGATGAACAGCTCAAGCTCTAATAGTCGTCTATTGTTTGATGAGCAAGCCATCAGCTGCTGACGATATTGCACAATACTATTAACAATTTTTGTATTTCCAAGGTTGTCTTTAATATGATGGATGGTGTTACATTTTCTTTTGTACTTAATACAAGCATGGAAGAACTTTATGTTCCTATCCCCTTAAATGAATTTGCCAGTGGTAGCTATTTGTTTTAGAAATTTCTCTTACCAGGTCACTGCAGTGAGTAAGTTTTCATTGGCTTTCATCAGAGTGGCCTCATCAGTCATTCCATTCATAGCAGCAGTTTCAGTTTCCTTCAGGTCTATCTCAGCCTGTTCCACCCTTGCCTGAATGTTGCCAAAGGTTTTCCAATTCTAATTATTCAGTGCTTTGCTAACTTTTTTTGCAGACACCAGAGTTTAATCAGTGGATTTTGATGATCATAGTCTCTCCAATGTTCTTTAATAGTGTTCAGAAAATCTTTATGGGAAGACCGGAAATTCAGGTACCTAAAAGGGGCCTTGACCTGTTGTTGATTAACTGAGGTAAAATTTAAGAGCAGTCTGTGGTCAGAGCTAGCTAAACTGAGATGAGCAGCAGTGGTGTGCAAAATAACTGGAACTATTTATCATTCACTAGGAATTTGTCTAGTCTTTCCCACAGCTCACCCCTTCTCCATGTGAAATCAAGCCCATTGTAACCTAAGTCAAATAAACCAGCTATGTATATGTTCTCATTGAATATAGTCATACAAGCCATGTTGGGAGGTCTACCACCTCACTTTTCAACAGGAGTGGCTAGGGAGTTAAAATGCCCCCCCCCCACAATCCAAGCCTCATCTTGTTGGTTCTTTATTAGGTGTAGTTCCTTCCACAGCTCTTGCCTAGTAGCTTTAGTACACTATGCATACACAACAGTAGCTAGACCTTTCTGGCCAGCCATTGTAAAAGGGAAATGCAGGAATTGGGGGTAGTTTCTCAGAATGACACAATTCACTTCAACTATACAAAAAAGCCAAATATTTTTATTGAGATTAGTGAAAAAGATAAAACCTGAGAATAATTTCAAGAATTTAATAGAATTATGGTGAACGAAAGGTTCTAAAATTGCCAAGCATCATAGTTTGTGCATTCTATTTAAAGACTTTAGCCTTTTTAAAGAGAGGGGGTGGGCAATTCCTCCTATATTCCACCACAAGAGATTAATCATGGTGCGGGGATTTAGATATTCCTCTAGTTAGCCTGTTGAGGGAATCCCTTCTGGAAGAGTAAGAGCTACCTGCCTCCTAGATATATGTATCCTCTTGTGAACTCCAAGGTAGTTTTTTCTTCTTCCTGCCCTTTAAACTTGCCAGTCTTCATCCATCTTCTGCTGCATTTTCTGTATGAAATGAGGAGGAGGAATTTCTATGTTTTCTAGTCTTTATCACCTAATGCTGGTTCTCAGGGATCAACAACACCTTGAGTAACTGAATCATCCAATTCTCCTTTTGTCTGAATTGACAATGTTTGCATTTCCTGAAAATCATCCATGGATTCAATATTTGTCTGGAGTGGCAAAGTCTACACCACCTGACCTTCTTCACTGGGTTCAAAATCTCTCTAGTTTCCCACATCTTCTTCTGTTTTGTTTATCACATTATCTTTAGTTTGATCAGGGTGCTCCTACAGAATCTGTCCATCAACTTCTTCTACATTTATAGTAGTAGCAACCGCCTTGCTTTTGATATTGCTCTTCACACCTTTAGAAGGTTTAATATGTGTATATAGTCTATGATAATGATCCAAGGTGTGCCCAAAAATAACCTCAAAGCTTTCTTTTTGAATCTGCTACAATGATGTTCCCTACGCTCACTTTCTCTTGCAACCTGCCAACAAGCCGCAATACCCACAATGTCACTCCCACTATCAAGTTTGGAGTTAGATTTGATGAAATTGAAGTTGGGCTAAGAAAGGCTCCCTTTGTCATAATGAAAGTAACTGCTTCAGAAGATCAAGAGCCATCTACTGAGTTTAACCTAAATTGTCCCTATAATTTCCATTCCTACAAGAAGGTAAAGACTACTGCCACCACGACACATGTCAAGTTCGTTGTTCTAGTTTCCTCTAAGGGAAAAGTGGTCATGATTACTGAAGTTAAAATTTAAGGATTTGTTGTTTCACCATCGATATTCAAAATTGGATCAAGTCCGAGTTCTGTGACATTAACTCAGTCACAATGAAAAACCACAGCCAAGAGATTCAGAAGGTTGCTAAAGCCCAAATTTCTGAAGAGGTGTTTGTTGATGAAATTCCTTATCAAGAGGAACTAAGATTGCTAGAGACCTATCTGCTTCTATGAGGGTGTAGGTTCCATACCCAAATAGACACTAATGGGTATGAAAGTATCCAAAAGATTGTTGCTACTTCACCATCACCTCATGGACATGGTGGGGTGAGGAAGATACCCACTCCTATCACCAAAGTCAGTACAGTATTCCAGAGACTAGCTACCAAAGAGGGTTGTTCTGTCGGTGAATTACTTAAACAAGTAGGATGCGTAGTATCCCCTTACATGAGAAAGAAATTTTATGAGATGTAAAATCTATTAAATGATCTCAAAAATCAACTAAAACTTTGTCAGCTCACATTACAGTTAGGTTTTGCTTGGGAAGCTGATTTGATACTACCATCATCAACACCAATTCTACCGTCACTGCTCTAAGACCTACAGACCGTCAAATGGTTAAGTCACGCCTGGGTTCGAGAATTCTACCAGTTACTAGTCATAAGGATGTGTCTAATGTTTTGAAGGAAAAGATGAAGTAGTTACCCAATACTGTATCTTGTCTGCACCATGGGAGCATGCCTCTCTTAGACATGTCGATGCCTATGTTGAGACACTGATACACCTAAAATATATAGTATTTTTGGACACATTTTTATACCTATTTTTGAGATATTGAGCTTTAATGGAAGGTATTTTTTATTTTTTTCTTTTAGGTACAATTAAAAAGGTGAAAAATGCTTAAAGGATTGAAAAAGGATCAAATTTGGAGCAAATAAGTGAAAAATGTACAAAAGTGTTTCGGCACCTAAGCATCGATTAAACAGAGAAGGGCGCGCCTAAGCGCCAAAGGCCCCGTGCTTAATCACCAGTGGCAGTTATTGGATGAGTAAATTTGGTTTTTACAAATTTCGAAGAGGTTTTTGAGGCACCTATTGGATTAATAGTGGTTACAACCACCACAGATGTAAATAATTACAAAAGGATGCATCTCTTAAAGAAATTCATCAAATCAATACACATTTTGCAGAGATACAAATTTACCTTTTAGAGAATTATAAAAGAAGGAAGATTGAAACTTTGAAAGGGGTTCTGAAAGTACTGGAAAAGTATTGAAAGTTCTAAAATTGGGGAGTTTGTTGGAGAGATTTTCAGGCACCACATATTTATTTTATTCTGTTTTTAGTTTTTTATTTTGGAGAGTTGTAAAATAGAAGAGATTCAAAGGAACTTCAAGAGTTTGGTGGAGGACTTGAGATAAGTTTTTGAAAAGAGAAGAGATTCAAAGGAACTTCAAGAGTTTGGTGGAGGACTTGAGATAAGTTTTGATTTTTTGTTTTAGACTACTTTTGGTTTTAATTGAGACTTGTTGTTGGTTTGACAATGATTTCTACTTCTAAAATAAAGTATGGTTTTGTTTTTTTCTATGGATTCTGAGTAGTTTTCTTTATCTTTCTTCTTAAAAAGATAAGTAATTAAGTGTTGGATAGAAGTTGTGGAGAGTATTAATCTTTATTGTTGGATGTTCAAATCCATGTACTTATTTTACTTCTTTATTTGGCCAATCCAGATGTTAAAATTTGTTGCGGGAACATGTAAGAATTGGGCTGGTGTTGTCTCAGTCAACAATTGGAAAGAATCACATGAGGTTGTATGAAGGAGATTGTAGTTCATATGATTGAGTTCAAATAAATAGGGAAATATTCATTAAAGGGTGTAGAGTTAAAGGACTTTAAAGTGACAGGTTAAAGCCCCAACTTAGTTTATTGTTTTAGGTTTTGATACGAGATGTTAGCCCCTAGGTGGTGGGAATCGAAGGAACTCAAGAGTGGGAGCTAATATCTTCCCTACCTAGTCGGTCTTCAGAACTATTCAAACTTTAAATTAACCAATGTTCTTTGTAGCCCCTCTAGTAAGGATAAAGAATATTATTGCTCCTATTTAGAACAACACAATATGCATACTTCCATAGCATAATTCTTATACTATACTGATTCATGATAAGGAGAAAGATATTTTCATATTTAGTGCTTTTCTTCTACAAAAACTCCAGTTATCATTTTAAGTTTGTTCTATTTTTGTCAAAATATTAAAATTACCAAAAATATTTAAACTTTATTTATCGAGAAATTGTCTTTATTTTAAATAATTGTCCTTTTAAAAATAGAAAGTTTTCCAAAATGTACATGTTGCATATCTTCCCTGTGGGTTCAATATTCAGGTCTTAATCACAAAGTCCTATGTTACTTGATAACGATACATATACTTGCGTAGTATCCCAATATATATAAATTAAAGGTTAAATTCTTATTTTTCTTTGTGATCAAGTTTTGGTTTTGTTGTGAAATAAGGAAATATAAGTGAAAAATATAATCAGAATTATTGTTATACTGTTGCATATAAGCAGTTTCGGGATCAGACACCCCGTCTCAAGACATCAACATCAAAGAAAAATGTATGGGTACTTTAGGTTGTCGTACCAATACGGATAGTGAGCCCATAGGGCAGGATCATAGAGTTAAGCAAGGGCCTGAAGTATCTGACATCGTCGCAGCTATTGCTACCTAGTTGGATGAACAAGTGTTGGATGTTTGAGGATCAATAATTGAAGGTTGAAAAGCTCAAGATTTCTAAGTTAGCCCAAGAACATGGAGTTTCTGTTGATGATTATGCTAAAGATTTTAACTTTAAAGACTTCTCGATCAAGACTTCATAGATATTCATGTCATCGAAACTAGAGCCGTTGCATCTGCATGCGACGCCCAACCTCTTGTTCAACACTAAAAATATATGTATTTTTCACTCATACTTCATACTCATTTTTGGTGATATTGCACTTTAAACAAAAATATTTTTCATATTTTATTGTAGGTTGTTGATTTTTATGACTTGGAGTAAAAAGGAAGCAAAAAGGATGGAATTTGGAGTCAAAATGGAGTTTTTGAAGACTTGTTCAGTGCCAACGGCGCCAGACTGGGCATCGACGTGCCATTCGATAGAGAGCACAAATTTTACTTACAGACTTCTAGCATCGAAGGTGCCAAAATGGGCTCTAATGATGCCAGTGTCGGTGTAGGCCCTATTTTTAGTAGATCCGATGAATTTGGATGCTTTTTCAAGAGTTTTTGGATGCACCTATTGGAAAACCATCCCTAGGCTCTATTTAGAGCTGAAATTGATCAGAAAAAACCATCCTTTGAGCCTCTTCGTACCCTTCAACCACTTTCCACTTTCTTCCATGTCATTTCACACCATTAGTCATTTAGTTTCCTTTATAGTTTTGAGTTTTTATGGTGAGTTTTAGAGTGAATTATTCTCTAAGTGTTGGAGAGGAAGAGAAGTGAAAGATTTCTTCTTCCTACATTTCTTAAGAGAGGCTACAAGGGATTTTCTTTGAGAAAGAGTTTTAGATAAGTGTTGTTTGTTTTTTATTGTTGTATGAACTTTCTTTTATATATAAAATTTGTGTTTTTTTTTGTATCTTTCTCATCAAGTTTGAGTGGTTTTCCTTTATCTTTCACCCTACTCTGAGATATAGTGAAATGAAGACATAATTTAGATGTGCCAATGTTAAAATATAAAATGAATTATAATGGTTTTTCAACTCCGTTCTTAATTTACTTTTTGATCTGGCCAATTGAATTGTTAAAATCTGTTGTGAAACATATGATCCACAAAATGGAGTATGAGTTCTACAACAGAGTGAGAATCACATTTAATTCCATGAAGTAGTATTTTATTCATGGAATTATGTGCAAATAAATAGGGAAATATACATTATTGGGTGTAGAATTGGAGACTTTAGGGTGACGGTCTGAAATTCCCAATTCGAACTTAGTGATTAAGAACTAAAGAGAGAGTTAGCTTTCAGGGGAAGGAAAGTGGGAGCTCTGGAGTCGGAGTCAGTATCCTCGTAGCTTAGCCACAAATTTAAGGACTAAACTTGAGATTATAAGACTTTCTATTTAAGAAAGTCGTATATGATTTGCATAGAATCCCAACATTAAGTACTTAATATTAATATTCATAAATTACCACATCAAGTTTTTGGCACCGTTGTAAAGCAAAGCCAACTTTATAAATTTTACACAACTATATTACTTGGGATCAAGAACGCCGTAGATGATTTGCACAGAGCTTTTCTACTAAGGGATGAGCAAACCAACCAAATCAAGAAAAGAATGGAAGAGACCACCACCACAATGGTTTCCATGGCTACAGTTCATGGATAGTCTCAACCACAACGATTAGCTTCTCCAGAAGTCAACCAGCTAGAAATTGTAGATATCACAGTTGAAAGAAGATGAAGTTGCCTCAACTAACAGAGATGATCAATAAAAGAAGGACTCTCTTCAAAGCATCGTGCTAGAAAAATAATTTAAACAAATGGTCGAACAAGTTTGAGAGGCCTTGGCTCAATATAATTGTGGTACAATGATTTTAGAGGGTAGACCCTACCCAGAGGAGTTCGATGCCATACCCTACCCTATGGGTTTTGTGTCACCAAAATTTAAGATATTTATTGGGACTAGAAATCTCAGACAACATATAGCAAATTTTTGGGCTAGTTATGACAATACTGAATGTAATGAAGCCTTGCTTTTCCATCAGTTTGTCAGCAGCTTGTCAGAGATAGCTTTTGATTGGTATGCCGAGTTGCCCAATGGATCAGTGAAGAAGTTCTCCAAGTTAGAATAGTTGTTTGTAAATAGATTTACTGAAGCACAACATCATGTTTCTATTGGAGATCTCGTGATAGAAAGGCAAAACCCTCATGAGACTTTAGTGGATTATATCTTGAGGTGGAGAAACCTTTGCATGAAATGTGAGCCTCAGCTACAGAAACATCATGCAATTGAGATTCTACTCAAAAGCGTCCATAGGCTAATAACTTTCATGCTTAAGGGAGGGACTCACCATCAAGTCCTTTGAGAACCTACTCAACAAAGGTAATAATGTACAAGAATAAGTCAAGCATATGGATTCTCATGAAAAGGCTGAAGCCGAGGCTAATTAGAGCATTCAAGAAAAAATTGAGAACAGTGGAAACAATGGATAAAGGAAAGCAGCCAATCAAGATTCAGGTGGAGTATTTTCATTAGAATTCACAGTCATCAACACGACAAATGCAGCACAACGAACATAGCAGTTTGGCCAGCCTAGCCAGTTGTTGCACCAGGGAGAATAATACGGAACAGAGAATAAGAGGGGCCTGACACTTTTAGAATGAAAGAAGAGGGTATACTGCTTCAAAGATGAAGTTGTACCCAAAATGTTCAGAAGTCTAATGAAGAAGCCTGACTTTAGATTGTCAGATCCAAGGAAACCTTAGGAAGTCAACAAGAAAGATGAGCCCAATTATTTCCCATACCAAAAGTTTCTTGCACATACTATAGAGGAATGTTTCTTCTTCAAGGATTGGCTCAAGAAAAACCTTAAAGTAGGGATCATAACAATCCTGAAAGAATATTTAAAAGAACTTGAAAGAGGTTATGTAAATATGATTTTGGCTGGGCCAACTACTCTGATAGATCCATATTCAAAGAAAGATGGAAGAAGTATAGTTTGGAGCAAATCATGTAAGAAGATAATAGATTCAATCCAAACGCCATCAGCACAGCCCGTCATCCAGAGTCGGCAACCCAACGGGTCCAAGTCTGAGATTTCACCAAGAAAGATAGCACAATCGAAGAGGAAGAAGAAGAATGTCATTGTGATGACCAACAGCACGGAGGATAGGATAGAGGATACCTATTTTGGATTGGTTGTCTCGGATTTAGGGAAGAAAATCCTAAAACCCTTGACCTTGTATGATTATCTTTTTGCCCCACTATTGTATTATGAATGTAATGATTATAATTTCAGCTATGTTTTAATAGTTTCTAGTGATAACATAACTGACTATGCTCAATCTAACGCCGATTTTGATTCCCAAATAGATCCTCAAATTGTACGTAAGTCTGATGAACCTGTTAATAGGAGTGAAGAAGACATAGGCAATACCTGTTACGATATCACCGAGAGTAACAAGCCAGTCCTTGAGTGTCACGGTGCACCACTTGCTATCAACTTGGATATCTCTCATGAAGAAGTGACAAAAAGAATATTACCTAAAACATATGAGGAAAAAGAAATCACAGAAATATACCTAAGGAGTGGAAAGTTATTACGCCCGAGAAGAGCTCCAATAAATAAAGGAAAGCAAATAGTCACTCAAGAAGAGTTATCTCCACCTCTGCCAATGGAAGAAACAAATAACCAAGTGAAGATCAGATGATTTTATAAAGTGGATTATAACATGCTAGATCATCTTAGGTGGTTGCTAGCCAAAATAAGCATTTATGATGCCCTAATCTTGTCAAAGAAGATGAGAGAGTCTCTGGTTTCATTCTTGCTTGACCCAGAGATTTTCTTAGCTCAGTTGACATGCACATCCTCACATGAAGTTTGTTCATTAAAGGAACAACCTGCGATAACCTTCATAGATGAAGACTTGTTGCTCGGTACCACTGATAACAACTGACCGCTCTATATCTCCGTTAACATCGGTAGATTTGTATTGTCTAGGTTTTGGTAGATCCTAGAGCATCACTCAATTTAATGAGTCTACCGACATTGAGCTATTTATACATTAAGGCTTAGGAGCTTACAGCCAATAAAATGATGTTAAGGTGATTCAACCCAAAGGGAGAAAGAGCCCTTGGATCAATTACATTGCTTATGAAAGTTGGAGAATTAGTAAAAACTGCTAAATTCCATATCAGCGATGCGGAGACCTCTTTCAATGCTCTACTTATCGATTGTGGATTCTTGAACACAACATGGTTCCTTCATCCCTACACAAATGCATTAAGTATTACAAGGAAGGACAAGAACACTACATCAACGGAGATTTACAAGCATTTTCAGTTCATGAAGTTGACATTCATGAAGATGCCGCCTACTACATTCCTCCAAAGAAAACTATCTTCTCTCATGAAGTTGTGACAAAAAGTGTTAAGATTTAGAAAGATCACAAGAGTAAAGTCATTTAGCT
Organism: Phalaenopsis hybrid cultivar; assembly: GCA_002079205.1. Classification (NCBI taxonomy): domain Eukaryota; kingdom Viridiplantae; phylum Streptophyta; class Magnoliopsida; order Asparagales; family Orchidaceae; genus Phalaenopsis; species Phalaenopsis hybrid cultivar. The sequence continues at coordinate 247,883 of JXCR01110591.1, read as the reverse complement.
CCACTTTAATTATCTTCCACCACAATTTTGCATCAAGTTGGTGGTGGTTATTTTAGTTTGCGGACCTGAGGTCCAGGCCAGGGACGTCGATGAGGAAGAACCAGTATGATTGTTGAATGGACTAGGCTGACCATTAACAGCAAGATGGAGGAAAGTCCTGATAAAGAAAGCTCCGAGGAGGAAATGAAGATGATAAAATCGAAGAAACCACAGTAAGAGATATCCTTGGAAGATGTGAAGAAAAGTGAATATGAGAAGATGTATTATTGGATAAACCACAATGTGAATGCCATGATCCTTCTATCCACCCTCAAAAGGTTGAGAGTTTAGAGCTGAAAGAAGTTCGCAGTGTTGGTTTGAAGCTGACCAAGTTTTACCATGATTCCCCTTCTACTAGTTCTGAAAATCATGTAAATTTTGAAGAGAATTCTAATGAATTAATGAAACTACCTTTTGGTTACTTTCCTCCTTATGTACAGAAGCTAATTCAACAAGGAGATTTCCCAAAATGAATATCTAAGGATAAATGAAAACTTTTTGTAAGAATGTGGAATGTTAAAAGTCGAGCGCCCAACTTGAAAGGTCTCAGATTTGGTATTCTGGGAGCAGTCGATGACTCAAAATTTTGCATGATTTTTATTAGCAGATTGGAAGAGGATTGACTCGATGTAGAGGATGACTCTCAAGAGTAGTTAATAGATGATGCTCCACTGAAATTTGAAGAAGACATTAGTTCGACTTTTGATGAATTTAAGGAGGTCAACCTCGGGACTGAGGAGCAGCCTTGACTTACCGTTATAAGTTCTTTACTCAACAATGAGGAGTTTATGGAGCTAATCAAGCTATTATCAGATTTTAAGGATTGTTTTTCCTAGAGTTATGATGAAATTCCAGGGTTGTCCCTAGAGGTTGCAGTGCAAAAACTCGGGGGGACAAAGATATGACCACAGTAAAACAAGCTCCCAGGAGAATGCGCCTTAAAATAGAGCAAGAAATCTTTGTCGAGGTGAAGAAATTAATATACACTAAATTTTTGTGAGAAGATCAATACCCCACATGGTTAGCCAATATTGTGCCAGTTAAGAAGAAAAATGGACAAATCCATGTATGTGTCAACTTCAGGGATTTAAACAAGCATGTCCAAAAGATGAGTTCCCGTTACTGATACCAGAATTAATGGTGGACATCACATTGACACATGAAATTTTCTCTTTCATGGATGGATCATCAAGTTACAGCCAAATCAAAATGGCTCCAGAGGATACTACACTTACGGCTTTCAGCACACTGATTAGGATCTTTTGCTACACGGTGATGCCATTCAGGATAAAGAATATTGGAGCAACATATCAATGAGTAATGATGATGATCTTTGATGAACTCGTTCACAAATATGTGGAATGTTATGTGAATGATTTGGTTATCAAGAATAAATTGAAAATAGACCATTTGTATGATTTGAGGATCATATTCAAACGATTATGACAATAATCTCAAGATGAATCCCTTAAAGTGTACCTTTGACATTATCTCTGCGAAATTTTTAGGATTTGTTGTCCGACACTGGGAATCGAGATTGACCTGGATAAGATTAAAGCTATCTTGGAAATGCCTCCTCCAAAAACCTTGAAATAACTACATTCCTTCCAAGGGAATTTGACATATCTGAGATGCTTTATTATAATCTCTCAGGTAGGTGTAAGCCCTCCTCGGCATTAATTAAGAAGGAGGCCAAATTCATTTGGGAATAGAAATGCCAACGGGCCATTGAGGATGGTAAGAAATATTTAATGACACCTCCTATTCTGGCAGCCCCTATCCTAAGAAAACCTTTAATACTCTATATCGCAGCCTTAGACTGCTCTATCGGAGCCCAATTAGCTGAAGTTAATGATGAGGGTAAGGTAAATGTGCTCTACTACTTGAGTCGTCCTCTAGTGCCGATAGAGGTAAAGTATCTACCCATTGAGAAGTATTGTCAAGCTTTGATTTTCATCGCCCAAAAGTATAGACACTACATGCTTTCTCATAAGTTAACCCTAATTTCAAAATTTAATCTACCGCAATATTTGAGGACCCAAACAATACTTTTTTGATGTCTAGCAAGATGGTCATTGATTTTATTGCAATTTGATATAACTTTTGTTCCCCTCCACGCTATCAAGGGAAAAATTTTAGTAGATTTTCTTGCAGCACACCCACTTCCAGCTGGGTCCCCTCTTAATGATGAGTTATCAGATGAACACGTATTACAAATGGAATTCTTCAGTGCACAACATTGGGAGATGTACTTTGATGGAGCTTTGTCAACCAGAAAAGACAAAGGATTAGGAACAAAAAAACTGAACAAAGTAAGAATTTGTCTGAATTTAGTCATGCCAGATAAGGGCATGTTGAGATTCTCCTACCACCTGATAAATTCATGCACCGACAATGAAGCAAAATATGAAGCACTAATCACTAGATTGGAATTGACAATCTCAATGGATATAACCGATGTTTCCGTATCTGGTAATGCTTTATTCAACAAGTTGCCAGACAATTTAAGATTTTGAAGATAAGGTTAATAGAATATCATCAGTACACAATGAAGCTGCTTGAACAGATCCCTAATGTGAATTTATATCAGATCCCTCGGGGAGATAATGCCCATGCCGATCCTTTAGCAAAACTTGCCAAGGAATTGGCGTGTCCCTTGGAGGATTCCATTAACACTACGGTACAAGGGTGTTAGGTTTTATCTCGAATCGACTTAAACAATCTACATAAGCTCAATAAAGGAGAAGGAATGATGATTATTGCATTGACAGATAATACCAAAGACTTGTGCAAGCCAATCATAGAATATTTGCAAACTGAAAAGCTGCCATAGGACAAGTCTAAAGCATATGACTTCATAAGAAGTGCTATTTCATACAATCTAGAGAGTGATGTCCTCTACATGACATCATTTGACCAGATGTGTCTGTGATGTCTGAGCAGGGCCAAAGCACAAAATATTGTCAAAGAAGTAGACGCCAAATTGTGTGGTGCTCACCAGTCAGGGTAGAAGATGAAAATGAAGATCAAAATACTCAAGTATTATTGGCCAGCAATGATATTTGATTGCATGGATATAGCTAGAATGTGTCACCTTTGCTATTTGCATGGGGTGGTCTTACACTAACCTCGAAATGTGCTACACCCAACTGCTGCCTCGTGGTTATTCGAGTGTTGGGGCACGGACAAATAGGTCTAATAAACCCTCCATCTTTTAAGGGACATAGATTTATCCTTGCCGCTACAGATTACTTCTACAAGTGGGCAGAGGCAGTACCATTATGAGAGGTTACAACACAGCATGTTCTGTAATTTTTTGATAGCTAAATCATCTACCATTTTGGTGTACAGTATAGAGTGATTTCTGACAACAAGATAGCCTTCAAAAGTACATGTTGACCCTTCTTTTGGTTGAAGCATAGTTTCCTCTTTAGTATCCTAGGATCTAGCGATAGGACTTTTCTATTCACTATTCAGTTCCACATGTTGGTCCTAACCTCTAGTACTTAGTAGGTGGGGTCAATATAGGGGAGCTCATGGGGCTTCCTCATAGGATTGCTTGGCCTTAGGGTTGACTCTGATGTTGGTCTAGAGCTAATACACTCACTTACACTCACTTTCACTCACATCCCATTCACAAACCTAAATCCAAACTTATTGTCTTTGACCCCTTAACCCTTCAGGAGACTCATGTAGATGGTCCCATAGACTCACTAGCCCTGGTCTAAAGTCTTGCTTAAACCAGTACATGAAGGACCCAAAGTAGAGGATTCCATTGGTCCATAGCTCAAATATGGTGGTTGGTTCCTCACCTTTACCAAAACACCCCTAAATCCCAAATTTGACAAAAATTCCAAAAATTACCCAAATCTCTCTAATTTACTCAGAAATCATCTCAAATCATTTAAAATGACCCAAATTGCCCAAAACTCCCCAAATCTACATAATTTACCAAAATACCCCTCAAATTGGCCAAATTTACAAAATACCCTTGATGGGCCAAACTTTCCCAAAACCCTCAAAATCAATTCAAATATCTCCAACACCAATTTAAACCCATAATTGAATCCAATTTTATCAATTTGACCAACTTTGACCAAAAGCCCTAGATTGCCTTCAAACGCCCAATTTCTCCAAATTCACCCCAAATGTCCATTTATTACATCCCAATTTTTCCCTAATTTCACTTCTAAGCTCAAATTCATCACGTCAATGATCATTTCAAACCAAATTCAAGCTTAATTGAACCATGCTTTGATCTTAATTTTGATCCAAATGAAACCCCCAATCTTGACCAAATGATCCAATCTCACACAATTGAACCCCATAGCCCGCTCCATTGCCTCAATTTGGATCCCAAACTCTTCCTAACATTCCTAATAATTAAAAAAAGAGCTAAATTGGCCTTTATCAAGCTTTAATTTCACTCAATTTAAACTCAAATCTAAAATCACCAAATTTGCCCAAATTTAGCCATGTGCCCAAATCCTACCAAATTGAAGGTCCTAACCCCAAAATTGGCTCCCAATTATTATTGAAAACTCTTCATGACATTCCACAAGACCATTTTGAACTCTTAATTTTGACTTAGCCCAACTCTAGCCAACCTAAACAAAAGTCTAACCTAACTTCCCTAAATTGACTAAAGGCCCAAATTCCTTCAAATTGACCCACCAAATCAATTCAAAACCACTCCAATTCTTCTCTAAACCTCTCATGACAATCACCCACACAAAATTGATCAAATAAATGGGCTCTGTTATGGCTAGCTTAACCCAAACCCAAATTTAAGACAATTTGTCCCAAATTGAACCCCTTCACCAAAATTGACTTAGCCATACCAAAGTGACAAAATTAATGTCACCACAACCACTATTTGGACTCTATTGACCAGCCTAAACCCACCAAAACCACCTAGGTGAGCTATGGACCAATCGTCCTTTGATTTAAGGGATCTTAGCCATATTTAGCCTTATTTCAAAAATACTTTGCCATCATCACTTGCCAATGGGAGTAAATCATAATTAACCTATCCATGACCTCCCTGAGCCAAGAGGTGTCTGAACCCTGACCAACCTCCAACTCAACTCAACCGCAACCCCAAAGGAGCCCAAATGGCCAAAAAAAAATTTTGAACTCTCTGACTTGGCTCACTCCAATTGTATGCTTGTGTTCTTCTTCACTCCACCTCAGCAAGCCTTAGCACCCACTGCCATGAGGTGAGCTCCACCAGGTAGCCATGGCTTTAAATTGACTCCTCCACTACCAAAGGGTAGGTTAGAAAAATCCTTGGGAAAACTTTTCCCATTTGCTTCCAAAGACTCTCCAATAACTCCTCAACTCAATCCCACCACATTCCCCTATCTGATTCCCACTGTAAGAACTCAATTTTAAGTTAAAAAATTTAGCTTGAACTAGGACATATTTCCACACACCACCACAGTCCACCAAACTCCAATTAACTATGCCCACACCATCACCAGAGGAAGAGGAGTTGATCCCCCACAAAAGCTCCCTCTCAAACAGCCTCTGACATAGCTCTAAACTAACACCTGAAATCAAGATAATTTACCATGACCTATGACTTCATCTGGATGTTTGTTGGATCCAATTTAAGCTACCACAACCTTCTGATTGAGGCCTCTCCTCTCAGATAAAGGTATTGAACCTCAACCCTAATCCGATATTAATTTGATTCTCCATACATATTTACTTTATTTTATAGCTTATAAGCCATATAAATATACTCATATTAAGTAGATGAAGGTATAAGAATAAAACCCATGCAATTTAGTTGAGTCTAGATGAAGATCTTAAGGTTTTAGTGTGATCAGCTCTCTTGTTAGGTCATTTGGGTACGATGAAGGAAGTCGTCCGATCGCACATATATTTGATGGATGGAGGAGATCAAGCCGGACGAACTCTTGGAGCGAAAAAACAGGCTGACTGGCTGCTGAGATGGATGGTGGTGTCAAATATGGCGGTGCACCGGATGTTAGTTTGGAGACGGTGTAGAGTTAGTTGGCGCGACATGTTTAAATAGAAAAATATGGACTTTTTGGAATTAATTAAATGCTTAAACTTCAAAAATCTATATCTTTTTCTAGAAAAATCATAAAAATAAAAAAAAAATATCCTCTTGCTCAGTGAATAGAGGAGAATAATGTGGATTAAAATAAATATTATTTTCTTACTCCATGATTTTTTAATGAATTAAATACTTCATAGTGTATTTTAATTCATTATGATCAAACATTTCTCACAATGGCTTGAATTTTTGTGGGTTTTATACCAATGACAGAGGCTATGTCTTCTGATTTTTCAAAGGTCAGAGGACATCTTGATGCTTCTAACCATAATTTTCAAGCAAAGATGACTAGTTTGGCTTATTTTAATTATATAAATTAAAAGATCACTTGGAAAATTATGAGAATAATTTTAGCAGGTTTCCTTTTCTCAGAGAAACTTAGGAAAAATATCAAGATTGCTTGAATAGTTTTGTAAATTCTATATTTTCTTAGGTGTATATATCTTGTAGTATTTTATGTAAATTAAATACTAATAAAAAATTAAGAAAATTAATTACTGATTGGGTATAAAAATCATGTGTACCCACTATAAAAATTTAAAAATTATTTGATAAAGTTTGAGGACTAAAGTTGCTTTTTCTAAGAAACTTTATTTTTTTGTATAAATATAATTATAATAAATTAAATACACTTGGGAAAATTATGAAAAGTGATTTTTTGAGTTCCTTGTGATCATAGAGACTTAAGAAAAATAAAAGTTATTTTTGAGAAAATACTTGATTTTTGGGCCATATTTTGAATTGAAAATAATTTAAAATAATTTAAAATAGAAAAAACTATAAAAATATTTAAAAATGTGGCTAGTGGTCTCCTAATAAATTGGGACTCATTAAAATATTTTTCCTAAATTTTACGAGTTAAAAATAAATTTAAAAACCTTAAAAGTATTTTTTTCCTTATAATTCTCATTAAAAATAATTATAGTGAATAAATTAAAAGTCATAAAAATACTAATTTTATTCATCCGAGTCTTTTGAACTTGGAGATGTTTAATAAGAATATAAAATTTATTTTTATAATTAAAGCATTATTTTTCATTTAATTAAATCATTGAAATTTGTTAATAATTAAATAGTAATAATAGAAATTTAATTTAAAAAATCATGAAATTTTGTCTCAATGTTTCTCTGCCCTAAGGGAGTCTCTAGTAATTTTCTCATGAGTAGAAACTTTTACCTGGCTAGTTAAGTAAAATCAACTTTTAAAATATAAATTTCTAAATTAAAATAATTATTTAAATAAAATTAAATTGGATTTTGAAAATCTACATTTTCTCCTATGATGTTTTAATTGAACAAAGGATAGAACACTCTAAATTCTCAAAGTTATTTGAATTTTGATTATTGAGTTATGATGTGAAGAGCCTAAAAGGCAAAGGGGTAACTTTAGGTTTTGGTTTCTTAATAAAAATTTAGGGTTAACAAATGGGAAAATGAGTAATTTTGATCCCAATGAACTTGTTTGGATGATTGAAATACAATGGGATTAAAAGGTAGAAACTAACTTGCCACCTTGTCTATTATAATATGTACCAAAAATCCTAACGTCCCTAATCATCATGACTTGGAAGTCAATTAAGATCAAATGATTCTTAAGTGATGGGCTTAAGCTATGAAGATGATTATTTAACAATTTTAGTCCTAAAATTGGTGATGATGTGATCTTTCAATAAGAGCATATGTCACTCAAACAAAAATTTTAACCACCATCAATTTCCCACGTTATGATTATTAAGGGCCTGGTAGTGACCTAGGCTCAATGTCTAAACACAATTGATTGGATTTAGAAGATGATATGATTGGTTATTAACATCTTTAAATACTACAAGCTTGATTTTAATTGTGGGCACCACAATCTTTTATGACTCAAACCTGTCTTAGAGGCACCCACCCACATAAATTTTAGATGAATTATCAATTGATTAATGGAGTGTCCTAGCCTTCGGATAAACAGAACATCAAGTTTCCTTAAACAGTGGGATAACTTTAGTTTAACCTTGGATGATTAGTAGAATGATTTGATAAGTTCTAAATGAACTTGAAATGTTTTAGGAAATCTTTAAAGTGGTTCAAGGTCATGCTCCAAGCACTTTGGAATCTCTTTGATATTTTGAAGGGCAAATTAAACTTGCTATATTTTGTTCAAAAGTCATCCACTAAGATCTTCTGAAACTTAATAAAGTCATAACTTGGAGTTTGGTTGCTACACATTCATCTACTTCTTCAAATTGAATTCCTTACAAAATTATATAAACGTTGTCAAAGATAACCTTTCAGGTGGAAGGAGCGAGAAGGATTTTCATGTACGCTTTATGTTATTGCATTGTGATTTAGTTTTATTTATTTGCACCTCTCGTATCCTGCTCATAAACTTGCATGTTAAATAACGATACCACCCTGCATGTCAAAAACAAAAAATCCAAAGATAGTCGCAAAACCAAAACTAATATTTAAAAAATTAAATAAGATAAAATTCATTGCTACAAAAGTTAAAATGTAAGACAACTCAAAATATAATGACAAACAAAATAAAACAAAAATTGCAACTAAATTAAAATGTTTCTATCGGATGATCGGGAAGCTCGCGGAGGAGGTAACTTATGGTTGCTAACAAGATTTCCCACTGTCTAAATGAAAGTATGAAACTCATTATGTTTGGTTTAGAAAATTCATTTGGAATAAGTGAATCCAAAAGAAACTAGTGGAACCAAAACAAGGGAACCGTAGAATCCTAACCGGTGTCTTTCTAATCAACTTTAACATTCCCCATAATATTTAAATAACCACAACTTTAGGAGACATTTGATTTGATATCATGGCTTGACACATTAGAAACTTAAACTCGTCATGAAGAGAAACTTGGAGCTAGCATTGTGGACAACACGACCATCTTCAATAGCAAAACATGTCTACATCAGCTAAATCATTCGTTAGAATTAAACAACAAGCCATGGGATTTCAAGTCTATCCGCCTAGTGCGACATAAGTCATCAACTTTTCTTTAGGCCTTCAAATGGCCCTGCTATACAAAGTAAGCCCTAACCCGCTTTAGAATTCCGAGGTTGTCGTTCATCACTATCTAAATTCTCACATCTTCCAAGCTATTTATGTGATCATTTCACACGGATGTAAGCCTTCATAAAATAAAATTAGAAAGAAGAAATATTTAATTATTTATCCTCTAAATTGAAGCAAAACAGTAGGATAACTTGGGAAGTCACTGAGGTTCTCCTCAGGATCTGTGACATCCCTTAGTTCTTCTTCCTTTGGATTCCATAATAAATATTCCAAATTTGAGTCATTCCCATTTCACACCTCTTCATCTGATCTTTTTAAAAAGTCCTATCATTTGAAATTCTTGAAGACAATATCCCTTGATTTTATATCGAGAGTTTTTTTAGGGGACTTCGGTTATCTAAGATGTAATTAACTATAAGGGCTTGTCATTAGAGGAAGCTATTCCGAGCCCAACTTACTATAAACCCTATTTAATTTTTCATATTAAATAGGAGAACTTGTCAGCTTACAAATAAAAATGATTTTGCAGACCAAACGAATGTCATATATTTCTTAATTTGTTTGATCGAGCCTCACCCTCAATTTTTGTGCTTATCTTTCGAGATAGATACATAGCTTGAGGTGTAGCACTCTTTCATATAAACTTTGAAGGATATGGTATCAGTTTGATTTCATATGTTTTCTAAAAATTAAAAATATATATGTAAATTGAAAAAGCCTTTCCGAAGCGGGCGACGAGATTCCAATTGCGGTTACTCACAGCTTCCAACGAGCAACTCTTTAACCAAAGTAGTGCCAACAAGCTTCTGGAGACTCCGCTGGGGATGTGTTCCTTTATCCATTTAAATTAGGGAATACTGTCTTCAAACATCGGTAATGTGTCCATGTCCTTCATGGACCAAATTACCCTTCTTCTCTTGACATGTTCATGTCCCTTATGTAAGTACAGTTAACTCTTTTTGGCTTCAAGATCGTCTGTTCAAACACCTTTGAACAGAGAGGTCTAGGAGTTAATTAAGACTTTTAATCTTTGTGAGGGGTCAGACCGCCAATAGGTGTGATGGTGGACTAGTTCTGCCTGGGCATTGTGTGTTGTGAAGTCGGTCCCGCACTGGGTCCTAAACTTCAATTTCCCTTTCGAGTTTGTTTGTTATTTTCCAAATTAAATCAAATTGTGTATTGTTGAGCTTGCTCTATAAATCTTCTATATATAAAATAATTTCCACAAACTAAAATTAAAATGAAAAACTTGCCCAGTCTACAGATTGACCTTTGTTAAATTTTGTGCTCGCAGTAGAATTACAAGGTATTGGCAAAATAACTAACCTCAAAGCTTTCTTTTTGAAGCTGCTGCAATGACATTCCTCATACTCATGTTCTTATGCAACATGTCAATGAGCTATGATGCCTGCATCATTTCCCGCACCATCAAGTTTGGAAAAAAATTCAATAAACTTTAAGTCGTGCTCGGAAAGGCTCCCTTCGTCGTGACAAAAGTTACCACTCTGGAAGTTTAGGAACCATCCGCTGAGTGTAGCCTGAACCGTCCTCAGGATTTCCCTTCTTACAAGAATGTAAAGACTACTGCCCCAACACCTGCTAAGCCTGTTGTTCCCTTTTCTGCTAAGGGAAAAGTGGTCATGATCATTAAAGACACAACTGAAGGATTCACTGTTCCACCTTCAGTGTTTGAAATTGAATTGAGTTTCAAGTCTACTCCATTAACTCGGGTACAAAGACAAAACCACAACCAAAAGATTCAGAAGACTACTAAAGCCTAGATTTATGAGGAAATTTCTGTTAATGAAATTCCTCACCAGCAGAAACTAGGATTGTCGGAAACCTATCCGCTTCTGCAAGGGAAAATGATCTATCCTTTAATGAACACCATTGGGTACGAAAGTATCCATAATATCGCCACTACTTTAACGTTACCTCGTGGATATGGTGAGGAGAGGAAGAAACCCGCTCCTTTCACCTGAGTCAGTACATTATTCCAAAGACTAGCTACTGAGTGTTGTTCAGTCGGTGAATTACTTAAATGAGTGGGATGTGCAGTGTCCCCTCTCATGAATAAAGAAAATCTAAGAGATGTCAAATCTACTAGACGATCTCAAAGATGAACTAAAAATTTGCCTGCTCGCAATCTTGCAGGCCGTCAACCTACTAAGTCGCATATGGGTCTGAGAATTCTATCAGTTATCACTCATAAGGATGTCTCAAAAGTTTCAAAGGGAAAGACGCAGAGGTTACTTGGTAGGAGCATACCTCTCTTTGGCATGTCGATGCCTCTGTTGAGACACCCCGTCTCAAGACATTACCGTTGAAGAAAAATGTGTGGGTACCCAAGGTTGCCATACCAATAAAGTTCAGCAAGCTCGCACGGTAGGATCATGTAATGAAGCAAGGGTTCGAAGTGTCCAACTTCGTCTTAGCTATTTCTACCGAGTTGGATGAAAAATTAAAGATGTTCAGTAAAGTCCTCTTGATCTGAAGATGATACAAGAATCAATAATTAAAGAAAAGGTTGATAAGCTCAAGGTTGAGAATTCTGAGTTAGCTCAAAAACATGGAGTTTCCATTAATGTAATGAAGAAGATTTTGACTTTAATGATTATCTCGATGAAGACACTATGGATATTCAGTCATCAAAACCAGAGTCGCTACATCTGCGCGTGACGCCCAACCTCTCGTTGAAGGGAACGTCGTAGATTATCTTTGTAGGATTGTTATACTAAGGGATGAGCAAATCAGTCAAATTGAGAAAAGGGTGGAAGAGATGGCTAATTCCATGGTGTCCATGGCTACAGTTCACGGACAGTCTCAAGCACAACAGTTAGCTTCTCCAAAAGTCAATCAACCAGAGATTATAAATATCACAGACGAAAGGAGGGAAATTACCTCGATTGACAAGAATGATCAACATAAGAAGAATTCTACATAATGGGCTATAACAGGAAAAAAATTTGAACAGGTGGTCATCCAAGTTCGGGAGGTCTTAGCCCAATCTAATGGTGGGTGTTGATGCTGACCTCACTTTTGGTTAAGGTTTATTATTTCCTCTTTAGTAGTTTAGGCTCTAGAGATAGGACTTTCCTATTAACCATTCCTATAGGACTAGAAAAGGAACCCTCACCATTAGGAACTCTAAACCATTCTTTGCTCAACTTGAAGTTCCACATATTTGTCCTACCCTCTAGCACTTATAAGGTGGGGTCAATATGGGGAGCTCAAGGGGCATCCCCATAGGACTGCTTGGCCTTAGGGTTGACATTAGATGTTGTTATAGAGCTATTTTACTCACTTGCACTCACTTGCACTCACTTTCACTCAAAAACTTAAACCAAAACTTGGTTGACTTCGATCCTTTGATCTTTGGGAGACTCATGTAGATGGTCCCCTAAACCCACTACCCTTAGGCTAGTGTTTAGCTAAGACCAGTACATAGAGGACCTAAATAAGGATTTCAATGGGGCTCATATAGGGTGGTTTACACCTCAATTTCAACGAAATATCCAACTTAGACTTTTGCCCCACAAACCTACCCAAATTACCTAAACACTCCCAAACCCAAAGTTTAGCCAAAAATCCCAATTTCACTCAAAATGCCCAAACTTGTCCAAAAATCATTTTAAACCATTTCAAACTACTCAAATTACCAAAAAACATCCAAAAATTTCAAAATTAACAAAATACCCCCAAATTTGTCAAAATTACAAAAATACCCTTGGTGGCCCAAACTTTTCCAAAACCTCCAAAACCATCTCAAATGTCCCCAAAACCATTTTGAACCCTTCTATTGAGCCCCATTTGGCGAATTGGACCATTTTGACCAAGACCCCCAAAATTGCCCTTTAAGGCCAAATTTCCCCAAATTCATCCCAAATATCCAACAATTTGACCCCAATCTTCCCAAATTTTAATTCTAAATTCAGAGTCATCATGATCAAACTTGACCAAATCCAAGCCCAATTGACCCACATTTCAGTCCAATTTCAAACCAAATAAAAAAAGCCCCAATTTGTCCTAAGCTACAAATCTCACTAAAGTGAACCCTAAATCTATCTAATTGCCCCAATTTTGCATGATAAACTCTTCAAAACACTTCCACATACATAATTGAACCATCAATTAGACTTTCTCAAACTTCAATTCCACTCAATTTAAACTTTAATTCAAAATCCCCAAATTTGTCCCAATCTAGCCATATGCCCAAATATCACCTAATTAAATGCCCGAACCCTGAAATTAACACCCAATTGATGTTGAGAGCTCTACATGATATTCCCTTAGGCCGTTTTAAAACATCAATTTCGAGTTAACCCAACTCTAGCCCTACCTAAACTCAAGTCTAACCCAACACCATCAAAATTGACCAAATGCAACAATCCCTTAAATTGAACCTCCAAACCAATTCAAAATCATTCCAACTATTTTCTAAACTCCCTGTGAAGATCATCCAAACCAAATTGTTGATTTAATTGGGCTCAATAACATGGCTAGGCGAACCCAAACCCAACTTCAAGCCAATTTGATCCAAATTGAACCAATGCACCAAAATTGACTTAGCCATGCCCAAATGAGCAAATTAATAGCACCACAACCACCAAGTACACCATAGTGACCAACCTAAACCCACCTAAACCAACCAAAGTGTGTTACGGTCCAATGGTTCCCTAAATTAATGGATTTCATTCCATGTTTGGTTCTAAGCCAAAATATCTTTGTCATCATGCCATACCAATATAAGTTAATCATCACTAAGCACCCCCTGACCTCCATGAGCCAAGAAGTGTCTAAACATTGGCTAGCCACCACCTTAACCATCAAAAATAGTTACCCCAATGGAGCCCCAAATGAACAAAACTCAAAATTAAACCACGCTGAGTTGGTGAAGTCCCATTAGCAACTTGATATTTTTTTTCCCTCTACATCAGCAAGCTTTTGCACCCATCAAACACACGGAGCTCCACCAGGTAGCCATGACTTTAAATTGAGCTCTCCTTGGAAAAAAGAGAGGTGTGCCAAAATGCTTGGGGAAACTCCACCAAAATCACACGAGAGCCTCTCTAAACCATCCTAAGTGCAATCCCTCTGCTGTCAGCCACTCAGAACCACCAGTTAGGGCCAATTTCATCACAAAAATTTGGCCTAAAACTAGGACAAATCTCTCCACACTTCCACAGTCCACTAAATATAAATTAATTGTGCTCACACCATCCCTAAAATGAGAAAAGTTGATTCCCCATAGAATCCCCATCATAGAGAGCCCCTAGCATACACTTTGATCAACACATGAAATCAAGCTTGGTCAAAAAAATAGCTAGATAACTTACTAGGGCCTGAGACTTCATCTGATGGTTCATTGGACCCAATTGAAGCTACCACATCAATCTTATTAAGGCCTCCCCTCTCAGAAAAAGGTATTGAGCTTTAACGCTAATTTGAGTTTGTTTTGGTTCTCCATATGGAATGGCTCAATTTAATGTTTGATCAGTTGTATAAATATGTTCTTATTGAGTAGATGAAGGTTTAAAAAAGAAAACCCATGCGATTTGGTTGAGTCTTGATGAAGATCTTAAGGTTTTCTTTTTAACGGCTTACAGGTTATGTCATTTGGGTACGATGAACGGACGTCGTCCAATGACGCATTTATTCCATGGATGGCTGAGATCACTCTGGACAAACAGATGGAGCAACATTGTGGGCCACATGACAGCTGAGGTGGATGGTGGCGTCGAATGGCAGAGCGTCGTGTGTGAGCTCGGAGCCGTCGTAGGATGAGGTGGCGTCGTGTGTTTAAGTAGAAAACTATGGATTTTTTGAATTTATTTTAATGCTTGAACTTCAAAAAACCATATCATAACTAATTAAATACTCTATGAGGTATTTTAATTCATTATGATTAAATACTAATCCCCATAGTTTAAAATTTTTAGGGTTGATTCCTAATGACAAAGGGCATCTTCTCTGATTTTTCCAAAGCTAGAGAGCACTTCTGTGCTACTAACCCTAATTTTGAAGCCTAAGTGGCCATTTAGGCTTTATTTAGTCACATAAATTAAAATATTTCTTAGAAGATTATGGGATCAATTTTATTAGGTTTCCGGTGGTTAGAGGAGCTTAGGAAAAATATTGTGATGGTTTGAATCATTTTTGTGTATTTCTATTTTTAATTAAATATTTATTCCTTGTATTAATTTTATTAAATTAAATAAAAAACCAAAAATTGACAAAATCAATTTCACATTATTCATAAAAATCATTTCAACTACTGTAAAAATTTCAAATTTATTTAAATTAATTTGGTCATTAAGGTTGATTTTGTAAGTAAAAATAGTATTTTTGCATGAAATAAATTATATTAAAATAAAGAAGCTTATAAAAAATATTAAAAATAGTTTTATGAGTTCCTTGTGATCAGGGACGTTTAATAAAAATAAAAATCATTTTTTGAAAATATTTTTTTAAAGTATATTTTAAATTAAAAATAATTAAAATAATTAAAATTTACAAAATACAAAAATAGTTTAAAATATGTGTAATTATTACCCGATCACTTGGGGACCTCTTAAAATATTTTTCCTCATTTTTCTAAATGAAAAATAAATTTCTACAGGTTGAAGATATATTTTTCTTTTTTTCTCACTAAAAAATTATATAAATTAAATCTAAATCAACAAATATAAAATTTGTTCCTTTAAGTTTCTTGGACTTATGAGGGTTCAATAAAAATTTAAATGTAATTTTTGATGATTAAAACATATTTTTGTATTTCAATAATCATTAAAAATTACCTTTAAATAATTATAATAAATACAATATAATTTGAAAAATCATGAAATTTTGTCTAAGCTTCCTTCTGACCTAAAAAAAACCTCCAATAATTTTGCCATAAATTAAGACATAATTTTGATTAATTAAATAAATTAACATCGAAAAATCCTATTTTTGGGTTAAAAATAATTATTTTAGATTAAATCAAATTTTTAAAAATCTTACTTTCCTCCCTAAAATTTTAATTAATCCATGGATAGGATACTCAAATATTTTCAAGGCCATTTGAATTTTACTTGAAGAATTATAGCGTGAGGAGCCCGAAGGGTAGGATAGTAATTTTAGGCTTTGGTGCCTTGATCAAAATTTAGGATTAACCATTAGGGATGAGAAATTTTGATCCTTAATAAATATGTTGGATGATTGAAACATGATGAGATCAAATGGTTGAAACTCACTTACCACATTTTCACAATATCAACAAAATCATAAATTCCCTAATCATCATGACTTAGAAGTCAATTAAGATCATGTGGTTCTTAAGTGACGGGCTTAAGCTAAGAAGATAATAATTTACCTATCTTAAGCTTAAAATTGGTGATGATGTGTTCTTTTAATAAGAATATATGTCACATAAACCAAAATTTTAATCACCATTAATTCTCCCCATTATGACTGTTAAGGCCTTGGTAGTGACCTAGGCTCGATGTCTAAACTCAATTGATTGGATTTAGAAGATAATACAATTGGGGACTAACACCTTTTAAGCACTCAGAGCCCAAGTGTGATGAACACCAAATATTTAATGACTTGAGCTTGTTTTAGTAAAGTAAAGTATCAAATTCATTAAGTATCCTATCTTTGGGATAATTGAATTGCAAGCTTCAGTTAGCAACGTTGTAGTCACACTCCAAGCTTTAACGCTGTAATCACACTCCATTATGCCCTTCCTTATTATGTAGAAAGAGGTAGTATATGACACTCTTCATAGCAAAGGTAAATGAACCCCTCATTGTCAAATGCAGAAAGTTGTTCTACATGTAGCATCTGAAAATTAAGAGGCATGGTAGAAAAAAAATTGCCTAAGCCACAAGGTATTCATCAAAGTAGGGCAATCAACATCTGTCCTTAAAGGTGAGAATCAACGAGGATGAGCCCCAGATCTCTTATTATCAATGTAGGACAAATTCGTCCAGACGATGAAGAGGAAGCCTCAGCATTCTCCTTATAGCTCACAAAAGGAGCGGGCACATCAAATGCGGGCAAAAGCTACTCCAAAAGGATCACAAAGATACCTGGAACAAAATTTGATACAATGGCTCTAGGTACCACACCAAGGGTCCCAGCAGCACCTAAGCAAATCTCATAGCATGCATGATAGAAAATAAATATCACGACCTTGTAACGGATCGACAGGGGAACCTTAGTTTCCTACTATGCGGGCATATAAGATAAGAGGAATAAAAAAGCTTGATATGATGTTTGAAGGATCTAGATAAAGAACTTCTTTCAAAGAAGTGGACAGAGTCCTCGTCGAGGTAAACTACTCAAATAATCTTCTTGGAAAGGAGATCTGTAGTAGAGTCATCAATATGGACCGTAGGTTTAAAGAAATTTAAGTCCTAAGAAGGGAGAGCCCTCACAACTATCATGGTTGGGGTATAATCCAAACAACCGGACAAAGCAATAAAGCAATTCTCAGCAAAGAGAGCACAAAATCTTCCATCAACTGAAACCACAATAAGTAAAGAGACCTACAGTAGGGTAAACTACCGTAATTGCAGCAATATGTCTTATTTTTCTGGACGCCCTTGCCAATATAGAGACATGCGAGACCTCAGAGAAACCTGAAAAAATTGGGGCTGGGATGGTTATCAAACCAGAGAAAAAAATTCCACTTAAAGATGAGGCTACTCCTACAATCTTCTCGGTCAGAGAACTCTTGGTATCAGCAACAGCATAAACTACAACATGAGAATGACTTGCATCCCTAAGGAGGAACAACCCTCTAAATAATCTTGGCTAGAATATAATCTAAATCTCCAGACAGAGGAGAAAAATGGTTCTAAGTTATTGGGATTTGAGCATCATCCCATGTCGGAACCAAAAAGAGTCATGGCAGGGACATAGTCCATACTGTAAGAGGATGAAAAGGGTGATTCTCAGCCGATGGGATATAAGCATGATCCTGGGTCGAAAAAAAAAAGGAGTCATGGCAAGGACATAGTCTATTCCGCTAAAGAACAGTACCACAATAATGTAACTCTAGCTCTCTCAGATAGTGCAACATTCGTGGGATGGAAATAAAAAGACCAAAGGACTACAAAAGAGGCTAGGAAAAGAGAAAGAGTGTTGTAGCCATCACCATCTGGTACCAACCTCTTTTTTGAGGGAAAAGGAGCACTGGTACGAGCTGCTGCAACAAAAGAAGTGCCACATGCACAACTCATCCTTTTAAAAGGAGAGCATTCGATAACCATCCGGCGGGGACGTGGCCCGCAAAACCAGGAAAAGTAGCAAAATGACTTAGAATTTGAGGGTCAAAGGCACCTCCTAAACTTGAATCAGGACAAGTATAAAAATCTAAAGAAGAAGATGCTGCTAAATTTATAGTAATATATTCCTACTCCTCCTGACCTTCCTGGCTAATCGAGGGACCGGTGGAACCTCAGGGTAACCATAACAGAAAGAGAGACAAGACAGAAGTCACAATAGAGAAAGTAGCAACAGACCTACTGGTAGCAAAAGACTCGCCCACCTATGGTAAGGAGATCCATGAGAACATAGAGGAGTAGGTTTAGAAAAGAACATCTGATACTGCGGCGCATCGCTATCGAGTGTTGACATCTTTTTGCAAAGAAGCGGATGCAACGTGAGCCACTGCAGCAAAATAACTCAACATGCACGTCTCCCCTTTTAAGGGGTAGGGCACATGACAAGTGCCTCAATGGGTGTATGAACAACTCAATTTACCCATCTCTTCATTTAATGGGGAGGGCACAATGCAAAATTCCTATGAGGGCATAGAAGTGACTCAAAATGCATGTCTCTCATTTTATTGGAAGGGTATATAACAAACACCTTAGGTTGTAGGATTAACTAAGGTGATCCCACAGAGGTGGTCAAAAGGATTGAAGGTTGTAACGCCCTATGGAGGACAGAAAAATGCTTGAGGAGAATGGAAATGGTTCCCCTGACAGTAGCGACCGTGTCCATCTTCCTACTCTTCTGCATAGCGGGGCAATAAAAGACAATGATCACAGATAAGGAGAGATTATGCAACCAATCATAATGTGAAATGACATCGATGCATGCGATAATGCAGTGAATGAACTGCCGAGGGTGAGAGAAGGGACATAATGCATCGAGTTGCTACCCCTAGCAACTGACACGTGGACTGAAAACCAATGTCTCACAAAAGACTCAACTGTAACTCAAAGGAAAAGAGCCAGGTCATTATAATATGAGTAAAAATCATAGTATGGAGAGAAGCTATAAACCCAGAAGTGAATCTCCAATTATGGACAGAGTGACTCATTCCCAGCGGAGTCACCATTCTATTTTTGTTTATTTTTCTCTCTTTTTTTTAAAGGAGTCACCAGCTTGTTAATCATCGCATACTTCCCTTATTCAATTAAATATCCCTCCTGAATCAAATCAGCGATTCAAAGAGGAGAGGAGTAGAATAAGAAGGTAAATACGACAAATAGACAAACAAGAGAAATAGTAAAACGTAAAGAGTTTACATGAGATAAACCACGCAAGGATAGGTCAAGAATGTTCGCCCAAACATGATCGGGAGGAGGCACCTTAAAAGTGTATCCACAAAATAAATATCTACATAGACTACCCATAACCAGAGAGTCAGGTGTACGCACCTATTTTGGGGTCAAGAACACTCCCAGAGGAATGTGTTCCTATTGGTTAATTACATCTTTGGGGATACCCAAGAATACTCTAAATAATTTCATGAGGGAACTGTCTCGATGCTTCAAAGCTCGTGCTAAGCCATTGGGCAGAGAGTGAGTCTCTCACTTCCCAATTGTGTAGGAGGTAATTAGCACATGGGGCCCATGGACTAACCTAAATCATCTTAACGGGAATACCCAATACGTCAAAGCATGTCCAGGCCATAAGGGTAGAGGACAAATAGTCATATCTTAAATGAGAGGCAGCTCATTGGCATTAGGCTATCAAAATGATATCAATGAAGTCAAAGGAGCAACAGGGCTCAAAGGGGCTAAAAAAATGGAAGGTGGAATAATTCTAGCAGGTAGAGGTAATTGGGAAGGGGTACTATGGACCCGTCATATGCAGCTACTAGGACCCTAAGTCTATCTAGTTGTGGAGGTAGTCGACCCAAGACATTCAATCCGTGAATTGCATTGTCCATGAAAACCTCAGTAGCCCTAAGGTCAAGGGAAGGAAACTTTATCCTATGACTAAAAGTTGGAGCTCCATCAGGTGAGACTTATACCTGCCGAAGTGGCAAGGATCTCTCAGGAAAAAGGAGAAAATGGAGGTCCAGCTATAAAGCTAGAAATGCTCCAAACCAAAGGACTTACACTCCATTGGGTCAGAGAGCCATCTAACACCCTATGCGCAGTAGACAACCACCTATATGAAGGTATGTTGGTTAGTTAGGTTGAAGACACGGGGACTCCTCCTTGAGACATGCAAATAGGAATGTAGTTATCTAAAGTGGTCCTTAAGTATCGAGCAGGCCCTATTAATATATGCAAAAAAAGTAATATTGCAATTTTTAAATCCTGAATATTTTAATCCGAAATTTTAATTGTCTTGAATATTTAAATTAGGATTTTGTAGAAAATTAGGACTTTAAGTCCTAAAGAGCCTATATTTCATTATGAAATCCCAAATAAACCTTAGAAAGAAATAAGAAAAACACATGCAAATGCAAGTATGCAACATGGTAGAAAAAGAAAAACAAGCCAAATCAAAATAATAAATAGGCTGGTGCCACTAGGTCAACTACATATCCCAGAAAAGAAAAGGCGGCAGGACTCCGCATATACATGCCCAATCAAAATTCTATTCATTAATATAAAATGTAAAACTAAGATATGAGACACGAGGGTCTGCTCTTGGTCCTCTCCACATGGTTTTAATGCCAAATTTCTCAAAACTCGTGTCTGTTTCTTGTTTCTTCTACAGGACTCTCCTAGACTCTAAGAGTATATAGAGAGAAGAAAAAGTCTCAATTCTGCATGAAAACAAGTGTCAGTGGGAAAACTCAAATGCAAATAATGTATCATGAGCCATGCCTTAAAAGTGGGGGAGCTAAATAACACTTGTGAGTAAAAGAGTTAGAAATCATCACATGCTCCCCCAATAGCGATACCTGTGTGTGTGCATATAAATAGGCATGAAACCCTACAAAAGAACGCCCTAACATACTACCATACATATGCAACATGCTGTCACAGCACAAGCATAATGCAAAAGAAAAATACATGGCTAGAGCAACTAATCAGACAAGGAAAAATAGTCGGGCATCAAAAAAACTACCTAGCATTCTAAATCCTAGCCTAGCACACCATCTAACGAAAAGTGCCTCAACCTAGTATCTAACATACTACCATACATTGTGAATGCTCGATCGAAGTACAGGGCAATCACAACGAATGCCCAAAAGAACAAACATACACCATAAAAATGAATGCAAGGATGCTACATGCAACATGAAACACACAAACAAAATGTAAAAGTAAAACATGTTACCTATAAAGAGGAATTAGACCTGACCGGCGACCCGGGGTGTCATGAAACTAGCAGAAAAAAACTTCAAGTGATTTTGAATCAAATAAAATGATAAATATATTGAGGAATTACATCTTACATGAGAAGCACTCACCGAGCATACGTGCTAACATGGAGGATATGCAACAGGTATATGATAAGTGCACCAAAGTGGGGAAGGCGAGTATGTCATGATGGTAGCGACTCAAAAAAAGCAAGCTTGTCGTAGCGGCAGCGGCCTAAAAGATTAGTTTGCTGAGGAGGCAATGACCCAGAGATATGCATGTCGTGACAAAAGTGGACTAAACAAGTGGGTGTGCTATGGAGGCAGTGACTTAAGGATGGGAATACTGTGACGGCAGTGGCCCGACAAATGGGTTGGCCGAAGAGGTAGTGACCCGGATGTGAGCTTGTCATGACAAAAGTGGCCCGTGCAGGTGAGTGTGCGAGGAGGTAGTGACCCAGAGATGGGCATGCCATGACTGGAGTGGCCCGAACAAAAGTGCAACGCAAACAAGTGATGACGCTCATGCAAACAAACAAGTAGACATATACACACAAACATAAAATACGATCAAGCACAAATTCAATAAAATGCAATATGATGTGAGTTATTGGTTGACCAGGTCGTGGTGGCCAGTCGGGTCAAAGTGATCAGTCAACTGAGCTAGAGTGGAAGGTCGAAATAAAGTGATCGGTTGATCAGGCTTAGGTAGTCAGTAAAAAAAAGTGATCGGTCAACTCGGCCGGGGCATTTGATCGAACCAAAGTGCTCAAATTATCATGCATACGAGATGTAAGACAATCCACAAGCCAAAAATTCTATGAAATGGTTTATGCACATGCAATGAAACCCAACCGCTCGATGACACGTCAAACTCGTCCTAACGACCTCGCATAGGTACCTAAGGCTGACACACTTGGATCTGTGGCATTACCACCTTCAGCTATAGTGTGGGAATGTAAAGGGTTTCTCTCTCCAATTTCTCATCTATGAAACTCTCCACCGTTCATAGGGCAGATGACACAATGTTTTTTCTACTCTACAAATGCCGATGATCTTATTGGATAAACCGACTACGAAGAAACTCAACTAATCCCACTAAAGGAGATTAGGAGCACCAAAGCTATGGGAAATTGGGATTCCAACCAGGTGGGATAAAGATCTAAGGCTCACACCAAATGGGAGACACTTAGCTCTACATGGGTGTTTGACTATGCATGGGAAGTCCTAACCTAACGGCTAGCTCTAGGAAATTGATAATGAATCACATAAGTACATTTGCACACCGGCTCACGGCAGTGCACACATTCCGTGTGGGCCATCAAACCCACACGCATAGATACCACTAAAAGTTAGGGCCAGCTAGGAGTTAAGGAAATCTCACCACTGTGACGGTTGGAGACACGTTCTCTTTTCTTGCTCTAAGCCATTGACGTCTGGTCCATGCATGGACCTGCCTGACAATGAAGGAAGAATAGGCATAGGATTGAGAGTGAAAGAGACAAGAATAAGTGAGAGAGGTATGCAAAGTATCCAAAAAAACTAATTTTTTCATATAAGAATATAACAAAAATGTACCTCCAAGAAGAGTTGTCAAACGAGACCCTATACGTCTTGAAGTTGCCACCACCATGGCGACAATGAGAAGCTTCAACAAAGAGAGAGGGAAGTGCTACCCTAGGTCCTGCATGTTAAGGAGGTGATAGAAGAAACTTCTCTATCAAAGGTTTCACCAGCAGAGGAAGCCTTCTCGATGAGAGAGGAGCCAAAGAGGAGGCTCGGCTAAGGAAGGAGGCTTGTAAAGGAAAGCTCAAATCTATGATAGAAGGCCTCCAGAGTTGGAGGACGTTGGTGCAGTGTCACTGATGAGAAGATGAGTAGGCAGCGGGTTGGCTGAGAAGAATAAGAAAGAAGTAAAATAAAAGGTGGCGGTTGTGGCTTGACCAATGGTTGAGGGCCTCAAGTAGGAAAGAAACTTTGACGAGTGCTAGCTGCATCGAGAGTTACATCAGCGAGGAAATTTGACAAAAGGAGAAGAGTTGCCTGCCAGGAAAAAGGAGAAGATGATAGGCTGGTTGATGGCTGGAAGGCCGGCGCAGGTCATCGGTGGCAATTTCAGCCTATTCGGTGAGGATAAGAGAGATTGACTGCTTTACGAGCGAGAGAGGATCCTTGGACAGGAGCTTTGAGAGAGTTGGGAAAGGGTGCGGGTGTGGCTCCTTTTTCTGAGAGAAAAGGCAAGAGGGTCGCGGCTCCAGAAGAGAGGGCAGCAGAATCTGATAAGATAGGATCAAGGGGGGGAGGACGAGTGCGATTAGTAGATAGGATAGTTTATATTTTTTTATTATTATTATACACAGATCACATAAGATAGGATGGGGGATGCACGTACGATGTGGACAGGATAGATGTTTTTTTTATATTATTATTAATGATTTTATTAATATTATCGTTTAAGTATTTCTTTTTTACACGGATATGTCCTCGCAGTAAAATGAACATCCTTCCTAAGTGAAATTGACACTTTGGACACACTGGTGTGGTATGTTTTGTCATTTGGGATCATTTGGAAAATTTTTTTAATGATTGGCCCCAAAATGATAATTCAAACATTTTTGGCCCGTTCATGACACCGTAGCAAAATGAACGTCCTCCTAGGCTGAAACAGATGTTCCAGACGCACTCGCACTGTCCATTTCATTGTCTGGGTCATCCAAACAAGCTTCCCTAACAATCGTGTCAATTCAAGCAAATTTCACGTGTGACATGAGACGTAATATTTATTGACCTAATCAGAGTCGTTCGATGAAAAAAATGTCGATCAACTTTCGTCTAAGAAACAACTAAAGTCTAGCAAAACCACCCCGGTTACGTGCCCCTCAACATGTGTCAATAGGTCTTGAGCTGATGTCTCGAGCTACGGGAAACAACAAATGCATGACGTATAACCCTGATACGCTCAGGTGGACATGGCACACTTGTGACATCAAAAATTGATGCCAATACTTAGTGTTTGGTAGCTATACCTTCATTTACTCTTGCAATTTAAATTTTTTACAAGATTACATATATACATTGCCAAAGCTAACCTTTGAAGTGGAGGAATGAGAAGAATCAACAGGCACGCTTTTAAATTATTGTAATTACATTTTCGTACTTCTTGTCTCAAACTTGCATGTTAAACAATGATGTCACCTTGCATGTCCAAACCAAAATTTTTTTGATAGCCGCACTACTAAAATAAAAATTTGAAAATTAAACAAGATAAAATTCACTACCACAACATTCAAAATATAAGACAACCAAAAGTTTGATCAAAAACATCAAAAAACAAATATTGCAACTAAATTAAAATGTCTCAGTCGGATGATCATGAATCCCTCAGAGGAGGTAATCTATGGTTGCTAACAAGACTTCCCACGATTTAAATGAAAGTATGGAACTCATAACGATGACTTTAGTAAATTCATTTGGACTAAATGAATCCGAAAGAAAATAGCGGTGTTGAAATGAGGGAACCAATGAATCCTAGCCGGTGTCATTCAAATCAACTTTAACATCCCACATAATATTTAAATAATTATGACCTTAGGACACTTGATTTGACATCAAGGCTTGGCACACTAGAAAACTTAAACACTCCATGACAAGAAGCTTGAAGCTAGATTTGTGGGTCGCACAACAATCTTCAATAGCAAAACATATCTACATCAGCTAAACCAATCTTTTCTTAGAATTAAATAACAATTCACACCATTTCGAGGTTGTTTGCTTATGCAACATAAATCCTAAACTTATCTTTAGGCCTTTGTATAGCCCTAATATACATTATAAGCCCTAACTCGCTTTAGGATTCTGAGGTTGGGTTCGTTCGGATCAAAATCCTCATATTTTCTAGGCCATTTGCGTGATCGTTTCACATGAATGTAAGCTCTAATTAAAAATATTGGTATGATGAAATATTTAAATATTTCTCATCTAAATTGAAATCAAACCATAAAATTTCTTGGGAAGTCACCAAGGTTCCCCTCAGGATCCGTGACATCCTCTAGTTCTTCTTTCTTTGAATTCCAAAAATAAATGTTCCAATTTTGAGTCATTTCTCTTTCACACCTCTTTTTTTGATCTCTTTGAAAAATCCTATTCCTTTGACCTCTTTGAAGACAATATCCGCTAATTTTTATCAAGAGTTTTCTTAGGTGACTTTGGTTATCTAAGATGTAATTAATTATAGGGGATTGCCCTTATAGGAAGCTTTTCCACAGCTTAATATAAACCCTATTTTCTTTTTAATGTTAAATAGCAAAACTTGTCTGCTTCTAATAAAATGGTTTCACAAACCAAATGGACGTCATATATTTCTTAATTTATTTGATTAAGCTTCACTCTTAAGTCATGTGTTTATCTTTCGGGATAGATACATGACTTGAGGTGTAGTGCTCTTTCATTTAAACTATGAAAGATATGGAATCAGTTTAATTTCATATTTTTTTAAACTTAAATATATATATGTAAATTAAAATGCCCTTTTGCAGCGGGCGACGGGATTTCAATTCCGGCGACTGACAACTTCCAACGAGCAACTCCTTAACTTTTAAGTGTCGATAGTATCTGGAGACTCCGCTGTAGAATTATTTCTCTCTCCATATTTATCAAGGAATATTATCTTCATACATCAGTAATGTGTCCATGTCTCGTATGGGTCAAATTACCCTTCTTCCATTGACATGCTTCAGCCATTTCTTTCTTAGGAAAGTACAGTCAAATCTTTCAAACTTCAAGACCATTTGTTCAACCATCTTTGGATAGAGTGGTTCAGGAGTTCATTAGAACTTTTAATCTTTTTGTGGAGTCGAAGCTCCAATAGGTGTGTTGGTGGACTTGTTTTGCCCGGACATTGTGCGTTGTAAAGTTGGTCCCTCACTGGGTCTTGAACTTTATTTTCATTTCAGAGTTTGATTTGCTAGTTTACAAATTAAATCAAATTGTGTCGTACTGCGCTTGCTCCGTAAATTTTCTTATATTAATTAAATATTCCTACATTCAAATAATTTTTACTAAATTTTTAAAATTTTTCACAAATTAAATAAAGACTTTCCTAGTCTACGGATCAACTATTGTTATTTTCTAGTGTTCGCATTAGAATGTCAAGGTATTGGCCAAATAAAAAAGCCTAAAGCTCTTTTAAAGTTGCTGCAATGGCGTTCCCAATGCTTACTTTCTTGTGTAGCCTGCCAACAATCCATAATGCCCATAACGTCGGTCCCACCATCAATTTTGGAGCAAGGTTTGAAGATCTCAAGGTCATCCTTGGGAAACATCCCTTCATCATAATGAAATTTACTGCTCCAGAAACGCAAGTGCTGTCTTCTGATTTCAACCTGAACTGTCTACAGATTTTCCTTCTTACAAGATGGTAAAGGCTACTACCATCATGCCTTCTGCTAAGCTTTTTGCTCCCACTTCTGCTAAATGAAAAAGAGGTTATGATCGTTAAAGACTTGATTGAAGGATTGCTTATTCTACCTTTTGTATTTAAAATTGGATCATGTTGGAGGACTGTGTCGTTAACCTAAACTCAAAGAAGGAACCACAACCAAAAGATTCAGAAGACTATTAAAGCCCAGACTTCTAAGGAAATGTTTGTTGATAAAATTCCTCATTAGGAGGAAATAGGGTTACTAGAAACCTATCTGCTTCTGTGAGGGAGTAGATTCCATTGCTTAGTGTGCACTGAAGGGTACAAGAGTATCCAGAAGATTGTCGCTACCTTACCTTCACCTCATGGATTTGTACAGTGTTCCAGAGATTAGCTGCCAAGGAAGGTTGTTTCGTAAGTGAATTACTTAAACTAGTGGGATGTACGGTATCCCCTCACATTAAGAAAGAGATTTTGAGAGATGTCAAATCTGCCCGATATTCTCAGAAGTCAATCAAAGTTTTGCTAGGATGCATTCCTATCAGATTTTTTTTGGAAAGTCGGGCTGAGAATACTAATACCACTATCAACTATACAACTGTTGCTACTCCGAGGCCCACAAGCCGTCAACTAGTTAAGTCACGTTTGGGTCCAAGAATTCTGCTAATTATCTATTGATACACCTAAAATATATAGTATTTTTAGACATATTTTTATACCTTATTTTGAGATATTACACTTTAATGGAAAGTATTTTTATGTTTTTCTTGTAGATAGAGGTAAAAAGGGTGAGTGAAAAATGCTTAAAGGAGTGAAAAAGGATCAAATTTGGAGCAAAGAGGTGAAAAATGTGCAAAAGAGTTTTGGCACCTAAGCGCCAGATCTAGTGCCTAAGCTCCGGTTAAACAGAGAAGGCTGTGCCAGAGGGAGTTATTGGTTGAGTAAATTTGGTTTCTCTGAATTTTGAAGAGGTTTTTGAGGCACCCATTGGCTTAATAAGTGGTTATAACCACCATGGACAAAAATTATCACAAAAGGATGCATCTCTTCAGGAAAAACATCAAATCTAGACATATTTTGAAAAAAAACCAAGACACCTTTTAGAAAATTATAAAAGAAGAAGATTGGGACTTTGAAAGAGGTCCTGAAAGTATTGGAAAGTTTTTAAAGTTCTCATTTAGGGAGTTAGTTTGGAGAGATTCTCAGACACCACTTTTACTTTTATTTTATCCTTTTTGTAATTTAATTTCAGTGATTGTAAAGATAAGAGAATCAAAGGAACTTCAAGAGTTTGATGGAGGACTTGAGATATGTTTTTATCTTTCTGTTTTGAGACTACTTTTGATTTTAATTAAGACTTATTGTTTGTTTGACAATAATTTCTTCTTTTAAACTAAAGTGTGGTTTTGTTTTCTCCATGAATTTTGAGTAGTTTTCTTTTTCTTTCTTCTTAAAAAGATAAGTAATTAAGTTTTGGATGGAAGTTGTGGAAAGTATTAATCTTCAATGTTGGAAGAAGTTGTGATGCTTTAAATCCATGCACTTCATTTACTTCTTGATTTGGTCAATCCAGAAGTTGAAATTTTTTGAGAGAACTNTTTATTGTGAGAACATGTAAGAACCGGGTTGGTATTGTCTTAGTCAACAATTGGAAAGAATCACATGAGGTTATATGAATANTGTAAGAACTGGGCTGATATTATCTCAGTCAACAACTGGAAAGAATCACATGAGGTTGTATGAATGAGAATGAAGTTTATATGATTGAGTGCAAATAAATATCAAAATATCCATTGAAGGGTGTAGAGTTAGAGGACTTTAAAGTGACAGGTTAAATCCCCCAAATTTGTTTATTGTTTTAGGTTCTGATACAAGAATGTTAACCCCCAGGTGGAAGGAACTGAGGGAAATCTAGAGTGAGAGCTAGTAGCTTCCCTTCCTAACTGGTCTTCAGAACAATTCAAAGTTTAAATTAGCCAATGTTCTTTATAGCATCTCTAATAAGGGTAAAGATTATTATTCCTCCTATTTGGCACAACACAATTTGCATACTTCCACAACAAAATTTCTATTACTTATTACTGATTCATGATAAGAAGAAAGATATTTTTCATCTTTAGTGCTTTTCTTCTGCAAATACTCTAGTTATCTTTTTAAATTGTTATTGTTCTATCAAAATATTGACAATATCAAAAATATTTAAATTTTTATTATTAGAAGAATCATCTTTAGTTTAAATAATTGTCTTTTTAAAAATAGAAAGTTTCTAAGATTTCATATTGCATAATCTCTTTGTGGGTTCGATATTCACGTCTTAATAAAAAAGTCATATATTACTTGATAATAATATGTATACTTGCATAGTATCCCAGTATATATAAATTAAAAGTTAAATTCTTAATTTTCTTCAGGATCAAGTTTTTGGTTTTGTTGCAAAATAAGAAAATATAAGTGAAAAATATAATCAAAATTATTGTTATACTGTTGCATATAAGCAGTAATCTGGGATCAGTAGTGCACGTAAAAAGTATAGAAAGGTTGATAAAGAAATTAATCTGTCGAATGTTCTTCAATCCAAGCTTGTTTCTTGAGCATACACACCAAACTATCTTCAATACATCCAATATTTCAAAATGATCTTTCATACTCCAATCTAAATGATCCATCATTTAATAAATATTCCTAATTGAATGTATAAGGTTATGAACCTCTTTCTCTATCTTCTTCATCCTTTTCAAAAGTACATTCAAACTGAAGTAAGGCTTAATAGGTGATGAATTCTTGGATGATTGATCCACCAATATATTCATATCATTCTCATCCTCCTTTCCTACGCAATTGTAACAAACTTCTGGGTCCATAAGCATCCAAGGAAGAAGCCCATAAGGCACTTGTGATTGACTGTACAATATGAAAATAGTAGATGGATGTCCTAGTCCAGTAGTAGATTTCACAATTGTTGCACAAACATCAATAGTTTTTCTAGTTTGAATACAGTAATTTAAAATAGCACTCTACTTCGTCACTTTATTGATTTTTGTAGTAGGAAGTAATTTTGATGCAATAAAGAAATGCCACGCCTTAGATGTAGGATTCAAAAATGATGAAAAAATACTTACATTTCCATTATCCCGGGTCTCCCAATTTGCATCTTCATTAGTAAGAAATCGATGGAGTTCATTCATATTTTCTTTTGTAGGGACAAAATTTGTGTAGGGGAAAATAGGTATACTTTCTATCATAAGCATATCATTTATTCTTGAAGGAGTGAATTACACACACCTGCCTTGCACGTAGTGAATTCCTTGGTTGATTTCACGAAGATTTTCATAAAACTCTTTCACCACAGGGACAACTACGGTGGCAGTGGTATCGCAAAGCACTTCCCAACGTCTCTGTGCAATAATCTCCTCCCATCAAGTATTTGGTGTGTTGAATCCTCGATTCATAAATCCCTTTCCTTGATTAGCCTCTTCTTTACAAGAACTTGATCATATAATTTCTGCAAATCAAAACTAGCGAGCTTCCTTCAGTTGAAAATTTCATATCTCGCAGTATTTTTACAATGGAAAGCCATTGGATATGCTAAATATTTACTCTTCTCTCATTTTCCGCACTAAATAGTTATAAGAATCAGTTTTTTGGGAGAAATTAGGAAGACAACGAGCCAAAACATGCCAAAAACTGCCTTTGAAAGTTTTAATTCATTTTTGTTATCGCAACACCTCAGACCTCGATTTTGGCACATCAGGTGCTAGCTCTCTTGAAAGTGGAACCTCAGGCACTAGTTCCAAAATTCACACCATTTTTTTAAATCAAATTAATTCTCAATTCTTCCATAAAATTGAGCAAATAAAGATGTTTTTAAATTTTTTCTCAATTTCAAGTTTCTCAAATACACAGAATCCATAAAACTACGAATACATAGATATAAATATATATATTGTATAAGTAGCCATGCTCCAATTCGTTGATAATAAAAAAACCTGGTACACAAAAGGGGAAGAGGGCCTATAAAAGGAGGCCACCTCTCAAAACATCAAAAATGAAGCTATCTAATGTAGAGAAGAGACAGAAGATCACTGGACAATTGGAATGCCAGTGAGGGAAGAATCTTCTTGCTAACCAATGGGATTTCAGTGTGAAGACACTTTCCAGCCAGCCAATTGGATGGTCTATTACCTTCTCTATGTATGTGAGTAAAAATTATTGAGTAAGTTTTCAGCAAAAGATGAATCCTAGAAATCCAGCAGATTAAGTTTCACAGCAAGCAATGAATCAGATTCAACCCACAGCTGGTTAAAGTTGTAGGTTCTAACAAAGTAGAGAGCCCAAAAAATAGCTTGACATTCAGTCTCAAGAGGTTCAACAACCATAACAGGAGATTGAAAATATAAAATGCACCAACCCTCATGATTCCTGAAGACACCACCAATACCTGCATAATGTGATTTGTAGCTACCATCTGTATTAACTTTTATCCAGCCATACTAAAGAAGAGACCATCAAATTTTCAAAACTTTAGTAATAGAAGGTTTAGAAGAGGGGGCCAGCTCCGAACTTGAAGAAGGCTCTAAAGGAGTAGCTTCATACTTCAAATGATTTCTAGCCATCCAAACAAACCAAGCCACAATATTAGGGATATCTTGAAGTTTTGTACCCCTCCAATCAGACCAGCAATTATAGAAACCATCCCATGAAAGATTCATTGTAGGAACATTCAGCTTTTTTAGCACAATAGTCCAAATTTTCTGTACCCAAGAGCAGGTAAAGAAAAGATGGGCAAGAGTTTCCTCCTAAGTCAGACAAAAAATACATCTAGATGGTCCTCTTATACCCTTCAATTTTAAGATATCATCAGTGGGAATCAGCTTTGAGAAGAGTCTCTAAATGAAAAAGGACATGGAAGGAGTAAGAAATTTGTTCCAAATTATATGACCCCACTCCACCACCTGATGAGGAGGGGGAGGTGGAGTCCACCACCTGATGGGGAGGGGAGGTGGAGGTATGTTTTTTTTATTACAAATCTATCCTTTTTTTGATGTTTAATAGAGAGTTTCAGAATATTTGAAATTTGAGAGGGTTTGCAAAATGGAAGGATAGGATTAAGATTCGAATTATCATGCTCCCAAAGATCCTTCACACTCTTGAGGAAGGCTAAAGCATTTTGATCTAGAAGCAGCCTGCCTTCCAAAGACCAATTATCCCACTACATGTTTACCAAACCATCACCAATCTCCCAGACAAACATTTGTTCAACATCCTCCCTAATCTGTAACATCTTTTTCCAAATAGAAGAGTCCCCCAATCCCACAGATAATTAGGTAGGATGTTGCTACTTACAGTATTTACCCCATAAGAATTCAGCCCAAAGGGAGGCCTGGGATCCGAATTTAATCCAGAGTTTACAAAGTTTAGTGTGCATTATTTGAGGAAAGGACTTGAAGCTTAACCCTCCTTCCAATAAAGGTTTACAAACCTTAGCCCAATTAATCCAGTGTTTTTGTTTCCTTTGACCAGCCCAAAAAAATCTATTGAACATACCTTCCAATAATCTTTGAGTAGCCTTTTTCATAACATTCATTTGCAGAAGATAAGATGGAATGGCAGATAGAACACATTTCAGCGGGGTTATCCTACCCCCAGGAAGTTGGCTGTTGATAAAGCCAGTGAAGTTAGAAACCCAATTCTTAAACTCACTCTTGCATTGTTTGCTGAAAACAGAAATGCACTTCTGGCCATTCAACTTCATTCCAGAAACATCCTGGAAATTCTCCAAGCACTGCATGAAAAATCTAACAGCAGGTTTGGAAGCTTTGGAAAAGATAATAATATCATCAGCAAATTCCAAATGGTTAATTAAGATGGAAGATCTATGACTATATAGGGAGTGGGGTTTCCTTGATGCCATATCATTCAAGACTCTAGATAAGTAGTCAAAAACCAAAATAAATATGGTAGGGGAGAGTGGGTCACCTTGTTTAATACCTCTGGATGCACTAAAAAACCCATGTGAAGTTCCATTAATAAAGACTTAATGAAAATTATTTGCCAGCCATCTATTGATTAAAGAGACAAAAGAAAGGGAAAAACCTCTAGAAATGAGAACTTGTTCAATAAAGTTCCAACTGATTGTGTCATAAGCTTTTTTTATATCCAACTTGAGAATTAAATTCCCTCATCTAGTGATTCTGTCCAGATCTAATACCAACTCTTGGGCCAAAAGAACATTATCTACAGTGCTTCTACCCTTTATAAAGGTTGTCTGATTCCTGCAGATAATTTGATTCAAATGAGGTTGTAATCTATGGACCAAAACTTTGCTTATAATCTTTGAAATAATAGAAGTAAGGCTAATAGTTCTAAAATTTTCCCATTTGTGAGGAGTTTTCTCTTTGGGAACCAAAGTAATAGTAGAGGAGGAGAAGTATTTGGGGAGATCTGCACCTATGAAGAAACTTTGGACTGTTGCAATAACATCTCCCTTCACAATCTGCCAGGCCTTTTTATAGAAGTCTGCTGTGAACCCATCTGGTCCAACAACCTTTGTAATGTCCATAGAATTGAGTGCTTACCATATTTCCTTTTCATCAGAAATGTCAGTGAGAGATAGGCTTTGAGTGAACTCCCCTTCCTTTTCAAATAATGTGAATTGAATGAAAGGTTGGGGGATAGGAGGTTGTTTGAAAATTTCTTGAAAATACTGAACAGCATTCAAAGCTATACCATCAGCAGTTGTAATCAATTGACCCTCCTGTGTAATGATTTTATGAATAGTGTTGCATTTCCTCCTATAATTGATGCAGGCATGGTAATATTTAAAATTTCTATCTTCATCACAAAATTTCATTCTATTGACCTTTTGAGCATAGAAATCCTCTTGGATATTGATGGCATCCAACAGGTGTTCATTAGCAGATTGAAGCTCAATATCAGACCCATGACCAAAGGTCATGAGTTGTTCTAAGTGCAATACCTTCTTTTCAGCCTCTAGAACCTTGTTATCAATGTTCCCTCACCACTTCTCAAATCCATTTAGAAAGATGCTTACTGACTTTTTTATGTAAGAGCCATAGTTTGATACCAGGAATGTGATGGTGAACATCAGCCCAAGCCAAAGAGACTTGATTTAAAAAATCACCATGCATGGACCACATATTTAGATATCTGAAGTTGGCTTTACTTTTAGTAGTGTTGGTTGATATATGAATTAGTAAAGGTCTATGTTCAAACCCACTCATAGCCAGGTGCCGGACAAATGTGTGAAGGAAATCTCTAAACCAAATGTCATTCACCAAAACTCTATCCAGCCTCTCCGATATCCTCCCCCTTCTCCATGTGTACTTAGGACCAGTAAATCCCAAATCATGTAGTTTAGCAGATTGGATATTGTCATTGAAAAAGTTCATAAGGTTGATATTAGGAGATCTCCCACCCTTCTTCTCATTAGGTGAAGAGAGGCAATTAAAATCACCCTGAACCAACCAGAAATCCCTTATAGAATTGTTGAAATCTTGTAACTGTTGCCAGAGTTCTTGTCTAGCAGTGGAAGTGCAGCCAGCATATATAAAAGTAACAAAGCCATTATAGCTATTTAAGTTAATCTTCATGTGAATAAATCGGTCTCCCTCTTTGAGAACAGTACGATGAATCTCCTGCCTGCAAAATAGCCAAATTTTACTGTTAGTGTTAGCAAATAGCTGAAATTTAGGGAACTTCCTCACAATTTTGTTGACATGTTTTGATGTCATAGGTTCAAATATTGTAATGATACAAGGTTTATACATACTATTAAGAGCCAAAATTCTATTAAGGGATCCAGGATGTGCTAATCTCCTAACATTCCAACAGATTAAATTCATTAACCAATTGAGGTGGACTTTCCTCTCCCCCTAGTCCTAACAATGCTAGAAGTGAGAGGGAGGTCTTCCTCCAAAGATGAAGAAAAAGGAAGGAGATTCTTTAGTTCCAAGGAAATTTTCTTCTTTTTTGATTTCTGAATTTTCCATCCCTCTTCTAAATTTTTGGCCATTTGTTATAGCAAAGGATCATCCTCTGGAATATCAATGACAGTTTCCCTTTGTTCAACAGAAGGTGTTTGAAGTGCTGTACACTGGAATTGTTCAATTTGAGTTGATTCTGGGATATGGTGAGGCTGCTCAGTCTAAGGTTGTGGAACATTTTGCATCGAATTATAAGTATTAACATCACACAACCAACTCCTGTAAAGTGGCCTCCTGAGTCCTTGCCCCTAGAACTTCAGAATTTTGGGCTGCAGTTCTATCATCAGCTGGCATCTCAATTTCTTATGCATCTAATCCCTCAGAATTAGGTCTAGCTATCCTTCTTCTAAGATTGGGATGAAGTCAAAAGTACTTCTCATAAGTATGGCCAAACATTTTGCAATTATGGCAGTAATAATACTTTTGTTCAGCTATGATTTTCTGCCAATATCCATTGTGCTAAGTACCTAACCAAATTTCCTCCACAGCTGGTAAGGTAATGTCTCTTTCAATCAGGATTCTAGCAACTGAGGGTCTGGATAAATTGAAGGTTGGGGCATCCAACTTCAATGGCCTTCCCAAAGCTTTGCCAATGTTGAAAAGAACCTTATGGTTGAAGAAGTGTAGTTTAAGTACAGGTAACTTAAACCAAATGGGGACAATTGGCAATTTTTTACTAGGGTCAAAATCTGGTGTCCATTTTAATAGCTTCATTGAGATACCTTCAATCAATATGAATTGTTTTGAGAATATTCTAGCATAGTCTTCTTCCCTTGTATGATTGATGAGAATGTGCCTTCCATCAAGAACCAAACAAAAGAACCAGCAAAGACTAACCCCAAGTAACCAAACAAAACCAAAACATATAGGTTTGAAAAGAGGATCATTTCCCTCATGGTACTCTTGAGCGAATACCAGGACATCTGGATTTTGAACACTTTCAAAACATTTTCCAACAATGTCAGCAAATGTGGCCTTAGTCCACTAAATATTAGTGGCAAGATCAATAACATTAGGGTCAATCATCACTCAAAAAACCCCCACAGCAAAGAAAATATTAAAGAGTCGAAGTAACAAGTGGAGCTATCAATGCTGGGCAATAGAGTAGCTGATGGAGCAGTAGAGTAAGCAAAAGAACCAGCAAAGACTAACCCTAAGTAACCAAACAAAACCAAAACAGCAATAGTGGAGCTAAGCAATGGAACAGTAGTAATTTGAAAAAACCAGATGCCCGGGAAAGAGTACAGAGCTAGAGAAAAGCAAGAATTGAAGAAACCAGTAATGAGAGAAGAAAAATTTATTTAAACTTGAGAAGGAAGCTCAGATTAGGCGATCAACAACATCTAGAACCATTCTGTCGAAACCCTAGTAGAGCACTAGAGAAGCTA